>CM057820.1:126317036-126664536 GCA_030067965.1 Latrodectus elegans
TTTACCCTTCTAATATCTTTCTGTTTTCTTTCCGAGTCTCTTCTTTTTTTCCAGATTCCTCATGCGATATGCCTGAAATATTCTCTTCTCCGGAAAGGCTTTTTTTTCATCTTCTGAGCAGGAAATTTTCTCTTCGAAATTACAGTGTCCATTACTTAGAGAAGTGAGATTGACATCCAGATAAATCAGGCACGAAATTGCGAATGTAGTTGTGATGCACTGTGGGGAAGAAAAGAGGCCGGGAATGTTGCGATGAGTCATCTCTAACAATATGAAGTATTTGTCATTATTAGAAAAATGTGAGTTCACTTAATTTCATTGCAAACTATTTCATCTTGAAGCGAATTTACTTTTATAATACGAAAATAAGTTTTATTTTTATGATATATAAAAAATTTCTTTCATATTATTTTATTATTTGAAAGAAAAGTAGAAATATGGTAATATAAATATGATTATTTTAGTGTGTTGTTAATGTACTTTTTTATTTTTTGTAAGATTTCCCACACCTGTTTACGGATATTAAAAATATGATATATTATTTCGTTTTAAATCGGTAAATTTATTTTTTGGCGTATTAACAAAACATCCATAATGAGTTTCTTCTAATTAATTAAGACATAGTTCTTAATTAATAGTAATTGTATTTTGCAATCTTTAAGGAGAAAATATTTTAATCACGGTGAACAAATATTTGTAATAGTTAGTTCATACTAGTTTTACATGTCTGGAAATTCTTCATTAATAACGATAAATTATTTAATTGGCTCCTCATCTATGTTCACAATATATTGGGACTTGTTTTTGTTTCAGAATATAAATCTGAATATTTCGGCGTAATGGATTTGTGGGTGCATATCAAAATATAGTTTGTGACATTTTCTTCTAGTCTCTTTAGTTGGATATCTCTTTAATATCTCCGGGAAGATTTTTAAAGAAGCTGTTAACACTAGTATATATAATGATAATCGAATTGAAAACTTTTACATCCTTATCATCAAGTGTGTCAAGAGATATTAACATTAAAAAAAATATCAAGACCTTTAATTTTTTGGAAAAATAAAAAATGCATTAGTTTTGAACTTTTACTTTCCACAAACAGTAATTTAATTTCCAAGATCATCTCGAAATAATAAACTAATACAATGCATAAATCACTTGGATATTTCTAATTCTATTTAAATATACATAAATGTAGCTAAATTAATGCTGCATTTTAATGACAATTAATGTACACCTTTATGCATTTCACAATGAATGCGTTTTTCACACTTTTATAAAATATTGAATATTAGTACCAGCAGTCTAATTATAAAACTTTATAAGGTAAGTATGTGCATGGTGTTCAAAATTTTACAATATTTGTAAATGAAGGAAATATATAGTAAAAAATTGGATTTTTCTTACATTTTCGAATATTTTACTTCCAAAAGACTGTATTATTCTATTTAATTGTTGTAGTATGATATTATGCTTTTATGAAATATTTAGCAAATTTTTGCTTTTGGCAATATATTTCTTTGAGATAGTCATTTTTTACGTTTCATTTGCCTGCTTCGTTGCCAAAAACGGATTAACCTAAAAGTTAGGAGTTATTGTAAAGCCTTTAGTCTCCTCTGCGAAACTTTTTCCAGATTGATTTTTCGTAGGGTGGTGTCTTTATTGATACGTTGCAAGTTAAAAAAACCAGTGTAACTTACAGTCTCGTTGAATGTAGATATTGGAATTCAATTCCTGTTACTCAACAATAACTGGATAGAAACAAGGGTTTTCGAAAAATAGGGTTAATAATAGACCATGGTAAGGAAGTGAAAAGGCCACAGTAATGGAATTCTTCAGCTAACACATCTCATTCATCCAATGCCAAAGCAGTTTTTGTTCAAAAGAATGAAATATATTTCATATAAAATTGAGTCTATTTCTCCAAACGATAAGGAAGACCTTATGAGAATGACAAGTAAGACTTATCAAGCTATAACTTTCGCAGAATACAATGTTTTTGTCTAGTAATCATGGTAATTCAATATTTTCCACATGGAGAAAATTCTGCATTATCGTATTCCCATCCATTCCTAAACTTATTCCCATTCACCGTCCATCCAGAAGATGTAAGATAACCCGAAAACGGCTGTGTTTCAAATTTAATAGATTTCATATGATAAATGTCATAAATATAATAAAGTAAAATATGTAATGGTCACAGTTTTATGAATTCAGTAACAAGATTCGTTGAAGAAACTCGATATAAAGTAACCCGAAGTTTTTTTTTTCTTTCTTTCTTTTTTTCTTTCTTTCTTTTTTTTTCCCCCCAATTTAGCAGATGTTTTCATTTATTTCACTATGCAATGGTGGTTGATTCCAAATACATTCAAAAATATTGAAACTCATTATTTCAATGAATACACATTATGTCATAGAATTAAGAGTAAACATACAATTAGATATTTCATAAATATCGGATTTTTTATAAATCCACTTTAAATATTGTTACAGCGACACTCACTGGTAATTCTTTAAAATACATTTCTATATTCAGTAGGATAAAGACGATTTCACTTAGTTCCCTTTATTGAACCCCCAATTTTTATCACTTCATCCGAAGTGATCATTAGGTATACCACGCATGTACAAACATGCATTCATTCATAAATGCATATATATTATTTACGTATATGTATGTAAGCATGCTGCAATAAACACACTAGTCAATGAATTAGAAACTAAATATCAATAATTTATTGAACTATTTCTTCATCAGATAACAGTATATTAGTTTATAGATAGAGTTTATACGCTTCCGGTGTGCATTTATGCATAATACCATACATTAGCTATGTAGTTTTCTTATATTTTGTAAATTTGATGTAAAGATGCTGTCGAATGCGTCCTTCCACCATATCAAATGTATTTTCATTTTGGTTAAAATGCAAACTTTGCGGTGACGAGGGAAGATACCGGAAAATAAAACTGATTCTCTGAGAATCTATTTTGAACACTTTTGGCATGTTGATATATAATAAAGTATCTTTCATCATCAGAGAAAACAAGCACTTTTGCAAAGTGATACAATTCGATGCTAACACTCGAGAAGCACTAAAGAACTAGTACCACGCTAGCAGAACATGTCCCCATACTATGAGGCTCCCATCAGATCCCTGCGCAGTACATGAAAAGTAAGATAGTTTCATGGCTTCTTGGGTTTCTCTCCAATTTGTTGATTTTCATCAACACAAAATAAGATACACCGTGGTACATACAATTAAACTTCCCGTTTCCGATCCTCCGATGTCTTCTTTCCCTACGCCATTCCAAATGCTTACAAGATTATGCATTTCCGTCCTTTGAAATTCTCTGAGCATAGTTTGAGCTGAAATCCGTTGGGGCGAACCTTGGATTTTTCCTATTTGTTGTATAGTATTATTAAAAATATTCCGATTTAATTAACATTCACACTGATCAAATACTTTTCCTATAAGGATTTAAAACCAAAGTTAACTTAAAATTTATGTAATTAAAGTAAATATTTTAAAGAATTTTTTTCTTGCTTCTATTTGAATCTCAATAACCCCCATGAGTTCATGTTGTTAACTTCAAAAAATGTAAAATATTCATTAATTATTTTATAATTTATTACAAATTAAAAGCAGCAATAATAAGTTCAGATTACAGTACGTAAGAAAATTTACTAAAAGTGAGTTAAGGTACAGAACTCTGATAAAAAAAAAAAGTCAAGTATAAAACAGGATTTTAATTCAATATATTTTCATCATTGCTTTCAGCAGCAGAATAAATCTGAACTTAAGTGATATTAATTTTTAATATGGTTAATAGATGGCAGCACTATTTATTTTTAAAAATTGTTTTTTCTGTGAAACATGCAGCTTTTTCTGAAAAATAGAAATTAAATGTCGATAGAAAGAATAGAATTAGTTTCACAAATAATAATAAAGTGGAGTACTTCATAAATAATAAAAATGTTTAAAAAAATTTATTATAAATATTTAAATCAATAATCTCATTATTATTTAAATAAATTAATATGAAATTTTACTTACTTTAGAATTCTTTATGAAGAGATCCATACCTTAAATTAACCAGTAGATAGAAAAATAATAGGTCTTCAAATGCTCATATATTTAAAAATTGTAGTATTGAAAATGTTAAACTTATGATAGATACTAAGATAGGACATTAAAATAAACCTCACATAAATCTCTGTGAGGAAAAGTAAAATTGCGGAGGGAGTGCCATCACGATCATAAAAGCATAAATGAAACTCAATTTGATACTTTTATTTACTTATCGTGACAATACATTTTTTTTTATCTTATGTGTAATAAATAAGTTAAATGTAATATAATTTATCGGATAAATAAATTATACTTTTTTATTTATTCTATTATAATTATATAACATATTATATTATATTTCTATATATTATATAATCCATAAATAAATTATATTTATTTTTATTTATTTATCAATTTATAGTAACATAATTTGTTTGTATAAAAATTGCAATTATATAACAATTGATTAGTGCTCTTGTATTGATATTCAGAAATCAATTATATTTAAACTTCATTAACAAGACTTAATCCATTATCTTATTTTTCCTTAATTCATTATTATTAAATCCTGATTAATTAAATTAGTGTAAAGCTACAAATTAATATTTGGGGAGTGATGGATTTATAATTAAATCTTAATTTATATTATTTTCTATCTTAAAAATGTCCTGAGTAGAATACCCATAAAATTGTTAATGGTAAAATATTTATATCTTGTAAAATGAAAACAATATACTTTTTTCCAGATTTTCTCTGGTGTTTTGACTAATCGTATAATTGTTAACTGATATTTGCTAATATACAATCAATTTATTATAAAAGAGAAAATGATCAAGTTCTCGCGTAGAAACGGTTTCTAAATTGAAGGTGTGACTTCCGTTCAAGCGGCACACTTCTAAAATTTAACAAATTAATTCCTCAAGAAATATAATTACCTTAATTTTTTGGTTATATTATTTTGAATTACATTTTTTTATTTTAAATTAATAAAATAATCAAGGGTTGAAAACTAAAGTGACAGTTGTTTCATTACAAACCCTAAACTGAAACAGAAGAAGGTATTCTTTATTTAACAAATGAGACATTTTTTAAAAAAATAAATGCGACATTTTATTATTTTAGCCACTAAGCGATTGTGAAATTTAAATAAGAATGAATATTTATTAATTTTACTTAAAAAATATAACATTTTCAATTAGGTACTATCCATTTAGTTATTGTCTGTTTCAATTAGGTAAATTTTTGTCTATGACCTCTATCGTACAGCTAGTGCCATAGTACTATGTTCATAAAGTATCTCTTATCGAAAAACGGAATTAAATATGATTAAACATCATAGCGTTTCTGCATGGCATGATTTAACATCATAATATTCTGCATGAAAGAAAATAAATAAATAGTCTGAAAGCGCAAGGTATACAGCGGATGTGGAAACACGTCACAAATAAGATCTAATAACTTTTGAACAAAAGTATATGGGGCTTTACATTTATGAAAAATAAAACCCTTGCGATTTGCTACTCTTCTGACCATTTTACTTGAATTTCCTACCTCAGTTTGTCAAGTTGCTTAATGTATATATTTGAATTCATCGTTTGGTTGTTAAGTAAGAGTTTAAAGTGTAGAATTACTTTATAGCTGCACCAGACTGATACAAACAAAGCATTAAGGATTTAATTTTATTTTGTCTTAAACACACACACACATACATTCAGGCAAAACAACTTGGAAATTTCATACGTTATAAGCATTTCGTGAGGGGGAGGGGAATATTTAAGATGATTAATGTCATTTGTTAACAGTTGTCTAGGGAAAAGCTTCCTAATAATAATAGGCATGAAGCTAGTAA
The DNA here is from genome assembly GCA_030067965.1 of Latrodectus elegans. NCBI lineage: Eukaryota > Metazoa > Arthropoda > Arachnida > Araneae > Theridiidae > Latrodectus > Latrodectus elegans. The sequence goes on from CM057820.1 coordinate 126,322,956, forward strand.
CTGTGCGTGATAACATGCTTTTTTTAAAATAATATACGTACTTTTTATATATTTTTTCTTAACACTGAATGGAAGACCAAGTTATGTGGTTTTCATATAAATTCAAATTATACAAAGTAGATTTTGAATAATAAGATTCCTTAAAATACATTTACTCTTTGTGAATATTTATTTTATTCATTTTTTTAAACTACCTCAATAGACCATTTTTACCTCAATAAAATGCCTCGTCATATAAAGTAATTGATGAAATATAATATCTAAATTTTTCAATTACAAATTAAATATTCTTTAATGAGAACTCTAGTTTCAGTTGAGAATTAGAGTTCTCAATTAAAGTTTGTACAATTGCTTTGACGATGTACAACGCATTAGCTGAATGGAACTGCTTCCCTGCGCTCTGTTTAAATCATTTTACATCTGGCTCAATGAATTTATTTTCGATTCACCGCGTTGCTTCCTTCGCTTAGATTTTACCAGAGAAACCGAGTATCTAAATTTCAAGTATTTCTCCTAGTTAATTTCTGAAAAGAGAAAACATTTAATAAATGCAATGAAAGCAGAAGAATATGCATTAGCTATTTCTTGTATATGGCGTTCTCCGAAATAAAAACTAAGAAAATTAAAAAAAAGAAAAACTGATTAAAATTTCAGTTTAAACCTGAAAACAGGAAAATCTAATTAATGCATGAAAGTGTAGATACTAATAAATAATTTAATGAGAAATATTCAAAAAAGATGTTTTGCATCGCAAAATGAGGCCTTAATGATAAATTATCAAATTTAAAGTGAAATGTAAAATGTTTAAAAAATCTCTTTAATTTCGAAGTTATTTAGATTCGAAGCCGGGAATAGTTTTATTTACCTTTTAATGCATTTCCTACTGATAGCGCATTTGAAAAAGCGAAAACACATCCGCTCATGAGAAAAAACATTACTTTTTCAAAAATGGAAGAAAATACTAGGATATTTTTACATTTTGAATAAGGAGAAAAAAATACTAATGTGCTTGTTTTTTTTAAACGAGAAGAGTTCCGGAGTGGAGCGTTAAATCTTCTAAAAATATTACACCATAGCATAAGCATCTTATTGAACTATTGGAGCAGGAAACATCACTTCTTATTTTACTTGTTGACTAAAGGCAATCCAAAAGGCCCAACGAATGTATTTTTCACTGAGTTATAATGATAACGCTAGTGGGCTCGCCATTTTCTTCGTCTCTCAGACTGCCGGGAGGCGATAGGGAATGGAGACTCCAGAAAATATCCATCACTAATTAGCGAGCATTTTCCACCTGGGAAAAAGCTATACTTCCCAGTGAACAAGGAGAATGAGGATGCAAATGGTATTGCTAGAAAAAGGAGGCGAGAGACCTTAACTCGAAAAATCTCAGCACCGTATCTTTAAGAGGCGCTAATGCAATCGCTAGATACAAACTGAAAGAAAAACACATCAAAATGGAGCATCAATTATGTTTTATCAATGCAGATAGGATTATTACCAGGACTTTTTCCAGACTTAGAGCCCAACACTTCTGTGGAATGAATATAAATATGGATGGCACCAGATCTTACAATCGGGTAAGAACTGCCCTGAGGAGGAGCTCATCCCGGAACATATTTTTTAGCTGCCAATCCATCATAAGAAATTTACAGGCTGTTGACGAATTTTTTCTCGGGGAAATCTCTAGAATGATAAAATTGTACACATTACTAAGGCCGTGGTTTTATCACTGGGAGTGATTTGACTTAACTTCAAATGGACACGACACCAACCAACCATAATCATCTTTACTTAGTTTCAAATCTGCATCTATTAGGATTATTACTAGGTGTAATCAATATAAAAACCAAAGGTGTCATCAAAATTTCGAAAAATTGTTTTTTTTATTTTTTATTTTAAGTCAATGAAACACCAAAACGCTTATGTTTCATTCCATTCTGTGTATCTGTTATAAATTCATCTTCGAACAAAAATTCATGGGACAAACAGAATAAGAATCCTATTTATATAAATTATCGCCATCATTCATATCGTTATCAGTCACTCGTTTTTACAAATCTTTAATTTAAGAACACTCATGTTTCTTCGAATGAGCGGCTAGTCTATACCCTGACATCAAATACACAAAGATAATTTTAACTCTCATTTACGAACTACAATTTTGGAAAAATCTCTCTTTTTTTTGCGAGCTTACGATTCTTCTGAAATTTAATAAACTACTAGTTTAATATTAACTGATACCGTTCTCAATATGAGCACCTAATCAATGCAAGTACTGGAGTTTAAGAAGGTGGAGAAGCCTCTTTTCCAATATAATCGATGTGCGATTTATGCCTGACGATGTGATCGCTTCATGAGTTGAGTTGCTTCACGGATTAGATTGACTACTCTGGAAAGTGCTCTTCATTAGAAGATCCTCAATTGCTTCCTCATCGTGCCTGCATTCTTGAACCATATAGAACAGCATACCTATAAATGGGAATATTCACAGTTCCAAAGGAAAAAACACCGCATTTTATAGGTTCCATCAAAGAAATAATATTCCAAATACGAGTAGCATAACAGATACAAATATCTTGTGGCTTATTAAAATAAGGAGTGCTTCTAAGCTAATTCTTTATTACATTTAAGCAAGCACACCACATACAAGGACACAACATAACACTCGTATTTACAAATAATCACACAGAAGAAGATAAAAATATGTGACTGTCTCCGCTCCGAGACAGACTTCGGCTCTCCTCTCTCTGAAGTCCACTGCGCGACTCCCTGATTTTTCCTCTTCAGATCCACTTGACATTTCCTCAAATAGGAGAAGCAGGTATTCATTGCCAACTCTATCAGATAAATTCCCTTCAAGAACATTTAATCGATATTAAAATGTGCCTTATGTTCTTCGAACCAAATAATGTTCCTTTTTTGGAGGATGAAAATGAATTTATTGGTATAGAGAATTCTTCAATGGTCAGCTATTCTATTAAAATTTTACTTTGCCAACTTTAAAAGCTTGTAATATGATGTAAATAAAAAGCAAATAAATGGTCACCATCCTGTACTTTTTTTTTTTTTTTTTTTTTTTTGTAAAAGTATGAACGTACGATAAAGATTGCTTATAAACAACCGCAGGAAGGAATGTGAATTAATATGGATTCATGATCTTGCAATGACATGGTGATCAATAAGGAATACTTAGTAAAATAGATTTGATATCACAAATCAACACTCTCAAAGTCATTGTACTCATGCTCTCAAGTTTATATTCCTGTGTTTTACAGAAATCTCGCTCTCTCTCTCTCTCTCTCTCTCTCTCTCTCTCTCTCTCTCTCTCTCTCTCTCTTGCTCTTTCTCTCTCTGTCTCTCTCTTTCTCGCTCTCTTTCTCTCTCTCTCTCTCTCTCTCTCGCTCTTTCTCTCTCTGTCTCTCTCTTTCTCGCTCTCTTTCTCTCTCTCTCTCTGTCTCTCTCACTCTCTCTTTGTTTCTCTCTTTCTCTCGCTCTCTTTCTCTCTCTATCTCTCTCACTCTCTCTTTCTCTCTCTATCTCTCTCACTCTCTCTTTCTCTCTCTCTTTCTCTCTCTCTCTTCTCTCTCTTTCTCTCGCTCTCTTTCTCTCTCTATCTCTCTCGCTCTCTCTCTCTCTCTCTCTCTTTCTCTCGCTCTCTCAAATACTTCGATTAAAATATCTATTATAATTTAATGCAGCTCCTTTTACTGAATGAGATATTTAAATGTAACGAGAGCAAACTCATCAAATTTAAAATTATTCTTTTACAATAAAAAGAACTAGGTATTCCTGATTTTTCTCTTTTTTAATTACTAGTATATTCAAACGTACATAAATACAAAACTTATTTCCCTTTATTCTAAGAAGTTGCTTTTCTTGTCTGTTAGAAGAATGTCTGAAGATAGAATCAAAAAATTGTTGGAAAGAATTGAATAAAGAAAGAATGAACACGGAACTAATATTTTATCTTCCATCTTTTGTGTTGCAGACATAAATTTGACAAGAACATGAGCTAATCCGTATCATAATAGATAGATCATCACCTGGGTTGAAATTCAGAATATAATATGGTAAATTTACTAAAGTGTGTGATGTTTGAATGAATGAGAGAAAAGTTTTATCAATTACAATTGTATTTTTCACCAGAAAAACTGTAAAATATTAAAAATTGATAACGGACTGAAAGATTTAAGTGATCAATTTATTTTAATGACCACACCAGCTAACTTGAATCATACGCATTTAAGGTACTGAAGTAAGAAAGATGAATAAATGAACAAAATAATTCTAAGGATTTGATCGGTATTACAAAATGAAAATTTAATGATTATTTTTCAAACAGAATGCCTAAAAAATAAAGCCATCAAATTTTCATGAATATAAAATTATTCAAATTATTCCACTCAAATTATTAATTTAATAATTATTACTGTTGTTAGAAGATAGACCGAAATTTTCATTAGCAAAGATGAAAGATGTGGAATAAAATTATAAACACGAATATTGTTTTAACGATTACCACAGTTAGTAAAATATTTTGGTGTCTAAATACACAATAAATCTCTGATGTTGTTAATATTTCGATGAGAATATATTAAACAAGGGTTCCAATCTCATCAAAAGCTAATTTTTGCTGGCAGTAATGCAACGCATGATTCATTTAATCTGATAAATGCATTACATTATCTTTTCTATGTTCATAACATAATTTCACCATGGTAACTTAATTACGAATTTAATTCGCTTTTCCTCTCACATAAAAAAAAATTAATCAGCATATCAAATTTCTGATAAAAAGGATATATATATATATATATATATATATATATATATATATATATATATATATATATATATATATATATATATATATATATATATATATATATATATATATATATATATATATATATATATATATATATATATATATATATATATATATATTTGTAATTTTTAAAATAAGTTTAAATAACCCACACATATGTTTTTATTTTATCCTCTATTAACAGATACTAAAAGTGCAGCAAATTTGAATTGTAACTTAAGGTCAACGATCAATGAATGCGAAGAATTTAACTGCATTTGAATGAGCCGGATGAGCCACAAATTTCAATAACAGAATCCCATGCTTCCAACCGGCCTGTTGTATATCGAAGCAACCTGTCTTGACCTCAATTCAAACCTTTGACCCTCCATTACCCCTTGTCATTGGCTCTATCACTAAAGTTTGGTTTCTTAAATTATTTCTTCTGAAAATGATTTTGTTAAATTTTTTAATGAATTTAGTGACGACGACTTTAACTTGTTAAAGAGGTTTTATACGAGTATTAATATCTTTAAGAGCTTGTTTTGAGATGCACTTTATATTTTTATTGTAATCTTAAATGTACAAAAAAAAATTTTTTATTGGAAATTAAATCTTGAATTACGTTGTAAAATAATTCAAAACATTATGTGCTTTCATTCTCAAAGTACAATTTTAGATAAATTTTGAAATATATTTCACAAAAACGTATCATTTATAAAATTAAAACACATGAAAATATTTACTAATTTGAATATTGCAGGTTTATATTCTAAAAACATTTCCATTTAAATTGAAGAGACTTAATAAGGTTTCTTATTAATTTTTAACAAAACTAAATGTGTTTTAAGCATCTTATTATTAATTCAATCCTCTAGTTTCAAACATATCTTTTATAAAACTTTTAACAAAAGTACACTAGAGTATAATGGATCTAATATAAATTTTTCATATCCGTTTTTAATAGAAACTTGATTTTATTTCGATAAATATTTGTATTTTGTCGCCTATTCATATCAAAACGGGAACATTTCGCTAATTGAAAAAAGAAAAAATTTATTATTTCCTCCGGTAAAATCTAAAAAATAATTTTCTATGAACTTTATATTTTTGGAAGATATAATTTTTATTAACTCAATTGTGAATATCTGTATGTTCTATAAGGTGTATTAAGCATTTCCATTTTATATGCGCTTGATGGTTACAGGAAAATTCTTTGTAAATCAACACATTTATTAAGCTTTGAAATATATTGTTTTATGCCATACTCCCAACCATATTTTATTGTCTTTTCTATTACAGTTTAAACTATATAATTTGTAATTACTAAGCAGAATCAATTTTTTTCAGCACATTTATGCTTCGAGAAAATAAGCATTCAATATGCATATTAAGATAAGGGAAAGTAATTGTTTTTTATATAAAGAGTGTTTCTAATCATATTTGTCGATTTTCCGTCAATTGTTTCATATTAACACGGAAAAGAAAAAAGTATACATTATATATACTATCATCGAACTTTCAGTTGTTATTACATTTGTAAAGTAAAATCACTTTTAAACAAATAGTTTAATCAATTCATGAATATATATATATATATATATATATATATATATATATATATATATATATATTATATATTATATATATATATATATATATATATATTATATATTATATATATATATATATATAATATATATATATATATATATATATAGAGTGAGAGAGAGAGATATGTAAGTATGTATACATATATATTTCCTCAGCAATAAATAAAACGAAATTCAATTTCTGCATTTTTGTAGGAAATATATACTTCTGGACATCATTTAAATAGATGAGAAATTGCAACTTCTTTATATGAAGTCAACATTTTAGTTCGTCTTTTCCAGATGATTAAGGCACACACACATACCACGTTTACATATTCATATTCATTACCTATATCCTGTTTTTCATGGCTGCGCCATAACAACTTGAAGCGGAATTCAATTGTAAGTTGAATGATCTGCTATTAGCACCGTTCAAAGTGACAGAAGGTCATGCTTGCATACGTTTCGAGTTTCCCTATTTCGAGCCACTGCTTCCAGATCTTCTCCTGTCTTGTCAAGCAAGAAGTCCCAGCCCGTCGTCTCACAAAGAAAACCAGTTGTCTTGACCTACATTTTAAATGTGAAAATGATTCACAAATCTCATTCCGGCCTTCGCTCATCGTGGTTGGGTATATAAAATTCTCCCAACTGTTGGGTTGACTTATTTGTCTTTTTCTCTCAATTTGTTTTGCATACATTTTTGCGAATCTTGAAATATTTTGCTCTACTAATGGCATTTAACGATCGAACGTATTACTTTTTATTGATGATGTCTTTCGTTTGTCTCATAGCATCACAGGTTAGTATATATACTCGGATCTGTTTTTTTTTAATCATTTTCATATATAAAGTATTTCTCATACACACACTTAAGTTTTATGATATCTAACATGGGAGAAATTAGTGTGCAGTAGAAATTGTTTTAATACAGACAATTCTCGTAGCTGTGGTTTATTTATTTTTTCTCTCAATTTGTTTTGCATCTATTTTGATGAGTCCAGTGAATCCATTCTATTAAGGATAAAACATGTCACCTTTTATTGGTGATATTTTTTGTGTTTTGCAGCACCTCAGTTTAGTGTATAATAACTTTTCATATACTATTTCTAGTACACATGCTGAGTTTTAAATTATCATATTCAACATTAAACCTGGTAGAAATTAGTTTGCAGTACAATCACACACAAATGGAAATTTCTTGATGTATATTATCCCCACACCTATTACATTAGTTTATTCATTTTAGCTCTTAATTTAATTTTTTCTAGTTTATTAAAATAAATAGCTTTCTTAATTATAGTTACCAATCAAGTGCGTTAGATTTGTTGATAATGTATTTTATGTGTCCCATCATCTTGCGCATAGTTTAATAATTTTTCTTATAGTAAAAATGTTGATATTATCAATATACATATTTTAAGTTTAAGATACTTCATATAAGGTTAACCTAAAATATGTTAATAATTCTTAGAATTTTTTTCTTTTTTTTTAGATTTTTTAGTATTAGAGCTTTTTTTAATAAGAATTAGACTATATATTTGCTCTACTGAATCCTGCTATATCAAAGATAACCTGCAATTACTTAAGAAATTCAAAATAAAAATTAGAATATTTTTTTTAAATTATTTACATTGAAAAACATATACTATTGTTAAAAATAAGCATAATTTATTTTGGTAGTATTGTTGCTTTAGTGAAAATATTTCTGTTTTCATTCAAGTTTTATTTGGAATATTGCATTTTCCCTTTTAAAATATAAACTATTGGCGTTTAAGTGTAAATAGATTTTTCATAGTGAGCCTCTCTAATGAATTATTTAACTGAAAAATATACAGTGTGCTAAGTATGGCATATGTGCTATACATTACTTTCGTATGCTGAATTATTATGGGTTGCTTGTATTTGCGTTTCTTATATCAACACGTATATAATAAAATATCATTCGATTTATTTATTAACATACTGTATCAATGATTTAACAGGCATGCTACATATTCTTTAGTTGTATTTTTAATAGACTTAGAATTAAGGGCCACAAATGTCGTATAATCCAGAATGCCAAATTCTGAATTTTTTGGCGATGTAGAAATGCTGCCAAGATGACGTATTGTTACGTATCTCACAACGACATAAATAACAGGGTTGCCAAAATAGAATTTTCTACACACTCTTATAAGTCTCCATCTGTATGATGTAATAAAAACCAAATTGCCAGGTAAATAAGAGAATCCTCCAAAAAATTAATCAAGCTCAGAATTTGGCATCTTGGATTATACGACAATTGTGCCAATTTATATAAGTGTTGTAGTGTTACGTTACATTGACACAAGCTTTGTAAAATTTACTAGTTTAATTTAAAATATTTGTCTGATAGCGCCTGCTGTTATACCTTAATATATATTCATTGGGTATTACAAAACACGATTTATATCATTCATATTTTTACTTTTGTTATACCTCAAGAGATTATTGTCAATTTGCTTTAATTTTCTTTGTTCATGCCTTCTACTTCAACTCAAAGTTATTCTTATATAGCACTCATACGCATAATTTATAAAAAATGAATTAGCTTAACTTCACATAAATTTTTAAAATAACAATCTTCATAATTCAGAATAAAATGCCTTTATTCTAAAATATTTTACATACTTATCAAGTTCAGAAGTTGGCATCCTGGATTATACAACAATTGTGCCAATTTATGTAAGTGTTGTAGTGTTAAGTTACATTGACACAAGCTTTGTAAAATTTATAAAAAATGAATTAGCTAAACTTTACATAAATTTGTAAAATAACAATCTAATAGTTCAAAATAAAATGCCTTTATTCTGAAATATTTTACAGAATAAAGGCATTTTATTTTGAACGAAAAATGTAAATTGTAATGTTTCCTTTATTGCGAATGTTGAACTTCAATCACTAAAAATTTTTGTGCTAAACGAAAGCATTACAAAAAAAATTGAGTTTTAAATTTAATTGTATTTGTTTTCTTTTTAAAAGTATTGAGTGTAAGTGCTTTAATAATTTAAGTACAAGTGAAAATTTACGAAAAACCTTTTCCTTTCCAGTTTAAATCAAAATATTCACAGATCTCCTAATCATTCTTAAAGGAAATCATAATTAAAACTTCATGTACTGCCTCAAGTACAATGTCTAAATTTTTACAGTAATTTTGAATTATTTGTTCTTATATCCACAGATACACATTTAAAAACATATTTGGTATGTATAGAACATCATAATCAAGCATTTTAAATCCGATGTTTTGCATCCAATTATAAGGTAAAAACCCTTACATTACATTATATTTTTAATCTTTAATGTAAAGACAATGTAACGATTAATTAGTTGGAAAACTCTAGAAATTTCATTTTTATGTAAATGAAATTTTAATAAATAATATTATTTTTAGTAATATAAAAATATATGTAAAATACATTTACTGAAGTGTTTTCATATATTGGATGCACTTTTACATTTCCAAATATCTTTCTAATGTAATTTTATAACTATTAAAATGATTTAATATCTTTATTAATTTTTTTATTTTTTTCAATAACGTGAATTTAAATTTCAACAATTTTATTGCTTTTTTATGAAAACTGGTTCGCTGCTTTTTACATTATGTTACATTAGAATTTTCACATATTAATTTAAATTTCTTATTATTGAATGATACGTATATCATTGAAAAAATTGTAGAATAATCTTCAGTCTTGTCAATTTTAAAAGTTACATTTTCCATTCATCATCTGTAAGACAATTGAAAAGTGTAACTTTTATAAATTCCTAATTCTTCCTTAGAAACTATGACGCTCTTTTTTATTCATTCAATGTATATTCTATATTGTTGTTTATCTTAAAATTTTATTCATTTATTTGTTATCACATGTTTTATTATTCCAGTTTATCTGGAAATTTTGTTCCTTAATTTACTATTACACGTTTTACTATTTTAGAGAGATCAGTTACATAAATTAAAATTTTCATTTCACGTCTGAATTTTTAAATTTATGTGACGTCAGTTATTCGAATTTAAATTATCGTTTTTAAAGAATTTAAATTATTTTGCTATTTTTTTTCAAATTTTATATTAATTTTGTCTATTATTCTTTTTTATATTCATCTAATAATAGTACTATTCGCCACATTCATTTATTATTTATATTTTTTGCCGCATTCATCTACTACTCATGTTTTTTGCCTCATTCATGTACTATTTACATTTTTCGTTCAACGAACGAAAATTTTCTAGCAGCACACCTGGCTTTCAATCTATTTTATGTTCCAAATTTATACAGAAAATGTCATGCCTGCATATTGAACAAGAATTTCAACAATCAAATTAAATATCAAATTAGATAGCCTTTTCAAGTTTTGTTCAATGCTGTTATATTTTACCGATTTATGCTTTTATACTTAATATCTTGTGATTAAATACTCTCATTGTTTTGTATAATATTCTCTAAACTCTACGATATATTTATTGCTGCGATCAAGTGTCAAATCTATGCACTGCTTATATAAATGAAGGAAGCCGGTATTTTTATCAAAACAACGAGAATGCTTACACCAATAAATTAAGTCAAATCCAGAATCCATTATATAAATCAAAGAAAATATCTTTCCTATAAATCAATATTCAATATGGGAAAGAGCAGAAAAAATATCGCACAATCTACATTATTTCGCGGAAATGATATTCTTACACTTCATTTCAATTGCTTCCGTTTTTCAATTTTTTCCTTCGTGTTTTTAGAAAACGTGACATGAAAATGCCATCACAACGCAAATTATTGAAATTTAAGTTTTGATGATTTTTCAAGACATTTTAATCAGATTGCACAGAAAGAAGTGTTGCAGACTGTATTGGAGTGACAAAGAATGTAGCTTCCATATTGCAATGATAAGGAATAAAAATGCTAGATTAGGATAACGTCATTTGTGCGTGCTGTCATAGTAAATAAGGAAAACCGTATCCTGTCATCATCCAGACTATACAGAGCAACAAAGCCACCCAGATACTAAAATTAATTTAGTAAATTATTCCAAAGAACAAACAGTTTCAAGCCAAGCATTCTGAAATATACTTCATCAGAGTGGAATTACGTCGACCCATGCTGATATTTTTTGAAAATGCCTCATGTGGGCAGAAACAAAGGGATTTCCCATTGTACAGAATGAATGTAAAAGGATTTGAATCAAATTATGCTTAGTGACGAATCCCGATTCACTTCGTTGTGTGATACCAAATGTGTTTTTGCATGGCGGAAAAGGCCATACGAAATAAATCTCAATAGAGTAGAAAAGGCTATAAGTCTTAAAATATCAATTTTTAACATTTCTAAATCACGTATTCTTTGGTGTACTTACATACTTTTCCTGTATTTCTTTTAGTATTGTATGTATTTTCCTGTATTTCTTTTAGTACATGTATTGTGTACTCTCAATTTTATATAAATTGCCCAACAACTTTTTCCTTTCTATTTTGCTTGAGTCTTTTTTTACTATGGATAAATATATTCTTTGACTATAGTTGCGAAACACGTCAATTTTTATTTGATAACACTTCTTAAACTTCTATCCGGATCTAAACACATTTCTCGATAAGTCTAATGTATTTTACTTTTTTCCTGCAAAATATATAACTCTGTAAAAAGTACTCTAGGTAAATAAGTAGACAAACAAATAAATGAAACGCAATGGTATAAAAAGGGAAAAAATATGGCTTTTCCCTTAGTTCTCATTTTTAGAGGCTTTGCACGAAATTGTAGAATATTGCTACCATAAAATTACTAGTCTGGTATATAAATCTAAAAGTAGAGTGGCATATTTGATCTTCTTGATTGGGCAAAGTACAGTGAAAAGATCAAATGACACAAAAGAAAACTTCTTAAAAAATTTAACTGTTTTTTTTAAAGCATTCCCAAGAGAAATAGTGAAGAGTATAGAAGCATTTCCTTGCTTTTTGCAAATTGTGAATCTAGAAAATGTACAACTTAAATTTTTATCTTTATAATTTTAGTTTTACTTCTTAAAACATAAAGTTTAGAATATAATTCATCATTGATCACCTCCAGTTTACAGCTTAGAATTGCTTATAACAAATCCAAATTGTGACAGTAAAGAAGGGAATGAAGACAGTGCATAATATTCAATTATCATATTTTTAGTCTTTCAATAAGAAAGAGATATATTTATTCTGTAAATTAAAAATGCACTTAGTTTAACTTTGAAAAGAAATAAAATGCATAATTAAACTTTTGTTTTCTTTCGAAATTTCTGAAATTGAATTTGCGCAATTTATGAGTATATTAGGAAAATTGAAACAGTTTTAGAAACAAAATATTGTTTAATAATTTTTCCATAGTCTCTTACATCTGTTTTTAAAAGATTACAGTAATCAGATGCGTATAATGTGCTATAATTTAAATACTTTTGTTACAAAATTTTACTACGAATAAGATAAATTCAAGTTTTATAAAAGAAAAGTTAAAGATAAATATATTTATTATCACACACACATTTGTTTCTTGAAAGAAACATCAATTTTTTAATTTATTTCCTCGTAATAACTAAATTATGAAGTAATTTTTTAGATAAATATTTTGTTTATTTATGAAAATAATGCATAGACAAGCTGAAAATTTATTTCATCATATTTAAGTCTGTAAAATAGAGCTTAATCATTAAAAGATTAATTCTTTTCCAACATTTGATAGAAGCTAATCCCAGTTCATTATAAAAGTAATTTTAAAAATGTCAAAAAGCTGTCCAAGCAGCCCACGCTATTTACTCTATCCCTAAAATTCATCTAGCCGGGAAAGTGTGATGAAATAAGCAGATTTCAAAACATAGTGATATTAATGACATATTTTCTCATTTTTATGTCATTAAATTATTCTTACCTTTCCTCCTTAATTTATGAGAGTAAAATATTTCTTCTCAGATATCAAGTTGCTAAAAAAATATCTTTACCAGCATATATTGAATTGCTTTTTTGGATGATAATAAATTTAACATGCTTAAAAATTGTTTTCTGATTATAAATCATATCTCATAAGCATTGGTTTATAAAATTGAGTTATTTTTTAGCTTGTTATAAAGCAATTTTTAATTATTAAGGAAGCTTTATGTAGGCTGCTGTTTTGTTATCTTATATTTTACGCATTTTAAGTATAATAAAATAAAATGTCCATCATTAATTGTTATATAGACCTACGTTAGAGCATTGCAAGTTTATGTAGCTTTTTCCTCATTTATTAAAATACAAAGTTTGTTTAATTTTATAATCGAAATTTATGTTCAGATAATGTAAAAAAAATGCTTATGAAAATTGAATATTAATGATTTTAAAATAGATATTAAGCCCATAAAGATAATTAAGTAATTTTACGATGCAAATTTACGAAATATTTTATTAGAAATAAGCATATAACGAGTGTATTTGTTGTCTAAAACTATAGAGAAATTTATTTCACTAAATGTTCTTTTACTCTTTAGTATTTCATAACATTAACAGCTGTTGATAAACTTAATTTATCCCATATTAATCTTATCAAAGCAAAATAAATAAAGATATATTATTAAATATCAGTAACTAAATTAGAAATTTGACTATTTTTATTTTAAAGCATTCAGATAGTTCCTGAATTTTTCTTAGTAATTAATAAAGCTAGAAATTCCGGTGGCTTAGTCTTAGCGTTTCCCTTCTCCCAATGTCATCTCGAGGTTCGATCCTCGTACTGGGCAAGGTGGACTCTGCCTTTCACCCATTTAACATGTTGATAAACTGAATATTAAGCATGCTTGGGGACTAAGCACTATGGGATTCGCATTACACTTATCGGAACGTATTGTTCTCACGCCAGGGCCCTCGGTCAGGAAAACACCAAGTAACACCATTAGTTTACACAATTAGGAAAACACCATTAGTTTACACCAATGTAATAATATAAAGTTCTTACAAAGCGGCTTGTAAATATCTCAGTTTTGTGTGTGTGTGTGTGTGTGTGTGTGTGTGTGTGTGTGTGTGTGTGTGTGTGTGTGTGTGTGTGTGTGTGTGTGTGTGTGTGTGTGTGTGTGTGTGTGTGTGTGTGTGTGTGTGTGTGTGTGTGTGTGTGTGTGTGTGTGTGTGTGTGTGTGTGTGTGTGTGTGTGTGTGTGTGTGTGTGTGTGTGTGTGTGTGTGTGTGTGTGTGTGTGTGTGTGTGTGTGTGTGTGTGTGTGTGTGTGTGTGCGTGCGTGTGTGTGTGTGTGTGTGTGTGTGTGTGTGTGTGTGTGTGTGTGTGTGTGTGTGTGTGTGTGTGTGTTTTTAAACTGTTATAGCCATTTTTTTTTAAGTTTTTGGAAACTTGTAAGAAAGTAGTGTTTCAAGACATAATATAATGTGTGTCCTGTAAAATTACTTTTATTTATAAATGTCTTAAGTTATATGTTTCTTTATTTCAGGTTCCTTTTTCTTTTAAATAAATATTATTTAAATCAATTTAGATGTCATAACAACGTTATACTTCTTAATACAGTAATTTTTCATAAAATAATGCAAATTAAAATCTGATGTATCAATAGGAAAAGCAATTTAATGCCGACTTATTTTCATTCTAAGGAAATAATTAATGTGTGTGTCTAAGATCTTTACTATTTCTGTATTATTATTATCCTGCATCTAAACCCAACATTTTCTGTAAAACGTCTGGTACATTTTTGAGTGTTTTAAGCAAAAAGTGTTTTTATTTTACCGCAAAACATTTCTTTCACTTTTTCTTATATAACTATTCTCGCACAAAATAAAGCATGTTTTCGTCTAGACAGCATTACTACGTGAATAAAAATAAAGGTTCGGCTCTTTTATGTAATACTCACATGAAACCGGAATTTCCTTCAGCGTCTTTTTGTAGTTTATGTAAAAACTTTTGTTCATGAGAGTGCTAAAATGTAAAATAATATACAAGGAGAAGCTACATCAAATATTATTGAAAATAAATTAGTAAAGAGGGTCTCAGACAACACAAAAATTCCTCAGTGTTAAGAACTCTGAACAATCAGTATGAGAAGTTCCATCAAAAATAATTAAGTAATATGTACTAACGAGATTCTAAGACAAGACAACATAAGTGTTAAAAATTATGAAGCTACAGTATTTGTGCTAGCGAAAATTTTTCTTTGAAAATAGATCTTAAAAGTGAATACGAATACGAAAGTAATGTGTGAATACGCATACGAAAGTAATGTACGCGTCTCACACGCTGAAACTCAGTTTTTAATATTTTCTGTGAAAAAAATTATTCAATTTTATCGATTAAGTCTCTAATGGACTAAAATGAGAAAATTTAAGTTTTACAATTTGGAAACATGGACGAGGTTTTATTGGCTTTTGCTATGCTCTCAAATAAATTTTAATCAAATAATATGTGTTTTAATATTAAAAAAAATTTTATTTTTTACTAACTTTTTAAAAACTTTTATTCATCAAATTATTTCAAGATTTTTAGAACAATATTATATCAACAAATGATTAATACTGGGGCACAGAGTATAAAAATTTATATAAATGAATGTATATTTCGTTTTTGTAAGTAAATCATATCAGTGTCTTTTTTAACGAAACTATCATACTAATCTCTTGACGCACTGAATATCTTGGTAAATGGTAAATGCATAATAATATGCTTCCAACATTATTAATAAGAGTATTATTTCACCTATTAGTTTTTAACTTTTACAAGATACTCTGCAATTTTTATTTTGAACTCAAAACAACTTTGTGAAACGAGATTAAAATTCAAGGGAGAATAAAGATTGTTAAATTTAAAATTTGCAAGCATGTGAAACAATTTTTCTTATAGCTCTAGTTTTAAGTATATTTTAAAATATCTAAAACAATTTTTATTTCTTTTATACTGAAGAGCTAAAGCATTACGACCACCTTCTAAGCTTGACATTGAGTATCGTATGAGGCATACTTTTCACTCTTATGGAAAACAATTCTGTATCATGATCCAGTTGAGAACAATAAATACTTCATCTCAAAAATGTGAAGTATCATTCCTGTGACAACTTTCATGGAAAAAAACTGCTGATTTTACCAACTTTGACAGAAAGCAGTGTGTCATGGCCCGAAGACTTAGTGGATACCACAACATTGGATACCTCCACATCGTTAACAAGAATGAGTGATGAAACCTGCAGCTATTTGTAGAATAAGGTCAGAGGTAACCAAAGAGTGACTCAGTTAAAGGCCCAATACAATCTAGATCAAAGAAGAGATTTTAAGCCTAGAATGTTTATCATTGCTTATCTCTTCTTACGAAGAGAGAAAATCTCATTGATAATGATGTATGGATATCCAACACTGATGTCTGCTACATGTCACGGCATTTTTTACTCACTTGACATTGGTACACAAAAAAGTAGCATGCAAAAATGCCGATGAACTTAACTCATTCGTAGATGCCCATTTCGAGTCTTTGGTCCGTCACACATTGTCTTTTGTCAAATTCCCTTATGTCACCAACATTTTCCATTTTCTAAAATGCTGATCTGACGTAAGTAAACTGTATTCTAGATAACGATAATCGTTCCATGAAATCATCCTTGTTTCTTATGAGTGCAAGTCCTTTTCATAAAGTTCTTTATCATAAATCCAAATCTTGGATATTTATGAAAAGTAAATTGCATAGAAGCAATATCTAGACTCTTCAAAACTTCTAAGCTTCGTACTCTACCTTACCGGAATTTCTCAAGCTATAACATACATGTACTTTGTAATCTCATTATTGCTTCTTGTACAAAATGTAAATTACATACGTATTTCCTTCTATATCACAATCCATCTTTACCAACTACGGCTCTTTCCTGACCTACTTCTAATGGATACACAAATCATATGGTGCAATTCCAACAATAACAGTGATGATAATCTCTCCACTACATTAAGCTCTATTTTTACTTGGAAAGACTGAAAGCTCATGTCTCCCAAGATAAAGAGAATTTTACAAAATTCCTTCTTAATGATAGCTTCCGAAGAATGGCTATTAAGAGCAGCTAAAACGACTCTAAAACTATCCAAAAATAGAATACGGGCCTCTTATAACTCTAATGCAGTGACAGTTATAATTATTCAAATGTCGAACAATTTCAAAACATTAACAAGGACACCTGCCACTAATCAATGCAAATATGGACTTTCTTTTATGCCTCATCTACTGTTCACACTATTTTTTATTAACCTTTATCTTTATCATTTTATGATTACCTGCTAACTTGCTAACATGTGTTTCTTTATTTAATTGTATTTTTATTATTGATTGTAAATACGCCAAAGATTTATTCTTTAGTTTATTTCATTCTTATCTATACATAATTGACTGAATTGAGATGCAGATCCAAGTGCACAAAGATTCTAAAGGCTTTCGTGCCTTTTATTTTTCTTCACAATCAATTCATAATTTTTTCAATTATGAGGAGTGATAACACCCTACAGGGGAAGTCCAGTACTTCTTCACATTGCACATTGTTATAATATGTAAAACCATAACCCAGTCTTATATTCTATACATGATTTTACGCATTTTGCTATTTTTTTATATTTTTATGTATTTTTCTTCATTTTGTTCTTAGATTTTGAATAACTCATTAATCCAAAATACTGTAAATAAATATTATACAAATTTAAATATGTGTGCATACAACTAAATATTGGAGACCTACTTAGTTATGTTAGCTTACACTCGAAACATGGAATATTATTTTCATGTATGAATAGGAATCACAAATAAAAATTTTTATAATGTTCTCACGAATAAAAATCGAAGGGGAAGATGAGAAAAGAACCTATTTCAAAAACTTCAGATTATTCATCAGTGATTTTTAATAGTTGAAAGAGAAATACCTTAAGTTAGGCTACAATATGCAAAATTATTCCATTGGGAATAATATTTGAGATTTAAGATTATTTTGTATTAAATTAATGTGCGATTGATATGGCTGAATATAATATCTCAGTAGCTTGAACTTTTAAATGTGCTACAAGAAATTTTTAATTTAACTGGATAGCACAAACTAAACAGTCCTATAATTGATTAGTTTACGAAAAGTCATTATGTATACTAAATTCAGGGCTCTTCCGAGTGTAATGAAAGGATTAGATATCAAATATATTTTTAAGTTATAAAATGAAAAATTGTGACATTTATATATTATATAAACTGTTTTATCCATAAACAATTATCATTAAATTTTAAAAATGCGCTAAAGCAAGCAAATTTGTAATCTTCTTCAAATAACAGGACAAAATACTTCCTATATATTTAAAATTTTTTCTAATAACTTCATATTACATAAATTTCAAGACACATTTACATCATTGAATTTTGTAACTCCATAGAGTGATCATTCGAGTAAAACTTGAAAAATCAGGAGCCTTAAAAGATGACTCCTTGTTCTTGAGATAGAAGTAGATACCTTGTAACTTAAAGTTTTATACTCACCTTTAAAGAATTATCAATTAAGCTCATCACTTTTCTGCATATTATTCAAGGTACGATATCAATTTAGAACATTGCTACAGTACAATTTTAAGAAGAATTTTTTTAACATACCGTATTCCTTTCAGAGGTTATTTTTTAGCCTTCTAAAATAATATTATTTGGTCATTAATAATTTTTCCTGGTTAATGCAAGGTGCTACATTTCTTAATAATTTTTCTTCTGTTATTATGGAAATAGTTTAATCGTATTCAAAAACCATTTCTAAATTATCAAACTAATCCTAAATCATAAATTATCCTGCTGTTGTTATTTATGACACTTGGACAAGCTAAGTCCTCTAACCGACGGCTATGTGAAATTAAATCAACAGAATGCGTCTTTTATTTTTACCAGAGCACTACGAAGATGAAAGCATATCTTTGCTCTAAAACTTCTCAGATAGATGGCACCACCAGAAGATCCACTCCCTCTATTTTGACTACGATCTGGATGGGGAGGAAATTTTCTGCATACCATTACACTATTGGTAACTGCTCAACTACCAGCTACAGGACTTTTGATTCCACAGATTTAACGAGCACATATATCATATTCGGTGGGTATTTGGCGACATTGGGAATAGAATCCAACCCTTTCAGACGGAAGGGCTATGCCCTAACAACTATTCTACTACCTCCACATAAATATTATTCTTAAAACATAAAATAATTTCTTTTATAAACTATTTATGCAAGCTTTAAATTGTTTTATTAATATATTATTCATGGTTTGTAAAATGCAGCAAATAATTGTCTTTACCAAATATGCGTGTGTGTGTGTGTGTGTGTGTGTGTGTGTGTGTGTGTGTGTGTGTGTGTGTGTGTGTGTGTGTGTGTGTGTGTGTGTGTGTGTGTGTGTGTGTGTGTGTGTGTGTGTGTGTGTGTGAGTGAGTGAGTGAGTGAGTGAGTGAGTGAGTGAGTGAGTGAGTGAGTGAGTGAGTGAGTAATAGGAGTTTCAAAAAAAATTTTCTCTAAAATATAAGAATGCTAAAAACAAGTTTTCAGAATTTATTAATCTATTAATAACTATGAAATGACTGTGAAAAGCAAAATCCAGTACTATTAAAGATGATTTATTTCATTAATATAATTATTTTAATTTTATTTGACTTAAGGATTTATATTTAAAGAATCATAAATCTTCTAATTAAAGTTTACTCTTACCTAAACATTATTTATTTATCACATGACATAATAAGGAACAAGAAATGTTTGATACACATAAGATTGTGCAATTTAAAGTGTGTTTCCAGTAATCAACATCCAATAATCCTTTACAGGTCGATGCAATTAAATTGATTAATTACCCTGAACTAACGTTCCTTACATGAATAACGTCTAAAGATTACGCATTGCCGGTTATTTTATCAAATAAATATTAGATAAAATTTTAAGAAATTGTGCATTGTTTAAATCCAAATGATCCTTTTAAAATTTTTAATTAAATGGTTTATTCATGAAATCCATAGTTCTCGATTTAATAAACTTATTTTCATGTTTTCATGGTGAAAATATAGTTTTCTACAAAATTATATATATATAAACATAAAATTACATTTATCCTGAACTAAGTTGAGAACCTTCCAGCATGTTTTGCAAAGAAAAAAAGAAATTGAAGCTATTTCTACATTATATTTACTTTTCCATTTTTGCCAAATCAAACAGTATCAACAAAACTTCCAACTGCATGAACTGTTTGATTTGCTTCTTTAAACATAATACTCTAAATAAACTTTAAACTCTTGCAAAAGAAGAACTTGAATTGAAATCCGTTCAATAAAGAATTGCATATTCTTTCAAAAATATTATTCTAAAAAATATTTTTATTTTCAGTAAAAGCAGAAAATCAATCGCTTTAAAAAATTTCTCCTTTTTGAAATTATATTAATACAGGTATTTCTTACAAGAATAAATACCATTACAGATGATGTGATGGTGTTTATTCTTATAGAAGAGTGTTATGAAACAATTTTTGTGACGTTTTCAAGATTTACCATTCATATATATTGCAAATAGCTTCCACTAAATATTTATAGCAAGACTATTAAAATTTGAATGCATAAATATTAAACTGTTTAATTGACTGTAAATAAAAATACTTTTTATGGAACAACGTGTCATGGAATAACGTATACTAAAAATTATTAATATTCAGTATGTTTTAAAATGATACTGACAAACTCTTTATGTTATAACTAAATTTTGATTTCGTCACTCAAATACTTGTACAGAAGAAATGAATAATCATAAAAATGGAAATATATTTAATTGGCTTAAATGATGCTATTTAGACGAATTATATTTAGATTTAAATATAAATCATAGAAACTTTAAAGCAGAATAAATATTAATTAATCAATTATTGAGCATTTATCATGGGTGTAATGATCTAGAAAGAAATTTTGCTCTTTCAAATACATTTCAAAATTGAGGGAGTGGGTCCTCCATTTATGCACTCTATCTGAGGAGATTAAAGCAAAGTCATACTTGCACCTTCATGGTGCTCCGGATAAACGAAAGACAAACTCTACTGAATTAAATTCACATAGCCTATGGCATAGCAAGCTTGGCTTATGCAAGTGTCATAAGTAACAACAACATAAATTACCTATCACATTGAACACAAAATATGTGGTGCTAAATAATTCCTCGGTACTATAATGGCAAGTATTCTCTGTCACCTGGTAGAACGGAGTTCCATTCCCAGGCAGTGAAAAATCTTTTTTTTTATTTTTTTTATCTGGCAGTCATGCATCTTTCTCATTGGATAAAGGGTGGGGAATGTGACAATCCTGAATATTCTTGACCTTCTTATTCGGCTTAATAGTAAGAACACAATACACTTCCAGAAGGTCCTCTCACATATGACTTTGAATGATGACGAAATCCTTGATAGTTCGACCAGGTCTGCCTCTGCTGGCATGGAAATGCCAGCTGGACGTAAGCAGAAACCTTTTCAGCCAAAAATATTGAATTAAATGCGATTTGGAGACTCCCTCCGAAACACACTTGGTATTTTGGGGAAAGACCCCATTGGTCTTTCCCCAAAATACCAACCATTATTTTTGCAGAATATATTTCTGCAAATCAATTTTCATGTGTTTTTATACTCTTTAACAAAAAGTGTATTGTTTAAAAAGCTTATAAAATTTCAGTCATACACTTATGCTTTGCAAAGATTAAAAAGGTTGAATGGGCATGGATGCCGTATAATCCAGGATGCCAAATTCTGAGTTTGGTTATTTTTTGGAGGATTTTCTTTTGTATGTAGGAAACCTATTTTATATTACATCACAGATATGAAGATTTATAAAAATTATCACGAGCTCATTTTTTCGAGGAAAATTCTGATGGTTCTCTCACACTTTTAGAGGGGCCATTTTGAGGGGGAGAGAGGAACTTTCCTTAATACCATGGATACGGGTCTAAATAGGCCTCTCCTCACCACACTCTCATCAATTTAGATTCTATGGTTTCCGATATTTTAAAGTTTACTTGTTTACCATACTTGTTTCAATAAATAACATTTTTATTTTTTTTTTTAGAAAGTTTTAATTTTTTTAGCAATTTTACACCATCTGGATTAGAAACTAATTAATTTCTATAAT
The DNA here is from genome assembly GCA_030067965.1 of Latrodectus elegans. Lineage (NCBI taxonomy): Eukaryota > Metazoa > Arthropoda > Arachnida > Araneae > Theridiidae > Latrodectus > Latrodectus elegans. Next base: position 126,345,496 of record CM057820.1, read on the forward strand.
GAACAATACAACTACATATATGAATACTGAAAACATCAATGCATACATTAAGTTAGAATTCTTAATTCAATAGTCTTTTTGAAATTGAATGTTTACAGTTGTATCGGTATTTTTAAGTAATGTTGTAGTTTATAATTATAAAATATTTTCATTTTTACTGTCGTTGAATGCCTGTTTATAATTTAAAAAGTGAAATTATTTTCCATAATCTAGAATGTATTTTCTTAGAAATATCCAACATATTCAGAGGATAATGTACCACAAACCAGCTTCAGTTGCAAAAACATGGTTGATGGTGGCTACTATGCAGACATCGAAACAGATTGCCAGATGTATCATGTATGTTACAAAGATAGACATGGAATTATGAGAAGTAATCAGTTTCTGTGTGGCAACGGCACTGTATTTGATCAACGACATCTAGTGTGTACAGATTACAGAAAAGTTCTAAAATGTCAGGAATCCAAAAATTATTATAGTACCAGTGCCTCACTTTTTGAACACTTGGAAGACAGATGGAGAAATGAGAAAACAAACAAGGAAATACTCGATTCAGCAAATTTTGAATTTAAAAGATTACATTAATTTTTTTAAATACATTTTATCTAAATTGGCTTTAACTAACATTTTATGATTTAACATAAATGACAAATTATCATGTCTTATAGAAACAACTTTAAATTTCAAAAATTGTTTATTTATTTTTCAAGTGTACATTTGTATTTTGAAATGAATATTTATATTTTTGATTAATGATAATTTATTTATTTGCACTTAATTAAAACAATCTTTTCAACAGTTTTTAATTTCAAATGTTTAATGTCATTCATTACTAAATTCAAAATTATTGAATAAAATGACATTTATATTTATCTCCATGACTTTAAAAGTAGAAAATAGAATTAAATTATGTTAGGATGAGTTTTAGTACTGTGTATTATTAAATATATATTTATATTGTGTGCTATACACAGTTTATGATATTGTAAACGTAAAGTATATATTATTTACATTACATAAACATATGCATTGCTAAAGAAAAATTCCAGCTGTATTGAATACCTGAATTTGTACACTAGCTGTATCTGAATTTGTGTTATTTATATGTTATAAATCATTCATATTTAAATTAAAATGTATTACTAAGAAATGTGTTCCATTAATTATTTTCTATTATCACATGTTCCAGAACCCTAGTTTTTCTTTTTAGTTATGATAATATTAATTTTATGAATAATGCTCATTTTAAAGTATATACAATAAAAAATACCAGAAATTAATACAAAATCGAATCTTCATTTATGTTTATCCCTAATATTGATCATATTTTAACGTATAAGATTTCTTCAAGTGCTTTTCATTTTTAATACAATCATATTACTTTATACTATCTTTAAAATAATCCTCGAATTTTGAAAACCAAAATTAATTTACGTAATTAATAGTTATCTCTCATATAGTTAAAGTATATTTTAACTATCATATTAAAGATTTTAATTTGCGAAATATTGAAAGATATTTTTCAAAAGTTAATTTTTTTTACCTATTCTAATAAATCGGTATTTTTTTATGCAATAGTGCATTTCATATTTTTCACTATTCTTAGTCAAACAAATCATGAATATAATGCATTATTTCTTTCTATTGAAAAGAGATTACCACTAATCGATTTAGAGCAACAAAAAGATTACAGACAAAGCAAATTTTATTTTAAAAAAAACAATTAAAATTTATCTAATCATAATTTTCTACAAAAAATATAAAAATGAAAATATTCAAATAAAATCATGAAAATATAAGAATGGTAATCATTAATCATATGGATATTTTTTATGAAACACAGTTTTAATTTCAGTTTCAGCTAAAATTTAAATTACCTTTTACGTGGGATCATTTTTAATGGTATATTCAAATACAACCTGATATATCGTTTTTAGCAATTCTACATAGCACGATTTTGCTATCTTTCGTTTCATAATATTCTCAAAGTTGTTTGAATGATTTTAAATTATATTCATTTAAAATGATATTATACTTAAATTATTTAGAAATTTAATTTTTGTATTAAGAATATACTAAAATATAATAAACTGACTATTTTTAAAGAATGAAGATCGAATTATTTTTTATAAGTATTATCTGTAAACGAGAAAAAATATTCTCTCGAATATCATTTTGTGGATCTAGAGTCAGTTAATAATATTGGATTTCCTATTTCTTTTTGGAATTGTATTTTTTGCCTTAAAATTTGCTTCAGTTTAATCTTATGAAACAGTCTACTATATCTCGAAATACACATACCTATATCGATAAATATGGAACGTGCAATAAAAAAATGATAACTCTTATTAAAAATTGCAAACTAGTATGAAATAGATATACCCATGAGAACTAAGTCACATTACAAAATTGTAGAACACATCAAAGAGGGTATCTACCTTCCGGAATATGCAGTCCAAACTGACAAGACGATGCATCTGACAAGGCAGCTATTCAATGACTTGACATTCCATCGAGAGTAATTGGTAATGGTTCCTTGGATCATGATTAAGCTTGCTGATGCATCACGATAGGAATCGTGAAATCACCGTTGAAATTATAATAGCCTACTTAAACCATATATGTAACATTTAGATTGGTAATAAACATCATAACTGAATTCAAAGATAGGCTTTGAAAAGATGAGTTTGCATTTTTAGTTAAAAACAATTAAGAATTCAAATAAGTAAAAGAATACTTAGTCCAAGAAAATATGTAGTAGAATATTTATTGTCATTTTAATTATCTGACACAATTATTTTCATGTTTCTACTTTAAATTCCCAATGAGAATATTTCAATTTAAATTTCCCAATAAAATTTTTAATAAATGTATCTCGTTGCTAAATTTAAAACAATAAAATTATAAATTTGTATAAATTACAAATGTTATATCATTTTAAAAATATAGATTTAAGAAAGAATTTTACATTTACTTGAGAATTGAAATTTATCCAGATAGTTGACCAATACATTTATAATTCTCAAAGACACAGAATTAAAGTTAATAGATATAAATACTTTTCTAATGATAAACAAGTTACAGCATATAAGCGAAATCTAATGCATTTCGCTTATATGCTGTAACTTGTAATCTTTTTGAAGTCAGTTACTGTCAAGTATTCGCTAATACCGATGATGCATTATTGTTCTTTGACTTGGTCATGTAAGGTGGCCGGCAATTAGGATAAAACTCGGTCATTCTAGTTATAAATGAGATGTGCAAAACACAGTACTTCTTTTTACAGAACAGTATTTATATTTCTTGTAAAGAAAAATATTCAGTAAACGCACATAACGGAAGACACACATTTGAAGGGAAAATAATATATGTTCTGTCTATGATTTAAATATAGAATTGAAACGAACTTATGATTATTATATAGATTCATCATAAGCTTTTTCATTTTATACAATGCATGAATAATTTTTATTTATATTTTTTTATTTAAAAATAATACTAAATACTCAGTTGGATGTAACACTCTTAATTCATAACGGCCAGAAAAAGCAATGCTTATTGATAGTAATTTAAAAAAGTATTCATGAAGATGCTTCGCCAATTGAATCATCGCATAAAACTTAATAAAACAATGTACGAAGAATATAAATCTATTTTTTGAGATTCATATACGCATGAAAAATATGTATGTGAGGGATTCAAAATATTTCTTCACTACTATATATGCTGGATACAACTATTTGTTTCCCTAAAATTATAAAATCAAGTAAATAAAATAATGCATTGACAACTATAGTAAAAACATTTAATGTTCATTTCATCGTCCTTCGTGTTAAAAGAGTTTTCACATAAATAGAATAATATTATCAAATAAAAATTTGAAAATAGAGCTAAAAAATAATGTTTATTGTAATCAAGATAAAAGTGATGTGTTAAATTGAATTTGAACAGAAGAAACAATTTAACAAATTACACTGTTTGTATTGTGGAGAAAAATTTGCGATATTCTTACATTAATAAATTTATGAATTATTTTATTTTTCGTACTTCATAATTACTCAGTGCTGCCATCTATTATAAAAATTTTAAAATGTATTTTTATATTCATTTTTCCATATATAATTTAATTGTACTTTCAAAATTTTATAATTCTGCTACATATATATATATATATATATATATATATATATATATATATATATATATATATATATATATATATATATATATATATATATATATATATATATATATATATATATATATATATATATATATATATATATATATATATATATATAGCACAGAATTATCAATTTCTTTTTTTTCCTAAAAGCATTTGTATATTTATATGACATTTTTATATCCTTTTTGTATCAATTTACATTAAAATTTTGAAATTTTATTTCAAAATTTGGTTTTGAATCACAGATATACATACTACTGAATTATTTACAAAATATTATGAAAACAAATAAATCACTTAAAATGAAGAAAATTTTGTCAATTTTCTAACATAATAAGCTATTTTTTACACACGTTTAATATAGATATATACATAAACATACACACACACATATATATATTATCAAATAAATACATTATATATATTTATATATATTGATAACAGAATTAATTTATTATATACTACAATAAACATTATTGAAAAAGAAGAAAATAATAATAAAAGAAATTTTTAAAATTTCATCGTATCACAGCAGTATATTGAAATCCTAAAAAGCAAAGGCATGTTAAACTGTTAAAAGATAATAAATTAAAATGAAAAGAATGCGATTAAATTAAATCCGCTATGTATTTGAAAATTGTTTAATTTAGGAAAATCTTAATCTTTCTATAAAATGAAAATGATGTAAAAAATATTAATACGTTATATTCTTTAAAAATATTATCAATGAGAAACATTTTCTAAAATGCAAGATTACCTAATAATAGAAATAATTTTATATTTTCTTGTGTGGGGAGGAGAAGTGAGCGGAAAAGTAACTGGGAACGGACTATTTTTTCTAAAACAAGCATATTTTAATTAAATGTATTATCGAATGATAGCCAAAAATTAAAAAAAAAAAAAAAAAAACATTAAATTCTCACATGATGAAAAAACAACATAAAACTGTTTAAATAATTTATTGAACTATTTTGATTTACCATTTTGAACGAAAAATCGTTTTTCTTAATAATGAATATTTCATTAATTTTAAAAACAAATCAATATTTCTGCGGAAATAGAATATTATAAATAAATGAAAAGAAATTTTTTAAATTATTAATAATTCCTATTGATATTTAAATCTTATTTATTAAAATCTTAATTATATATACACTTTTTTAAAAATTTCGGATTTGTTTACGATTAATGAGTAATAACACTGTTTTTAATTATGAGCTACTTTTACTTATTTAATAAACTTGAAAGTTAAAAAGACATTTAAGAGCTTGCTCGATAATTAAACTTTAGCTATAAACAAATCTAAATATTTTTTAATATTTATCAATAAAAAAATTTTCTTTGTATAATTTTCTAATAAAACGTCGCCTAAAACTTATATGAGATCCTTATAGCTCAAAGAAAATAAATCATATTCTTAAAATTTCATTTAATATTTAATTTCATTCTTAAAAATTAAAAATGTGTCCTACATTTGACATAAAATTATGGAAGATTACTTATACCTTAAGTCTAAAATTATTTTTAAAATATTCACATTGTGATAGACGAATCGAACGTGATCACTAAAATTTAAATCAAGTATGACGTCAAATTTCTTCTGACTGAAATTCCTTTTACTATTCCCCACAGAACATCGCTGCTGCGTAATAAATTACTAAATTGCATCAGATAAATTATGCATGTGACAATCTGAATTTCTCCGTGAGGAATGGCAACAGGCTATTCGAACATATTTACTTTTTTCCATTTCCGAGCGCAGCTGTGCCGCCATTTTCAGGTGTTGTGACTCAGCTGCTTCTCACTTCAACCGCAAGGTCTTGGGCGACGCGGGCCATAAATATACATGCACCACTAAAGTATGTGACGTGTTCCGAATGAACAAACAGTGGTTTTTTAAAATACCAATACGTAAATTGTTTCTCCTGTCCCGAAGTTATATCTGGATTCTCTTGTATTTATTTTCAAACACAATAAGATATTGTCGACTGATAACTTCCTTTCTGAGATCTTGGAGATTTATGAAGCGATAGAGACATCAGAATGCTTTTGTTTTCTTTCTTTTTTTTTTTTCTGGTGTAACAAATGAGGATCTATAATAGTTGTAGAATTTAATTTATACCTAGACAAAACAATAGTGGCATTTGAAACATTCATCATGTAAGCCTATATCGAACCAGAGAGATGAATGATTAATTTGGTATAAATGTCGAAATACGTATCGATATCGAAATGACATCATAACATTGGATGACCTTATTAATGAAAAAAATTTTAAATAACTGTTATGTGCATTAACTGACTTCCTATTAATCTATAATCATGATTTTAATCATTAAATTAGAGAATGGAAAATTTTTTCAGAAAAATTGCCATGAAGTTTTTAAATTAATAGAAGGAAAGCTTCTTGTATTAAAAAAATCTGTAGTTTCATTTTGTAACTTATCCTATCAAAATTAATAATTTTTAAGTATGTGCCAAAAATATCTGATTTTTAAAAGAATATGAGATGCAAATAACATACAGTCATGCTTTAAAGCTTAAAAAATCTGTCAACATAAGTATTGACAGTTTTTATTATTTTGCTTTCTGTTTTATTGCAATTAGCCTGTTTAACGTTATCAAATTTAGAATGGGGAGCCTTCATCCAAAAATGTGTAAAATTGATTTTTATTTCGTTCGTAAAAGCTTATAGTAATCTGAAATTCATTTTATTAAGCAAATTCTGGTCGAATTTATCGTTGCTTGCAAAAAAATGTTAAAATATTGGTTGCTAAAAAGACATCATCTAATCAATATTTGGTCACCTTATTTTTACTACTCTTTGCTTGTAATTTTTTTGAGAATCGATCTATTTAAAGCTATCCAGTTCTAGTTCTTAATTTAACAATTTTTAAGTTCAGTATTTGGTTTATTCGTATTAGCTTTTAGTATTTGGAATGCTGGTCAAGTAAACCGGCATTCCGAAATACTAAAAGTGATAAAACTTTGAATGATAGCGTAACCGATCAACTAAACAAAGTTTTCGTTATAGACACCCACTCCAACAGTTTCGGTTACCTGTAATTGCATCCATTAATATTGGTACTTCCCTTCATAATGCTGAAATTAAATATCACATAACTCTAAAATGACATCAACAATTAGTAAGTAAAATATTTCCTTGCAGATAAAGATAAAATGTTCCAAAGTCATGTACGTATATAATTAATTTCATGTGAGTGTACACCACAGATTGTTGAACCAATTAATTCCTTTCTCCACAGCTGTTAAGCCTGCTGCTGGGATTGTTTCTCCCCCTTTTTTCTTCTCCTTCCACTCTAAAAGACTCCGCCTGGTAAAGCTGGAAATCGCAGAAGACTCATCTGCAATCACAGACTTGCTTCTCAGGCTGGAAAGCAGCTTCTTTGTCATTCTGGTTGTAGGCGTGTAATCATCTGTTTTTATTTAATCATCAATTACTTAAAAAAATAGCAATACTACTCATTTATCAGAATACATATTCATTCAGATTCGTTTATTCATTCGTAATTATAATTGATTGAGTATTAATTAGATTTCATTTAGTATTAATTAGTTTTCATTATTAGTATTCAAAAAGCTATCTTATAGTTGAAATTGATCATTTTCTCTCGAGTTTCTCAGTAGAAGTTGTCAGATTTCATTTTAAATCTTCGATATTTACCAGCAATATTTTATAATAGTCTGAATTGTTCTAAATTTCATGCAATCCATAAATTACGACAAATTCTATCTGAATTGAATATTCTAAACACGCAGGCATAAGGAAAAACAATCAGAATACTTTAAATGAATTGAGATTCTATAATTGAAAGATAAAATCAAATTCGAGAAAAACATCCTAAATGTTTTGGTCTGAAAAAATGTCCTAAGCTTTATTTGTGCAATTACTTTAATTGTACATTTTCACTGGCATTTTATATCAGAAAAGGGAAATTGTACTCTCAGAATGCTTATTCTATAATAACTTTTTAAAAGGATAAGAGTGATGAGTATTCAACTGCTGTTAGAGAATAAAACATTATTCAAAGTTAATTTCAATTGCATTGCATTATTCTGTGATGATTTTAGTTGTGCATGAAATAAGCATCTAAAAATCTATCAAACAACAGAGTTAGAAGAAACACAATTTCATTGGCTTTGGTAACATTTTGTTGCGTTGTCCACAAAATTAGAAAACTAGATAAGAACAAAACTTAGCACAGTTAATAAGCAATCATTATAATTGCACATGAAGTAAATTTAGAAATATCAATCAAACAACAGAATCCAGTTTGAAAAAATTCATTTTCATAGGCCTTGGAATTCCATTTTGTATATGACATATCAACTAAGAAAAAGGCATAAAAGGGAATAAAAAAAATAGTATACAATCACATAATCAAATACTGTATAAAAACAACAATCAAAAATAAATTTACATTTGGAAAATCCCAAAATATAATTTTGTTCTCGAATATACTTCTGACTCACTAAAAGTTCATCAATATATATATATATATATATATATATATATATATATATATATATATATATATATATATATTGGGTTGGGGTTGTTCGGAAAGGCATTTCGTTTCGTTTTTCCCACCTGTATCAGCTTTTTGCTAGTAAAAACCAATCACTTTATGATTGTGAAATCGTTTTACTACCAGAAAGATGGTAAAAGCTATTGGACTAGAATGGACAATATGCAATGCAAAACGATATTTATTCGTTATACGTTTGAAATTACTATATATATATATATATATATGATACTCATAGCATATTATAAAAAACTGCAATAACGAGATACTAAATTGAATTGAATGGGAATTAAAACAAAAGTTTTAGCTAACAAAAATGATTATAGTACACACAAACTCCATATCATATACAGCCTTCAAAATCTAAATCTTCATAATTTACATTAAAATGACTAACCAATTTCTAAACTAAAGTAGAATCTAAGCAAACAGCATCTATATATATTTGGTCATCATTTATCTCTTCTTACTGTACAATCTCTTCATCTAGGGCATGTTTGGATTTTGAAATCAGTGACAATATTCACTGAAATTTCATGGTAATCGTACTTTGCAAATCACGGTAGGATATTTTTATTTTTTAAAAATGTAAGTAATTTTTCATGGGGTAAAATAAATGTACCACTAAAGATTCTGCTTTTAGGCATGTCAACTCCGTGGAGTTTCTTCTGGTCCAAGCTAGTAGCCGAATGGTTAGCACTTTTTCTTCGGTTCAGTGGTTCGAGGGATTGAGCTCCGCTTTGATCTTGGTTGTTTGTAGTTGTTCGGAGTCCAATTTAAATCATAGGTACTGATCTAATTGTCCCTCGTATGCAAAAAGGGATCAATTTTAACAAAAAAGTATAAAAAGTGGAGCCAATTTGGAAATTATAGTACCAAAAATTCTAAACTAAAATATAATAACAATGTGGAATATTAAATATATTTTTAAACTATCTGTGTACTTTCTAATATTAATATAAAAATGTCTCAAATTTCCACCACTAATTACGAGATTCAATAAAAAAACGCTAACTGCTTAAAGCATAAACCTTTTCTATAAATTTATGTGTGCAATTGGATAATACAAATTTTGGTGTTTAATATGTTCTCTTGGCTAATATATTTATTTTCATATTTAACAACATTTGAAAAAGACCACTTCCTATTTAAATAAATCATCATTCATGATTTTACTGATAACTATGTTTTATTTTACTGCTTGCTGGTATTTTTAAGAACTTTATCCTGTTTAAGCATCTTTCATAAACTTCTGTTTACAATAATGGATTGAAAGATGGTCAAAATTAAGCAATAAGTTCCTTCCGAAGGAAGCTTTAACAGTGCTAATAGTGCGAAGAGAGAAATTATTATGCTAAAGATTTTATATGTTTCAGCTAATTTTAATAAATATTATATATTTATCCACTGATAGATACTTACTCAGACATTAGACTTTAATTACGAGTTTTTCACAAAATCTAGAGCTCATTAAGATTTGAACATTCGCCTCGATTTTACTTTCAAAGAGAAATTTTTCTTAAGTAATAGGCTCAATATCTCGAGGAAAAAAACCTGGAAAATTCCTAAGCACTCAACCCAACAGATATGCATGCAGAAAGAATAACAACATCCATTTCTTGTTTTATAGTAGTAGTTGGGTCAAGATCCGAAAATCTGTATCACATTCTCCATTAATATGATGTTACTCAGTGAAGATTCGTCAGGCTATTGCGAGGCATTTTAATATCAACTGCTTAAACTGACTGCCTGAGGTTTTTCATACGGTTGAGCCAGTATTCACTTCTCCCAAGGAGGAAAAATCGAGAAACAATCAAGAGCACACCGCAACAGTTGTGAATTCAGAAAACAAAAGCAAAACACACACCTCTCAATATTAAAATGTTACATGGATCGAACCCGTCACATTCCGCTCCGAAGAGCGTATGATCCTGTCACATGACTTCGAAACCATTTTCTTTTGAAACCCATTTCTCAAGCTGTTACTACTTAAAATATTGTATATATAATACAAAAATGACGTAAAACATGAGAGAAAATCAAACAAAAAAATCTAAAAAGGTAATAAAAATTCAAATTGGCAACACCAAAGGGAAAACCGGAAACACTATGATCTAAACGGCAGATGTGGTGAGAATGGCAGATTTGGCAAGAAATCTCTTGGGATCTCACACTCACACCCAAATATTTCATTTAAGTTGTAAAATTAATTATCTTAGTCAATTTTTTGTAATATTTTTTTTACTTAATTGCAAAATTAAAAAGAAACAATATTACAACATAAATACAAAAATAATGTTCTGATCAAAAAAGTTCACGTTTTCATCTTGCTTATATAATTAATATTTTGGTTTGTTGCGATAGGCTTCTAGCTTCCTACTTTTCTGTCGACTGAAACTATTGAACACTGCTAACCAAATCGCGATTTTGAATGACAGTGTCGGTACGATGTGAACTCTTGAGCTAGCTTTCCCTGCCTCATCATTGGAGGCACTGGATCCTATGGAATAAATAGTGCATAGAAGCACTTTAAGCACGTCTATCTTCAATTTATTCATGTATAGAGCCTCCTTATTCACGAAAACTTCACCAATAGCTTATCATAACTCCGCTGTAAATATCAGTTGCAAAAGAGTGTGCAGTTGCAGTACAGATAATACTCAAAGATTTTTTTTAAAAAAAAAAGGGAAAATTAAAATTTATTGTTGCTAAATATCCTTCAGTGACAAGGCAATCAAGAAACGGGTGTAATCTCTAATGGTACTATAATGCAAAATAAAAATGAATTGCAAGAAAAAACATACATCTCCTATAATTAATTCATATTTATAATGGAAATGCACTACAATTTATGTCTTAATGAACAGAAAAGTTTATTCCAGAACAAATATTAATCCAACAAAAAGAACAATTGCAGCACGGCTTACTTCATTCATGCAACAATTGTTTTTGTAACGTGTTACTACTTAAACATGTTTAATGAATACAATGTACTTTTTCTCCCATTTCTCCTATCCACCGAGAATGAATGAAGAGGAAAATATACCGTGATTGCTTAGGAAAATATACCGTGATTGCTTCACCTACATAAGCTTTAATGCTGATGCCAACTTAGTGTTACTTTAAACAATTCTAGTGTTTATTTCTTTCAGAGAAAATATTTTTTTTTATCAAATCAGACATTAATGCTTTTTCATATTGATATTTAAAAAACTGAGTGAGATTTCATTACAAATTATAAAAATTTGATCCTTTTGATTCATAATTCTTATTATTCATTATAATGTCGTAAAATAAAATAAAATTGAATGTACAAATTTCTATCTTGGCAACACATATTTTCGTTTGACGTATAGAAAACGCATATGGCACTAGCTCATTTCATCTGGCTTCTGATTTTTACTAAATCAAATACAATGTAATTTTTCAAACATATTCACTGAAAAATTTTCAGTATCCTCATTTTCATATCAAAAAATTGTTAGCGTTTTCATGAGAGTCTATATTTTTGTTGTTCCTCTAGCCTGACTATCTCAGAATAATATATATATATATATATATATATATATATATATATATATATATATATATATATATATATATATATATATCGTAGTAAAAATTTCCTTTACTTTGACACTGTAAATAATTCATAACTTCGTTTTTGTTACCATGACAATATTTACCATGAAAAATTATAAATATTCCATACATATAAATATATAAGAACTCATACGAATCATTTTGCTAATCTAATAACAAGCCAATCATCTTATTAATTAGTTTGTTTTATAAAACTAAGCTAATTTATAAGATGATTTATTAGAACATATGATAAAGCAATAAAAATGCATGTAAGGATTTAATTGGCATCGAATAAAAACTCTTTTTTTAAATAGCACGATCATTAATCTTAACAACAAACATTAATTGGACGTTGGTGCAGTAGCAGAATAGCAAGAATTGTTTGGCATTCTGAAGATGTGCTTGACCATTTTGCCCATAATAAAGCAATCAGATTATCCAATTCTTTAGAAAAGTCTCAAACGCCGGTTTTAAGATAGCATTAAAGCGCATGGTTTCTAATATGTAGGAAAATAACGAATCATTTTGGGAAATATTTTATCCGTTTTCAACGAAAATATTTATGATATATCGAACAGCGATATTATTGCTATATTAAAATCATAAGTGCTTCCCGTATCTTTATTTATGTTGCTCTTAAAGAATTGTTTAAAGTACCATGGCAGTGTGCAAAACATATGAATCATAGTCAATCAATAGTTTGTGTGTGTACTAATATATCAATAGAGTTTGTGTGTTAGATTCCTACCTCCTGTATGGAAATTTGTAATGAATTGACATTTTCTTACGCAGTTAGTCCAGGTTGAATTCGACCTCATGATAAAACTATGGAAAGAGAAATTCATTTTGTATTCTTCATCCACGAAATATATTTACTCAATTATCAGTTTAAAACTTCATTATGGTAAAATTATACTGCATATAGAGTATATACTGTTATATTAATATCTATCTATCTATCTATCTATCTATATATATATATATATATATATATATATATATATATATATATATATATATATATATATATATATATATATATATATATATATATATATATATATTTGGAAGAAACCAGCATGTTTTAATATAAAATTCAAGGTTATAAACATTATAAACAAAAATTTAGTAAAAAATCGACATGTAATGGCTATTTATTAAAAAATTGTACAATAAAATTTTTACTGGTAAAAAACTTCATGCAAAATGTTTTAAAAGAAATTATATTTTCTATATAGAAATTGCAATCTTAACATATTTTTCTTAAAATTAACCCGAATATTAGAATTAATTGTAGCTATGAATTCTCTGGCTGTAAGATGATGTACTGAATTTTCAGTTAAGAGTGCAGAAATAATTTACTGCGATGCTTTCAGTGATAAAAGTTAAGCTAACTTAATTCTCCAAAGTAAATTCTCCGTCAAAAAGCCTTGAAGCGTTATTTCTGTCATAATCTTATAAAGAAATTTTGAGTACGTTGTCACACAGTGAGAAATATAGTTGGCAACTTCAATTATTTTTAGCTTGAAGGTGATTCGCATCATAATTTTGATGAAAGTGATGTGTTCACATAAGCATTTGATTAAATTTTATACAATTTAATATTTAAATAATAATATAAATAAACGATTTTCAAACAACTAACAAAAGAGAACTTTATTATCAGACCGATTGTGTTTTCTAAAAATTAAAATAGGTTGCAATATAAAGACAAATTTTATGATTAAGAAATGTAGAAAAAGGAATCTTTGAATTTACCGAATATTTATATTGTAAATATTGATAAAAAGAAAATATAATTGAAATATTTGAATAAGACGAATAAAATTTATTTTTTCCACTTGAATCAACAATTATCGCGTAATTTTTTTTGGTATCTCAGAACCACAGGAATTTTTCATTAAAAATAATTTATTCTAGACAAAAGACAATGCACAATTGAACTACGACTACTTTTCCTACCAAGACTTATCATGTAAGAAATTACTTTTGGATATCATATAATATAACAATATAACATATCCGAACATCGGTCAAGGGACAAAATACACAATCGGGTTGGTACCTTTGTTTTCAAAATTATTTCATAGAGTGGGCTTGACCCAGAAAACTTTTTAACCAGAATTTATCAATACGGATATTTTAACACAAATAATAATATTAATTGTAATAACATTTAAATAATCCTTGTAATTTATAAACTATGAATGGAGCTCCATAGGACATTAAAATATACAGTTTTCAACAGTGTGTATGTGTACCTTCCAAAACTGCATGTTTAATATGTTAAGATTGATGCAAATCAAAGTATCGCAACATCTCTTTTCAAGCGTTTGAACTCTGATACTTTAATGTGAAAAATTTACTCTTAAATTCATACTTTATAAATAACATTAACCAAAGATACACATAGATATATCTTTGGTTAAATTAACAAAATGCAAGGAAAAATACAACTTTATCTAAAAACTTTTAAATGTTTAAAAAAGATTATGTTTTATCCGCACATTTTATTAATTATTAATAGTTTATCCATTTAAGCGAAAGTCATGATTAATATTGGAACTATATTAGTTCTAGTATACATCATGGCTCTTGAGTATCGTATGACGTCAGACTAAATTAACAGAAACTGTGTGTAGTTTGAAATAATTATTTCTACTAATGTCAGCGTCTCTTTCTTCTTAGAAATAACATCTGTTAAACTTAATTAAAATATTTGTTGCTCAATGTTAAATTAACAACTCTAACAACCAATTCTACGCGGAATTTTTAGTAATCTACGAATAACAAACAACAAACAGCACTTTATTTATTCAATAAATAGTAATTTACATATATAAATTTCATTTTTACTAGATATTTTCTGATTAGTCAAAAATAAATATTTAAAATAATAAAATGAATAAATTGAAAAGAGCTCCAGAGATTTATTTTGTATCTTTAATGGTAAGATTTCACATGCTTAATTTTGTTATTATTAATAAAGGGTTCATTTCCATATATTTTGTAAGTTTAAAGAAAGCTATTGTTCAAAAGTTTAAATGTATTTGTTAATATTGAAGCGAAATAACATTTTAATGCAAAACCAAAATTTTTTCGTATCATTTACATTATGTAATGTAATAAAGTTTATTTCAAGGATTATATAGATATAATTTTTTTTTTATTTTTCTAACACATCTATAAAATTTACTTTCTTTTTATATTATTGTCTCTATTGATTTGTTACTTAAATAATTTCACTTGTTAGGTACCTATCCCAGTAATTTAAGATAGAAAATTTTTCCACAAAAATGAAATATCTGAAATGTGTACCTCCGTTTCTTCTCACCAAATTCGTATTAATTAAATTCTATAAATTTCACATATTTATTAACTTATTCAAATTTTACATTTATTAAATCAAAAAATAATACTTCCGTGCTTATTTAATTCCCGCAGAATTCTCCTCCGTTATTCAGCACCGAGATTTAATCCATGTTTGTTTTCCCTAACGGGTAGTCGAATTATAAGCTTATTTTCTTTTACAAGTTATTTTGAATGTAAATTGATATCGCACATTGTCCTTGAAATTTATTTTGTAGATGACCCCTTTGACACAACAATTACACGACTGGCATGCCAGCTGTCACAAAGAAAGCCTTCATAAAACCGTAAATCCTTGCGCACTTAAAATCGACTTTATTATTCGTGTTTCGGTCCCTTTTTTTCTTTCTTTTCGCCTCGCATCTGAACTTATGCAGCTCAAATTATCGATAAGCTAGCAGAGTGGTGTAATTCGCAAATAAGCTAAGATTCATGGAAATGTTTCAAAACTATTCAGACATAATTTTATGTTTAAATACTCGCAAATTTTGAACTGATAAATATTTCATTGATGACTTCATTTGCTTTTAAAATGTGAGTACAATTATTTGTTTAATTATTAACTTGCGATTTGTGATTTTGTGTTTTCATTGAGTCTATTTATGTACAAATTTTATTTACAACTTGAATATTTATTTTTCTACCTGTACACTGACACATTATTTCCATTTTATGAGTCTTAAGTTGAAATAATGTGTCAGTATACAGAAAATTTCAAGGTGAAATTGAATTAAATAATTAATTAAATTTCACCTTGAAACGAATTGATCCTATTTATTAAAAAATAAGTACTTTGCTTAACTCTTTATTTTGGTTTATAAATTGACATTTTGATTATTTTCTGTTATAGAATGGAACAGATTCAGATGTCGTCAAATCCTCAATATTTGAGGGAATGGGAAGCATATAAAACTAATCGCCAAAATATTAACGATTCTCATATCTATGATAAAAGCTCCGAAGAAAGTAGTCGCATCTGATGCTCTTGACAAGTTTTAACAAAACTCATAGCAAACTAAATCTGGTCCAAATAACAGAAAATAACAATTCCTTTTTCTATGAAAATAACAAATTTCCTTATTGAAAATCATCATCTATTAAATTAACAGACTTTTTTTATAAGATTTTCCTTAATTTCCAAAAACTTAAATACTATAATAGATAACATGACTTATAGTATTTTGTTTTACTTCTTGATTATAAAACATCATTTGAGGATTAGTGTATAGCAGGAGTAGTGAGAGGCATTAAAAGTACCGCCGCGACTAACAACGTTTTGGGATAAATCGCTTATGCTAAATTTTTTTTATCTGTATACCTAAATACATAATTGCTCAACCCCTCTTGTTATTGAGGATAATTGCGAGACACAAAATTAAAAATATCTCGTGACCCTAAAATGTCTGCTCAACCCTGGTACATAAAGAACTGCTAATAAGCAGTTAAATGTAACGATATTTAAAGCAAAGTAATAAAATTGAATGTTTAGTAAAATATATTGATTAGCTATCTTAAAAAATAATTAAGACTTAAATTGATTATTAAAATTTAAATATTTACAGAAGTTTGCATAAATTATTAAAATTATATGCAAAATTTACCGCATTATTAAAAATCTCTATAATTATTTACATTATACACTTTTATAGTATAAATTTAAGAAAAAATGCCGTAATGAGGTTTTTAAATAATTAAAAAATTTTATTTCTTAGATTTTGGAAATATTTTTATATTGTGATTATGCTCCCATCCAGTTCTCTGCACCAAATATCTATTTAAATAATGTTTATACAAACTACATAAAGGTTACTTAAATATTAAAAGTTTTCAGTTACTGACACACATTTCTTAGTGAACATTCATAATTTTAAAAAATAAGAAAGAGAGGAAAAATAGCAAGGTATTTTAAATAATTAGTATATTGCTTGTACTTTACAGAAAAACTATTCTGCTTCAAAAAAGTAAAAAAGCAACTCTCTACATACAACTGAATTATACTAAATTGAATAATGTGGACTGACATCATTAAGGTTCATTTTTCATCTTACCAAACTTCATTTTTAGAATTTTGCTTTAAATATTTCGCCCGGTCTATTTCTAAAGTATGTTTCATGCATATACTCTAAATGAAATATTATAAACCATTCACAATTATTTATTACTAACAAAACTTTTTCAGATAAAGTCGACCTAAATATCATTTTATTCTACAGAGCAAAGCTAGAGAATGTAAGCATTTAAATATTATGCCATCTCTTTTTTTCTTAGAGGGATAAAAAGCTTTCATTTTTTCATAAAAGTACTATTTCTAGTTTTTTTATTATTATTATATAAAACACTAATATATTGTCAATACAGGTAGTAGTCATCTTGTATGTTTTCAATAGTGATAATCAAAACTGATTATCATGTATAATTTATTGAAATTTTGAATTCAGGGAATACAATATCTTCTGCTATCCATTTCGTCAACGAATTGCATGTTTTTATTACTGTCATAAAAATATTGTAAGTAGTCAGTTTCAAATAAAAAGTCTTGGAAATTTTCCAAATGAGTTTACAGTGTAGAAGTTAGAAGAGAATTTGAGCTTTTATATGATAAGAAGTGGTTAATAAGCTGTATCTAAATGATGAAAAAATCGGAGATGGAGTTTAATTTAAATTAAATGAACCTAAAATATCCTTTACTATCTATTTGTTTGATAAATTGTAGTTAATAATCATTAGGTTTAGTTAAATTGTTCATTTCTGAGCTCAAATTATAAATCTTTAATCGTAACTATTCAACTAATTATCATGGTTTTTTTTTTAAATTGAGTTAAATTCATTTTTATTTGTTTTGTTTGTTTTTTTTAATATTTTCTATCAGTGAATTGAGAAAAAGATGCAATAAAGTCTAAGCTGAAACGTGAACGTCGCCAGATCAGTTAATTATAAATTTTTGTCATATGACTGTTTCATGTTTTTTAGTCTTATAAAAGCAAAGCGAACGATTCTTAGTATAGTTTCTAGAGATTTGTTTTATACTGAAAATGCAAGTACGCAATTTATATCATAATTTTATTACAATTAATAAATCCCTTGAATACCATTTTATAATGGATTACATGATATTGCTATCAATGTTTCAAGTAAAATATTCCTGCAAACATAACAATTATATTATTTTAATGTTTAAACATACACTAAAATCTCATGTCATGAATATGTATGTAAGTAATACCCTTGAATATCATATTATGCGTGTGTTTTGTACCGATGTAAATATCTTAAATAAAATATTCATACTAACAATAATATTCCATCATTAATAGCATGGAATACTAATAATAGTATTCCATGATTAACAACATCATTTCAAACATTCATCTTATTTTACAAAGAAAATGCAGCCTACAAATATCATTATTTTTCGCTGTCGTGTAATGGCATTTTCTCACGAATCTTCGCAATACCATCCTCCACGCTTTAACTGCAACCTCCAGACTGTACAAACAGCAAACAACACCCGTATTTTCGCTAATGCATTTTAACGCTCGCCTACTCGCTCAGGTAGGTTCGATAGCGAAAGGAATAAAACACAAAATTAAACAAAAAAATGAAAAACTCTCAACCTCCGCTGAAAACTCTTCAATAAGAAGGCCAGTAGTGAAAGTTTCCTTCGTGCACGTACAAATGACGTCATGCTCCAAAGGACAAAAATAGGAGGTACAGCTGAAGCTTGTTAAACGTATACTATGATTATTTCATCAAGAAAGTGATGGAGTTACTTTCGTGGTGTTTAATTATCACGATTTCTTCTAATTTATGATTTGGTACTGACCTTCAGATTTTCTTTCAATAATAAGAGTTAACATTTGAGATATCCCCACACTCCAGAAGTGTCAAGGTCGAAATTTAACCCTATCTTGTGTAGATGTGATATTTCAAAAGCAAAGAAATCTTCACTTCAACAAATTTGAACCTCAAAAACGTTTTAGTTGCTGTGAGATTTCATTAGTTCATATTATCAGATGTTAGTAAAATTATACGAATTATCGGTTGTTTATTATATATTCAATTGCAAATAGAATTAGTTTAAAAAAAGAATCAGAAATTAATAAGATTTTACTTTTTATGTATATTGTATTTGTAATATATTACTTTTGTAAAATAAATATTTGGTTGGTCAGTATTAAGTAATTCAGCGTATGTTTGCTGTGAATTGCACAATCGATTTTTGTACTAGCAATGAACTTCACAATAATAGGATTCTTTTATCATGAGATCTTTTTAAATTTGTTCGAAGTAAGAAATTACTAACAGTCTAATTTCAAAATAAGGGAGCTTCTTTGTAGTAGCAAAAAATAAATATCAACATTTTCAACAAACTTATTTTTGTATGTCGGTTAGTTCAACTAATTGATTTTGTAACTGTATAAATAGATGACAATCTCACTATCAAAATTAATATTACCATTTTATTGTTTATGCTTTTCGCAAGTTTTCCATCCATTACTTATCAAAAAATTTCTAAATCGAAATCACTGGAAATATACTTTAGTTTATAGTCATTGTATTCAAATGTTTGAGAAAAATTTAGTAATTAAATTTTATTTTCTTGTTTCTAGTCTCTTTATTCAGGTATAATTAATAGTACTGCTTGCCTACATATTGACTAATGAGGGAATTATTGCATAACTGTAGAATAATAAAAATAAAATTAATTTATGTTTTGGCTCAATCCAATTCATAAGCACAGTTTGAATTAGAAAAATTTATTATCATTTCTTTGTAATTGAACTATTCAATATATCAGATTATGTTAGAAAAAATTGTTTCAGAAAAACGAGATTTCATTACTGTTATAAAATGAAGTAACGTGAATGATCTGTTAATAAACTTAATCTGTTACACGACTACGCTTTCCATCCGAATTGTCCATTGACCGATCTTCGATTTACCATTGATTTTGTGGTGAAATCGATTAATTCGTACGCTAGATCCTTTAAAAATTAAGTTAAAACAAATGTGTGCATCCTGTTAGTTAAGTTATCGACGATTATCTTAAATAACTGCAACCAAGTGGAAAAGCCCACAATATAGAAATAAAATCTTAATTGAACTTGCCAATTTAAACTAACAATAAAGTGGATGTTTCGCCTTGTCTTTCTCATTTTGCTTTTTCTTTATGTTATTTTCAACGCGTTCAATTTTGGAATCAATATCGCTTAAGATTTGAAAACCAATTACTTAGAACTACAGATAATTCTCATGATTTTGAAAATTTTAACGAACGGACAAAATTATAATTAAAAATACTTCTTTATTACTGTTAAAAATCATGAATGGATTTTTCACATCGCCAACGACATTCAGCTCTTTGATGGTAAACTTCTTTTTATTGCTGCCGTACGAAGAATGCGATTTGTGAAAGCAGACAACAAATTCTGTGATAAAGTGCCATAATCATGATTTCAACTTGAACCTAAGAAAACAACCACTTTATGGTTAAAATGATTGCATAATTTCTTAGTAAGTTTATAAAATAAATTACATAGATAGATAGATAGGGAGTTCGGAATATATTTTTATTTTCTGAAGTCCATCTAAACCCATTATTAAATATTTGATTCATACTATTATTTGAGCATGATATTTTCCATATAAATTAAAAATTTTTAGGTATAATTAAAGATTTTTGTTCTTTTTTATATCAAAAGCCCAAACGTTATACTATTTGCCTTATTAACGATTTTTTTTAAATCACCAACAAAAGAAATGCCTTTAGGGAAATTATGAAAACATACCATATATAGTATTAAATGTTTACCACAAATTTCTATGTACACTAAGAAATTACATTTTTATACTGTAATGAAGATCCTAGAATAGTGCAGTAAAGTAACTCATGCATGAATAAAAATCTTATCAATCGCCAACTTACCCATGACATTAATAATCCAATGTCAATCTTTACATAACATTAATCTCACGATTTCAAAACCCCCCATGGCAACAACCAAGAACTCTTCAATGTATGTATTATATACACCTTAAGATCAAAATCTGTCGATAATTTGTTTAATTTATTCGTTAGTAGACGAAACCTCATAAATTATTATTCTTAGAAATACATTTATTTCGAGATTAATTTCCTCTGAGATGATATTTCATTGACCCCAGTTTTGAGAACTATTCAGATTGCCTGCATATTTTAAATAGAAATAGAAAATAGCAGCATCAAATGTGCAATTTTAACTGAAAATTCCTTGAGATTGCTACATATGTAACCTGATAAATATGCATAAATAATATACTATTTAAGTTAAATTAGAATAACTCAACAAATTCTCTTTAATTAAAGAAAATCTGTTTAATTTTTTAATTATTTGTCATTTAACTTATACATTGAATTCAATTTCTTTCTTCAAATCTCAAGTGTCAGAGAGAGACAAAGAAAGAGAAAAAGAAAAAGAGTGAGTAAAGTCATATTATGTATAGACTTTTCTGTAATTTTAGCAAACCTGAAGCATATATTATATGAAACTGATTATAAAATGCTTCCAAACGCTCTGACATTCACAGATAAAACTTGATTCATTATTTTTCAGTTAATTCTTAAAATAAAATATTTTTGTGAATTTTTGGAGCGTCATATATTGCTACTACACTGTGAAATGTTTCTTGCACATAATGTTCTCTGTTAGAGTAAAATACACATATGTGTACATATACAAATATATATATATATATACATATATACAATACATATATATATATATGTATATATGTATATATATACACTACTGGACATTAAAATTGTTACACCAAGAAGGCGACATGCTACAGACGTGAAATTTATACGAAAGAAAGAAGGTGCTGTGATATGCAAATGATTAGTTTTTCAGCGCATTCAGGCAAAGCAGGCGCCAGTAGCGACACCTACATTGTGTTTAAACGAGGAAATTGTTCCGCCGGTTCATCATACATAAATTGCATTTGAACGTTGTTGCCTAAGGAAAAATTGTTGTGATGCCTCGTGTAAAAAGGAGAAATGCGTACCAGCACGTTTCTGACTTTGATAAAGGTCGAATTGTAGCGTACCGGGATTGCGGTTTATCTTATCGCAGTATTGCTGCTCGCGTCGGTCGAGATCCAATGATTGTTACCAGAATATGGTATCGATGGGTTCAGGTCGGTAAAACGGAACGCCATGCGGGATCTCAACGGCCACCTATCACTAGCAGCCAAGAAGACAGGCCTATTATCCGCATGGCCGTAATGGATCGTGCAACCACGTCACGAGCCGTGAGTCAAGAAACGGGGTCGTTTGGAAGACAACAAGTGTCTGCACGAACAGTTCGACCACGTTTGCAGCAGCATGGACTCTCAGCTCGGAGACCATGGCTGCGGCTTCCCTTGACGCTGCGTCATAGACAAGAGCGCCTTCAATGGTGTGATCAACGACGAACCTGGGCGCACGAATGGCAAAACGTTATCTTTTCAGATGAACCCAGGTTCTGTGTACAGCTTCATGATAGTCTCAAAAGTGTTTGGCGGCATCGTGGTGAACGCACATTGGAAGCGTGCATTCGTCATCGTCACACTGGCCCATCACCTGGCGTGATGGTATGGGGTGCCATTGGATACACGTCTCGGTCACCTCTTGTTCGCATTGACGGTGCTTTCAACAGTGCACGTTACATTTCTGGTGTGTTACGACCCGTGGCTCTACCCTTTATTCAAGCCCTGCGAAACCCTACGTTTCAGCAGGATAATGCCCGACCGCAAGTTGCTGGTCGTACCTTCCTTGATACGGAACATGTTCGGCTGCTGCCCTGGCCAGCACGTTCTCCAGATCTTTCACCAATAGAAAACGTCTGGTCAATGGTTGCCGAGCGACTGGCTCGTCACCAAACGCCAGTCACTACGGTTGATGAACTGTGGCATCGTGTTGAAACTGCATGGGCATCTGTACCTGTACGTGCAATCCAATCTTTGTTTGAATCAATGCCCAGGCGTATAACTACTGTTATTACTGCCAGAGGTAATTGTTCTGGGTACTGATTTCTCAGGATCTATCCAGCCAAATTTTTTGAAAATTTAATCACTTGTTATTTCTAGTATAATATATTTGTCCAATAAATATCATTTTGTTATCTGGATTTCTTCCTGGTGTAGCAATTTTAATGGCCAGTAGTGTGTGTGTGTGTGTATATATATATATATGTATGTATGTATGTATGTATGTATGTATGTATGTATGTATGTATGTATGTATGTATGTATGTATGTATATATATAGCACATTAAATAATTAAATACATGGTAATATGTTGCAACGGTACATGAAATGTAAGAAATTAAAAATTGGTAATTGGGATGAATCCCAATAATATTAAAATTCTTGCAAATAGGAATTTCAGTTATGCGAGGAGATGTACTGTTCTTTCAATTTCGATACGAACCTATTGTTAAAGGAAAAGATCTTACATATTAATAGATCACTATCAAATTCCATACCAACAGGATATTTGCAAGGCATGACTAGAATTTTAAGGAAGCGAGTCATCTCCTTCCAAATAAAGTCTGCATGTAGAAATAACTGGCCAGTCATTGCTCATGCTCGCACAGGAATTGTTGTCTCCTACCCCAATTGCACATTTATATATGTGGAATTTACCTGGTATAAAAATTCTCATTTAAATTTAGGAAATTCTTGTCCACGAAATAAATAAGACTTTAAATTAGTAACTAGAAATCTCAAAAATTATAGATTCTAACTTCAGAAGTGTTAATGAAATTTCGTACTAACATACCAGAAGTGCATAAAACCAGCAATATTTTTTTGAAAATGAAATTTACAATTGGCATAAATAATTTATTTTCTTTCCGGATTAATGATTTTTGATATATTTTGATGGTGTGACTATTAACTTTTAACTACTAGCTGTTAATGTAAGTTTTATTAAGGAATTCTCCTTCAGAATTTAATTTTAACATACAGTCTGAATAAATCATTTTGATTTGACTTGTCAAGTGTATGTTAAAGTAGTCAAAGGTGTCTGTTATCTGAATTTTAAGATACGGTAAAATCGAATGACAAGTCCTTCCTAATCTTATTAAGTAACGCAATTCTTCTTAAAATTGATTTTCTCGATACAGAATTTTGAATATGGAACAGAAGGTGAATGTTCTGGCCGAAGTATTAATGCAAATGCTATTATTATTGACATTAATACATCAAAATAATGATGTTTCTCGGTTGATTAAACATAGTATCTGAAATTTTGTTTTCCTTTTATCATAAATACAGTTTTTCAACTGAGCAAATATTGAAGGTCACCTTCAAAATAAGATTTTTCAGAAAAATTGTTCTTACACTTTACGATGAAAACGTAAATCATATTGGCTTATAATGATGTATTGCATCATATTATGAAATAAAATGCATAAGCAAATTATATAGTTATATGTGTATTTCTGTGTATATATCACTGAAATAATACTTAAATTATATTTGAAATATAAACTCAAAAGCTTTTATTTTGACTATCGTAAATTTCATATAATCTTTTCTTAACAGAATTATAATTTGTTGATTAATTTTTCCTGAATGTAGAGCAGTATTTTTATTAAATTATTTATTGATACATAAAAAGTGAACAAATGTATTGAATGATGAAAAACATCCCTAAGAATATTATAACTCTCATTTTATAAAAGGAATCTTAACTTAACAGAATTGTGAAACAGGAAACTGCGCATATATTGTCATCCGGATTCTATAAAACTGAATGAGTCATCATGAATTCTTTAAAATATGATGAACATGGAAAATATTTATATTAAAAACACATCTTGAATAATGACATCAAAACTTGGATGTATTTATTCAATTAGTATATTCTTTTTATAATTTCAAATTAACTACTTACTCTTGTTGAAGATAATGCTAAATACATATTTTTATTTTTATCTGAAAATTTTATGGAGTGTTACAGTAATTATTTCAAATTAGTTTTCAGAACTTTCCACCTAATGCTTTGAAAAATGAAATAGAGAAATTAGTCATTTGTAAATGAAATATAATATCAAAATATGTATGGGTACAGTCTAATGTCTCAATTTCAAAATATTTTTTACTCGCCTAATAAGAAATTATTACAGAACATTTTCGAGTTTTAAAATACTCATTCACTACTACACAGAAAAAATTCACATTTATTGAAAGATGTTAGGACTTCCCAGAACGTAAATTTATTATGTGCAAAATTAAATGTTACAATTTCATAAATGGTTATCTCAGATTTTTTATAAATCTTATCACGAGGAAATGAAATGCAACATATTAAAAAAATATACACCTAATTAAAATCTACTGATTTAATAAGGAAGTCTGATTATAATTTCAGATTGTGTTAGATTCTTACAAATTACTTATATTAATTTAAATAAAGAAAAAAAATAAACATAATGTTAAATGAAATGTAACGCGATCTGCAAAATTTGCTGATGTGATAAAATGTATAAATATATTCTAAAATGATGAATTCACAGAATTATGGCTGGTTGCCAAATTTCACTGAAGAAAAACCGTAAACACCCAAACGTGGGGGAAAAGGATGTCGCAAGAAAAGGAATTACTATTAACTTCCAAGCTTTCCTTTGTTGTTACATGCAGAAGCGGTGATTTTACTTCTCCTTTCGCTTACGCAAAAAAAGGGGTGGAAGAGGTATAACGAAATCCTACGCATTGCTATGCATAGTCATCAATAGTTCCGCTTACAGAACGCTTGGCGTTCCGCTCTCGCCAATGGAGCTTGTTTAGAAGAATCGTTTTACGCGTGGATTACTTTACATAAGGATTCCAATCGTCTGACGGATTTTTATCGTTTGCGTTTGATTTATTTCGGTGCCAATTTAAAATTCATTTCACAATGATCATGTTATTTTGATGATGTAATTGAGGTAAATATAATACTTTAAAATATATTTTTACTTTAATGTAGTTTTTTGCTTCAGATTTTTTAGTTTGTTGTTTATCTAATTTAATCTATTATTTATACAGTTAAAAATTTAAGGACATTTGTTTATAATCACGTACTGACTATTTTATTTTATTAACTCTTGAATAAAATCCTTTGTATATTTTATTTAAAAATGTATACTAATATAAGAACTTCTAAAAATTAAATTAGATAATTCCTATTATTGGGAAAAAATCTAAATTACTATTATTAAGATTTACGATAGAAAATAATGTATATTTCTTTTATAATTAAATAAAATTTTATGCAGTTTTATGTGAAAATATCTGTAAATTTTATATTATACAAAAATATAAATATTACTTAAGTGTACAAGTATGGTATAATTTATCTGCTTATTGATATTATTTCAATAATTCATTTACTATAGTAAATAAACTTAGTGTTAAAATTTGTTTAAAAATAACTTGTTCATATTTAACCCATCCATCTCTGGATAATTTATCTATTTGCAAAAAAGTATTTTGTTTTTTCTTAATCGGTGTTTAAAAAAATTTTTTAGCATTTTCTCTGATTCATTTTTTTTTCTCTTTATATTTGTTTTCAAATTTCAAACAAATGAATTCGTGGCAATGTAAAACACTTTTAATTTTATATTTCATTACAATGAAAATCACTATAGATGGTTTTTACAAAGAACTTAAGACAGATTTTATATATATATATATATATATATATATATATATAGAGAGAGAGAGAGATAGATATAGATATAGATAGATAGATATAGATAGATAGATAAATGGATAGGTAGATATACAACATCTAATAATAAGGGTATTACCTACACTATTAAAACCTTATTATACCTTATTGTAATGGAAAGTATAACCTAAACTAATTGATTATAACTCTGATAACTAGAATAAACCAACTCTCTCTCTAATCATTTATAATTATTTTAAATTATCATACTATCATTATTAGGTTTTTAGTGATATAGTATTTACCGTGGAAAAATATGCGTTAGTAATATAAGAAATATGTTAATTTAAGTTTGTTACGTTCATGAAGTGTAAATGAAAGAACGGTGACAAAATTAATAAAGAACGAAAATATTATTTGTATGCATTTTTGATGCATTTGAATTTCTCATATAGTCTCGAATAATAACCAATATACAATTATCTGATGGAAAAAGAATGAGGTTTTTAAGGTACAAAATGTTTTATCTTTAAAAGAAATGTTAAAGATTCTATGAATACCTAAGAGTTCAAATAAAATATGCATTAGAAACTGTTTAAAAAAATTAGAACATTTTAATATTTTTAGTTACTTTTATGGAAATTAAATTATTGTTCAATTTTGTAAACAAATAAAAATTGAAAAATGAAAGTTAAGTGTTTGAAAACTTTTGATGTTTTAGAATAATACATTGAGGAAAAAAAATTCATTGCATATTTCAATCCAGCACAATTAATAAAACCATAATATCATTCCGAGTAATTAATAATTAAATAAAGTATTTCCGAATAAAAATACATAATTCCATACTATTTTCTTTATTTCATTTTACCGTATCTGTATTACTAACATATTTGTTGTGATCATTATATTTATAAACAAATTGTTCAGCTTAAATGTGCTTTTATATCTTGCTAACACTTTCGTCGAAAATTAACATATACCCTATATTTCGTTATTTTATTAACATTACAAAACATTAAGTTCATTAATTTATAAGAGAAACGCTAATTTAAATAACACAATATGTTTAAAATTATATAAATTTATATACGAATTTAGAGTCCAGTGAAACAAAATACTCTAGCAATGGAAACAATTTATAGCTATGCAAAATGTATTTGGACTAAACTGATAATTATTTATTTCGTTCAACTTTATTTTCTCAGACCATATGACAAATCATATGAAATGAAAACCATAGGTATAGCCAAAGGAAGGACAACCATGAGCATTTTCACCTTTGACCCTCTGAATTTGATGAACCCGTAACATAGTTGCAATTATCTTCATTCACAATCAAATGAATTTGTAAAATTGATATTGAGTCGAAATGACAAGAATGAGTCCTAACGGATCATGATATTTAGAAAAGGATGAATGTGCACATTTGCACATTTTAATTTTAACTGCAAGCCATTTTTATTTTAATTTTTAACAACTTAATATTTTTGACAACACATACACCCAAATATTTTTTTAAAAAATCAATATGTTGCAAAATATGATAGTTACCATTACCAAAATTAACTTTATACAAATGATAGTTTATTTTATTATTTCATTTGAAATAGAACTTGAAATTTTACCTCTAAATCTGCATTGCAATTTCTTCTACATCAAACATTAATCTTTGTAAGTCCAATTCGTCTTTGTGTGTAAAAGGTCAAAGTTGTTCAAAAGAGTCGACAATTGCTTAAAAGAGTTGACCTACTGTCAACCAAACCCAACAAACCAATCGAACGTACTTTTAATATGTTACAATTTTATACCTGTTGCCGAAATCTACTACAATATCATAGATGCTATCCCCCAGACAAGAGGAGTCGTGGGTTTGGGATTCCATAGTTCAAATATTACACCTATATTGTTCAAATATCTATTCATAAAATATAAAACATTCTGAATAACATCTCAGAATGTTTCATATTCTTCGAAAATCACTCTTTTCATATCACTCGAATTTCGCTGTTGAACAAAAGTGAAAAGTCTTACTAAATATACTTGAAAATCTTTATTTTTTACTATCCGGCGGTTCAATGCTCTGAGTTAATATTTGGTTTTGCTTGATGTACCATTGTTCTTTGTGTTCCTTTTTGAATACTTTACCATAAGAATGAAACTTAAATCATTTTCGTATCGTGTGTTTTATTAATTATATATAGGATACATCTTTGTAATTAAATTAATAATATTCAAAACGGATATTACCTAAGATTCATGTGTGTGATTTAAATCACCAAAAATATAGTCTGATATTTAAGATAGTAATATTTTATTTCCATATATATTTTCCATGCTTTACAAAATTTTATAGGGAATGTAAGATAAACTGATAGCTTACTGATGTCTATTCGAAAAATGTATCCATAAAAGTCTTCATTGTGCTGTTATATTTTAATCTCTGTTTGATGCTTATTAATAAAGATTTACCACGCCCTTGTATTTCTTGGCAACCCATCAAACCTTCTTGTAGTGTGTGCCTAATGTTTCATAAATCCACAAAAATTTATAAATACACGTGTTTTTGTACCTTATCTGTTTCTTCGCCTAATATTAAAACATAAAATGATGAATCCAGAATTAATACTAGAAACTAATTAAATTTTATTACTAGATACTAGCTTAAGAAGCTTTTCAATTTTTAAAACTGTACCGTTATAAATATAATTTAATGTGATTGTGATTTTAAAATTGGAGTTGCAAGTTTCATGATATTAAGTTTAAATTAAATCGTAGCTCTCTTTGTTAGTGAAACAAAATTTGGGATTTAGCGTAAATTATTTACAAACAAATGATATTTAATCAAAGATAAAAAATTACGTATTTGTCTGCTTTTGACCTTCTTACGTGCATTTGCAAACAATCTGTCTTCTTAATAATTCTTTTTTGATGCATTAAATCCGTATAATGCTTATTTATTTATTTATAATATACTTATATGTATAAATGTGCAATAGCAATATGAAATGGTATTCATATATACATACGAGCAGGCACACAAATACATTCACATATTATATACGTATATATCATATAAATATTAGTTAGTATTAGTTTTTATTAATAACATACTTTTGATCGTAAGATTTAATAACAATATACAATGTATCAACACTTAAATTTTTATACAAAACAAATTGGATACAAAATTTTTTATCAAATAAAAATTATTGAATCGTTATATTATTAAAAACATTTGTTCTATATAAAATGTATTTTTACATTCGTCAATTGTTTTTTAAAGAATCTACCATAGAAATACGTTTGATATGTGTTTCCTTCGTTATATTCTGAATAAAAAAACTTTAAGTGAACTCACTCATCACTTATTTTCGAAGCATACTTGATGCAGAAACTGGTTCTGATTCCGTAATATTTCATTATCGAACCACATCTTGTACAACTGCTGTCATCAAGCTACGTTCTGAGATCCATTGTCTCTTTATTTCTTTAAAAATATCCCTGAATGAATCGAATCATTTGAGTTTTCGATATTTTACTTGTGATGGAAATATTTCTGAATCATTCTACGTAAAGATTCTGAATTGTTATCAATGCATTCCCTCTCACATAACATTCATAATCATCCTTAAATTTCTGTTAAGTCGCTTGATTTGAAGTAAGGAAGAATAAAATGTATTTAATTTGATTTACTGAATTTAGCATTAATATTCCGTTTAAATGATACCGCTTTCCTGATTTAAGTACTAGTTCAGTTATCAAAAGAAATATTTATGGGAGGAATTCCCAAATTGTGCATTAATTACTCAAATTCCTGCTTGTTAAGTATTTCAGATTATTTCTGGGAACCATGCAATAGGATGAATAATTGTTAAACGGAAATTAGGCAATCATTACTATCTCTTTCTCTCAAGAATTCAGAGAATGCAGAAAAAGGAAGTTCGTAAATCCCCCCACATCGTATCACAGACTCGTTAAAATATATGAACTCCGAAAGGATTAATTCCTCTGTAACAGATTTGTTATTGACAAAATTATTATATTTTTGAAGACATTATGGTTGTATGGAAAACCATTTAATATGAAACCACTATAAGTTAGTCATATTTTTTCGAAAATACTCTCATCCTTTCATTCATAATAGTTTCACTGATGCCAGATGATATATTGAAAAATGGGAAAATAAGATCATTTAGAATTTTTAATATTACTTTTTATTATGTAATTTCATATTTTTTGCTTTATGTACGAAAATATATTTGTTATTTTTTATTTCTGTAATAATATGCTACAGCAA
This sequence comes from Latrodectus elegans, assembly GCA_030067965.1. Classification (NCBI taxonomy): domain Eukaryota; kingdom Metazoa; phylum Arthropoda; class Arachnida; order Araneae; family Theridiidae; genus Latrodectus; species Latrodectus elegans. The sequence continues at coordinate 126,377,164 of CM057820.1, forward strand.
TTTTATAATATCATATAATACGTAATTTTGAAAATAAAAAATGATGTATGACGTTAACAAACGACGATGAAACGAACTGTGAAAAATGAAATAAAAATGGTTATGTGCTCTTATTTTTTTTATCCTATTTTGCTTAGAACTCTTTTTCTAAGTATTTGAATGACATTTCAATATACACTCATCTCAAATCAGTAATTTTATAAATACTAATCAAATTTAGTTTCAGATTATCTTTTACAGTTAAATAATAGAAGTTTTTAAAAAATAAAATTTATTTTCCTATAATTTTCCTAGACACACTTTCTTAATTTTAAAAGTACACACACAAAAGTAAGTTAACATCAAATTAAATCAATGTGCATGCGTGAGACATATTTTTTTAAACTACCATAGTAATACTTCTTTATTATATAAATATTATTTTAACATGCAAAAAGAAAATGATAATAGCAACACTAGATAATGTGTGTAAACGTACTATTATTAGCTAGATAAAACTAATTTATATTTCTTATGAAAATGATTCATTACCTGAAAACAATGTGAATAAAGCTTAATATTAAATATTTGACAATAATGATTCTCAAAAAGTAATAAAATAGAATGTCATACATTTCTAATACTTTTGTTGGTGGTCTGGTTTCTGAGATATTGAAGAATATTTTTGCCTATCTCTGCATATTTTAAGAATAAAATGTATATTTGCATATTGAAAACCATTATATTATTAGACTAACATGATTTCATTTGACTTAATTCAATCCAATTACAAAACCGAAATTCCGTTATGATGAAAAGAAACTGCCTATAATAATGGTCAATCAGTATTCACAGTTTTAATAACATTATTTATTATTTAATTAGATCCAATTATGGTAGCTAAATTCGTTTCAATGAAGAGACATTTTATCACAATGGCCAATTAGATCATTTCCACTTTTTTTTTAAACGATGACTAATCTTTGGAATGCCGACAACGTTACATTGGTGTTTATAATAAATGACGTCTCACAAAAAATCATTAATATTAACAAATTTTAGAGCTTTGAAAATGTACTTTTCTCTACTAATATAAACTTTAATTGGTAGCATAATCAAAGTAATTATAAGAATTGTGTCAAAAGCAATTACTCACTTTATAGAAATTGCAATATTTTATTGACAATAAAGTTTTGGGGCAGTGAAGAAGTAGCAGGTTTTATACCTGACTCAGCCAAACACGATCATTCTGAGCAGGATTATACCCGTTAAAATTTTCAAAGGGTTTGACGTCCCGTTATTGGTGAGGCATAAAAAAGGTACCAACTCAATACTTATAGTCAAGATACAAGGTACTCTGTAAATATTTTTTCTCTTAACCATAATTCAAAATTACAAAGCCATTAATTGTGTTAAGTAGCTTCGTAGACAGTAGATTTAAAAAAACTGGAAATATATCAACCCCAATTACTAAAAATAACCATTCAAATGGAAAGTAAAAAAAAAAATAATAATTACAAGCATATTTCGTGTGTTTAAAATATTTGATAATTTCCTAAGTATTGCAAACGGAACTATTAACCAGATATTCTTTGAAAACAAAAGTACAGAAAATGATTACTTCAATCCGTTCGTTCAACTATCTAGTCAGTAGACATATAATATTAATTATAGTGTAGGGCACCGAAGGACACGATTTTTGTGAAGGACACCTATTGCGAGCGCTCGTGCCTTATAAAGCTGATGAATCACATTGCGTGTTTTTTTAGCTTCATTTTTCACGGTTCTCTACTGCTAAAAACAATACGCAATAAAATGAAGACAGTAAAAGTGACAGAAATACATCAAATCGTTTTCCTGTTTGTTTAGAGTTGTGGACATACTTTGAACGAACGTTTTTTTCACAATCCTTGAGCGTCAGATCATCTTCTCACTCAAAAATATTATTTTATATTGTTTCCAGGAATTTTTGGTAACAGAAGTTATAATTTATATTCAGTTTGACACAAAATGTTACAAATAAATTATTATGGGCCTGAATATTTTTGTTATAACATGATATATGATTCAATATTCGATTCAAATCTAATTACTTTAGTGATAGAAAAAATATCACTATTCAACTTAAAAAAAGATGAAATAATATATTAGTTTTATAAAAATTATTTTAAAAACATAAAGCTATTACCTGGATTTTTAGAAATGATTTAAATGATAGAATAAATTTAACTTTATGCATACAATAGACTAAAATATATAAAATGGAATAATAAAATTATTTTATTAGTACATATTTTAAATATGTACTAATCTATCCATCTATATATATTTATATTCATCTTAGTCTCTAAAATCACTGAATTTATTATAATTCGTAATAATTCCATAATATAAGATTTTTCAAGGGATATAATCAAGGGTACCTCGAATATATTAGAACTCATACAATTCGCAAAACATTTAATGAAATTAATTTATTAAGTTACGAGGTGAAGTATTCAGTTGACGCATAATGACGCTTTAAAGTGTTTAAATATCATTAGCAAAACATATCATTATTAACAAGTTCTATCAAATTCCAAGAAACATATTTATGTCAGAGGCGTGGAATTTTGAATATTTCTGGCTTTCTTTCGTAGATAAATTGTTGATTGACCTGATAACTGAACGTTAGTACTCTAGCTTGCTATTCAACGGATTGTAAGAGCGATTCCCATAGATTTATTTTTTTTTATTCATTCATTTCAATTTGAATAATTAGACTCGAAATAAATTTAATTCGAAAAATGTGGTTGGAATTTAAAAAAATTTACCGGTTCTAAAGTATTAAATATTTTAAAGAATGTAATAAAATTATTAATCAAAATTTGATGGTTGGCCTCTCTATTCGTGGATGTTTAAGGTTCGATATTTGAAATAGCTTGAAATATTTTTCAACTGCGGATTCTAGGCAATATTACTGTTAATGTATGAAAATAATCTTAGAGTAAATAACCCTGTAATCTCAACAGTACTCTGAACGATATAATCTCAAAATTGATTCAATAACCTACTCATATGCTTTAGAGTGTAACTGAAACAATAAGGCCAAACGTAACACAAATATGGCAAAAGAGATTATTATTTATCCATGAAACATGCTGGTTAATATGATTCATAAATCAGATTGGGCTTAGTATTTAAAATATATTCTTATCAATAGCAGATTTTACAGTTAATATTCGAGAAGAAATTTTTACACATTTGTGTGAGTGATTGTAATGCTGATATCAGTTGACTTTTTTATTTAAAAAAAATAAAAATATTGGCAAAACTGTTAGATTCGTAATATTGAGAGAAGACTAATTTTTCCTGATTTCTATAAAATGTTAACCATAAGTCATACGAAATGTTTTTGATTGATAAAATGAACAATTTATTAATTACATTTACCACTTTTTATAAGTTGAGGCATCAATTAAAATCAAAATTATGACATTTTTTTGTCTATGCTCAAAATTTAATATTCATTAAATTTGTGATTTTATTTCTGATATTTTTAACTGTTTTATAACTTCAATTTATAAAATAAATTTTTATGAAGTTTTAATTCATAAAAAAGTTTTTTCAAACTTTTTCTAACAGTACTCAACCATGACTAACTAGTTTATGAGGAACCAAAATGTAAATTTTCCTTCTATCCATCTGTTATAAAATATTTTTAAAAATCTTTTTTTCTAACGTTAAAGCTGTTTTTTATGTATTTTTTATTTATTTCCTTAATTTTGGCTTATAAAATTATAAATATTTCATTGTTAATTATTTTTTTCACCCTAGCTGAACATCTGAATGAAGAAAATAGCAACTGTAAAAGTTTAAATGCTTATAAATTATTTAGCATCATTTTGTTTCGCTAAAACAATGTTTTGGAAACAACTGACGGAAGTAAAAAATTCAATTATTTTTGTTTGTTACAAATTTTTCTGCATAGATATATTTATTTTGAAAATGTTTTAAAAATTTAATGTTTTTAAGTGATTTTAAAGCTTGCATTTGGAATCGGTATTACCATTTGGCTACTTTATCGCATGCGCTAGCAAAAACAATTGTATCGTTATTTCTTCTTTATATACGATACTTTTTTGTAAAAAAAAGTTCCGAAAGATTAAACTTTGATCTACGACTGTAATACTCGTAATCAAACTTTATCATTAATAGGGAAATTATTTACTTATATCAAAAATTTTATTTACGGCTGATTTATTTGAGCTATTTTTTTTCTTTTCAGTCATTGTGTACATATTTATATAGAAGACTGTTTTTACGAAAATTCATCATATAAATTTGAGAATTTTTTAACATATATTTAAAAAATTGTATCCTATTTACATGATATTTGAAGTCAAATGATGTATATTTAAGTTCGTTTTGCCTTACAAAACGTATTTAAGCAAATTTAAGCGCAAAATTAAGCGCAGAAAAATTAACCTTGAAACTTTTAATTAATTGAAGCATTTTATTTTTCATTCTTTTAATTCACCTAAAAACTTTGTTTTTGTTATAATCGCAAATTCTTATGGCTATGTAATAGAAGTAAGTACGAAAACAATATCAGTTAAATTAAACGTTATTACACTCTGTAATTTATAATTTATATCTAAAAGATTTCCTACTTTAATATTCAAAATTATAGTACAATCTTGTTAAAAGGTATATGAGAAAAAAAGTTATTTTCTTTATTTAAAATATATCAATTGTAGCTTGTACAAGAATTTAATGTTTCAGGTTTATTTAGATTTTCATTATTCATGCCATTTTCATTAAGCTGTATGTTTATGATGTTTTCTTTTCTCTTCTCTGAATTTTCAGAAATATTTTCTGAATCAAACTTTAAATAATTGGTATGAAAAGTTATAATTTATTGTTCATAAATTTAAATTTGCCTTACATTCCCATACTCATCAACAATTAAATATTAATGCATGGTATTTTCATCAACTGTAGATAAACACCATTAAGAATTCCACCTTGTATCTTTGTTTTCATTAAAATATTTTATGCAAATTTATTCGCCCCTTTTATTTTTCACTATTGACTGATTCAAAATGCCGTTTTGTCAAGTTTTAAGTCCAACTCTTATGCGTTGTTCCATTTGTCTAGTGTGTGTGTGTGTGTGTGTGTGCGTGTGTGTGTGTGTGTGTGTGTGTGTGTGTGTGTGTGTGTGTGTGTGTGCGTGTGTGTGTGTGTGTGTGTGTGTGTGTGTGTGTGTGTGTGGATTAAATAACTATCATATTTATTAATTCATGCTTATGATGTTATATGTGTGTGATAAATTGAATATATATATAATGTATATATATATGTATACTCGAAAATATTAGGTAACTAGAAAATTTTTACTGTTCAAAGATATTGGAGCGAATTATATTTTAGTTGTGTGTTAAGTGACTTTGCCAGCAAGAATTAATTTGATAATCTTGGTTTTTTTTTAAATTACTTGTTTATTAGCCTCATTATCTCAAAAGTTATAATTTAATTTTGAATTTAAAAAATGGCTATTTATTTCGTATTTTCACACAAGGCTGTAACAAAGAAGTGGTAGGGCAAATTTGATTTTTGTATAAATGTGGCAAAAACTTTTTGAGGCATTGCACCTAATATTGTTCGCATTTCCAGACTAGGCAGTAACAAAGAAACGCCTAAAAACCATACCGCAAATTCCATTTCGGTTTCAAATTGCTAAATAATATTACCATAAACAAATGTGTTTATAGTCGTAAGTGAAAAGGAGCGAAAAAGTGAAATCGAAAATATTTTCATTCAAAGCATGTGAGAAATGTGAAAACTTTTTTCACGTATGTTATGAAAGCATTCATATTCAGTATCGCAGATAAATTTGGAAACTAAGAAAAATGTCATTCTCACAATTTGCAAATATAGCTCAAAGTATATTCATCTTTCCTTCCTATCTTTCCTATAAGAAAACAAATCGTTTCTTGAAAAATAGTGAAGTTATGGCAACCAAAAAAATCATTTGATTTATTATCGTTGATTATTTCTTCGATTTGGGCGGGTAAAAATTGTATTTCATTTCAAATAATGATTCTATGAGTATAGTAGACTTCAGCTTTACTTTATGACCATAACGAATTATTTTCATGTAGTCAACCCATTAATGGTGCTGTTTCGAGGAAATGATTAGTCCTTTATAAATATAAGGATGCTTAATCTATACATTTTTATTGAAATTGATTTCCACTCATGTTAAGCCTTACTATGTTTTAAAGTGTTTGAGACAAACATGATAAAGCAAAATAATAAAATATTGATGGTTCTGTTTTCTGTAACGTGTAAAAGACATATTATTGGGATATTCGGAGTTAGACTTGTAATTTCCATAATTTAAAGGAAATTTTCCTTTACCTCCAGACGTCATTGAGTTGTTATTATTAGTTATACTAAGTTAAAAATCCATCATCTGAGCTCAATTTCTTTTTTTAGCCTATACTTCATTTTTGTGACTTATATTTTAAAGGATATTTTAAATTATATTTTTAAAGGAGTGCTACTACTACTATTTACTTAACTTCTTTCTGTAGAAAATTATAAATAAAATTTTAAATAAATAAAATAAAATGTACATATATTTGTATATATATGTATGGAAATTTTTTCTTTGTAAAATATAATTTTGAAATTTATGAAGAACATATATTTACAACTGAAATGTATGTAAGTAAATTAGGTGTTTTCCCGATTGAAATGCTAGTGATGAAATTGAAAGCTTAAAAGTGTATAAAATGATATTCAATCCCACAATATTTCTATCAATTTATAAATTTTAATTCATTACTTAACTGTGATTTATTTTTTAATAAAATTCGAAATAGTTTTATGACTAAATAATAATTAAGAAATTTCTTTTACGTTCGGAAGAAACAAGTTAAAAAAATGCTGCATGCACAGACGATGTGAGTAATACTATTTTATAAAAGAAAATATGACGTAAACCGAGCTGTGCTTTCGCAAGTAATTAACATCCGGTGACAACATCGTTAAATTGAGTTTTGGAAATAGGTTGGCTTTGATTCAAACTTTTGTGAAGTTTTGTGGTTTAAGCGGAATTTTTTTGCGAATTTTATTTTCCGCGGAAATGGTTTCTTGTAATGGTAGTGAAAGAATTCTTTTTGGATTGCATTAGGTAAATATTTTTAACTAATCTTAGTTCAAATCATTTAACTACTTGAATATTGTGCATATTTCCTAAAACAGAGTAGGAATTATTCTAGTCTGATTATATTTGTCAAGATTTTAAAGCTAATTTATATAGGCTTATTATGTTTGCGATTACATCGCATTAGATCTACAATTTATCCATATTGTTAATAGGAATATGCGCATTATTATTACGAAACTCTAAGTGATTTAAATGACCAAAAAAAAAAAAAAAAAAAAAAAAAACCAAATTTAGCAGTCAAATGTTATTGAATCGCTGATCAGATTCATGATTTGAATATGAAAAATAATTTCTAGAAAGTATATTATCCTCCACACTGATGGCTGAATGAGCAGCAATATGACCTTGACTTCAGCTGTTCGTGAATTCAGTTCATATCACCTAAATGATCGTGACACTCGGAATTTATTAGCTACCTTAGATCTCAATTGGGTTGACCCTTAGGTACAAAAAGTTAATGTAGATTGACAAACAAACCAAATTTGTAATATAAACGTCATATTTAAAAGTACTTCATAGATATAGGAAATGTTTTTAAAAAAGTAATAATAGTACAAAAACAAAAACTTACGCCTGCCTAGCAGCCTTAATCCGCCAACTTTCGTGAGTCATAGCTTTCGATATAAAACGTGTGCTTAGTTTTCGGAGTAAAAATTGCGATTCTAAAAATATAGTTATTATTTATTCATCCTTGTACAAAAACCCTCTTTGTATCACGAAATGACGTCTCAAATATATATCAGTTAAAAAGTGGTCGAAAAAAGTTCCGTATGTCTTTAAAATTCCCTTTTTTTTTAATTAGGAAATCATTGAATATTGAAGTCTAAACTCTTTTTACCCATGCTACTATACATTTCTATCTATTCTTTCGCATGTAGGATCAGTAGACAGGAATGTGTAGAATGAAGAGGGGGTCGAGGGTGTAGCAAATATTTTTATCTATTTCTAGCAATTGTTTGAAGATAATATTAAGAAAAATAAATCACATGTTTTTTTTTTTTTTTTTTTTTTTTTTTTTGAAGCGAAAAAAACTTCGGAGCGGAGAGTTACGTTACACAATTAATTGCATCGAGGCATAAGCAACTTAATCAGTTTTAATTGTGTTTTAAATAAATTACAAGCACTAACTGTCAAAATTTCAGAAATAAATAGTTATTTTAAGATAGTCAAAGACAGACATCGTGCTACAAACCTCATTCCATTTCTTTCTAATCAGATAAAAATTCGGCGAATAAACGGAATAAGAATTTTATTTCTATAGCTTATATTCGATTAAAAAAAAAAGCTCTTCCCAGATTTCTCTTATTGTATTAATGTTTCCAAAAATTGCCGGCCAACTTGTTTAGTGGTCAGCGTGCCTGACTACGGTTAGCAAGGCCCTGGGTTAAAAATCCCGTTTCAGGCATGGGTGTACTTTCTCTCTCTCTATCCTGTCTTTGTCCTTTCCTTGTGTGTGTGAATGAAGTATGAATGATGCCTACCCTATAAACGGGTCCCTATGCCATGTGTGAGGGTGCGATGGTGGCCCACCCCCTGTGTTGCACCCGGGGCAACGCCTCGGCGGCTAAAAGGTCGCTGTTTTTGGCCGGTTCCTTGGGTATCAGGGAACAATAGATTAACAGACTCTGTTGCAGTTGTAACTGTCTACAATCTGCCATTGGAAAAAAATGTTTCCAAACATTTTTATACTGTATTTCTACCTAGCTATGTATATGATGTTTTCCTATTATAAAGTACTTTCTAGAATAAAAAATGTTTTTACGAATATGAGATATCATGAGAAACGACGTTAAGACACTGATAATCATTTTATATCCAGGACTTTTTCATAGTCAGCGAAACCCGCCTTACAAATAAATGAGAGTAAGTTAAGCTAAAAATGTTTGTCACGGTCTTTCCGCATTTTTCACTGTCGTGTGAAATGATTGTATGTTTTTAACTATGGACTGCTTGAAGTATGGATTTTATAAACTAATTTTAAAGAGACTATAAAACATATTTATTACTAGTTAATGTTGAGGTATTAAAAATTTATATAACATGTCTTTACGCTGTTAATGTTGATATTATTAGCAAAAATTTCTTAAAATTTTGTTTTCTGAAAATATTTGTAAATTGCATAGAAGTGATCTCATCATCTTCTATTATTTGATAAAACATCACTTTAAAATTCTTAAACTTATAAATTCATTCTTTTAGCATTTTTATGTATATAAATGATAAAATTATGCTCTAAGCTAAAACTGAAAATAATGATAATCTTAAAACCCAAAAAATAAATTTCCTGCTTATTAGATTTAGGAAAAAGAAATTACCAAAGATACATGTAAGAATTGTGACAATTACATTGATTTATAATTTCAAATTTGTTGTATTTTAATATATCTAGATATTTGGCGTCAATCTTCGTCGCCAAATTTAAACCAGACGAAATTTTCCTAATTCAATAGCCAAAGTGTAAGGGAACGTGTTCAAACAAAAAGTATGAATTAAACTATCCAATTGAAACGGCTACATTATTGATATCCTTGCTATTGAAATGTTACGAGCTAATTTCAGTCGGTTCAAAATTACTTGATTGCCTTCAGTATTCTTTTTTTCGTGGTTTTGTTTGAGGAAGGCTGCAATTGCGTTCAGTGAAATGTACAACTTTTTTCAAGTTAGGAATCCTCAAAAAGTTCTCTTGTACTCTCGTGCACACAAATGAACTGAAGTAGGTTGCTTTAAATAAGATATTTCGTAATAATTTGTATCATTAGGCAGCAGCCAAATAAATATAATAACGCATACGGTGCGAATTATAATAGTGTAGACATAGACTAAAGCCAAAACAAATGTGAAATAGTTTAAAAAAGAAAACAATGAGATTGTTGATAATGAATAGATCAGTTACAAGAAACATATACTAATAAATGATTTAAAATTTCGTTATGCGTATTTTATGTTAAGTATAAATAACTTTTAACATAAAATATAAGGATAAGCAGAATATATGTGTTTTATCCCAATGAATAATAAATTTAAGAATAAAGCAATAGTATAAATTTTCAGAAAAAGAAACATGCCCCTGAAAATATGTAAAAACTCACTCACACACACAACGTGTGTGTGTGTGGTTTTTAACAATAAATGCATTTTTATAAGAGGATTTAAACGGCTCATAAATTTTGTACGAGCTTAAATAAAAAAATTGTGGAACATTTACTACTATAATAACGCTTGTCAAACTCCGAAATCTATTTCTAAAGCCTCATTGAAGGAGGCAAATTAAAAACTTATATGTAGCACTGTAATGTATTGCATTGGGAATTATTAATTTGCGATCCTTATAGGTATGAAAATTGATGTGTTAAAAAACAAATCTATTTTCAAAGAGATAATAATATTAAACATGTGATACGCACGAATGCACATTAAGATATAAAAACAATCGTAATAGAGGTACTAATGATTGAATCCCTATAAGGAATTATCGCTCAAAATTATTTAAATATATTTAATATATCTTGTAATCGACAATTCGAAATAAAATTTGCTGCCACTTTTATATTACAATGTTTGTTTAGTATTAGATTTTTTACTATCAATAAAAAATACTTAGTTAGAGGTGGAATAAAGTTCTGCCTCAAACAAATCAAGTAAGAGATTTGGGAATTTGTAACTTAATACGCTTTCCTTTAATCATGAACAAAATTTAATTGGTTCGTCTTTATATTAATTTAAAAATATTTAAAAAGAGCATATTAAATTTTATTTATAAAATTAATTTTTATTAACATTCAAAAGTATGTTCTTTATAAATTTGTGCAGTATCTTCAAACAATCTATCAATTATTTTTTTAATCAGTTTTAAATTCACTATAATTGGTATATTTTTAATTAGTAACAAAGCATAGAAAAGGTTAATTTGTTTGCTTAAAACATTTATAAAATCCAACAGAAATCAATTGTTGCACTTTCTTAAAATATTTTACACTTAATTACGGTACATTAACTGATACAAGTATTATTTCATTTCTTAAGAAGACAAATTCATTATCTTGAAATACTTTAAAAAGTATTTCAAGATAATAAAGAAAGCATTATAAATAATGCTTTCTTATTATTTATTGGGGATTGCTCCGTGGTTTTTACTCATGATGCTTCCTTTAATATACCGGGTGATTATAATTAAAGTCCCGATTTTAAAAATCGATAATTTTAAAACTACTGGTCAGAATGACTTGATATTTTAGCAGAACAATCGTAAAGCAATAGAATTTTATTTGGCAAAGGAATAAATAGTTCTAAAATGTGCTGATAGATGGCGCTGTCATCGTTTACATTGTCTAGATATATGCAAATTACTAATACGTGACATGCGTACGTGAGACTTAGCTGCTATAAAAATACAGAGCACCAGCTCTTTGCCTAAATGCTTCATCATGACTCTGACTATGAAGGATCGCGCTCTGCTCTTGGAATTTTTTTATAAGAACGATGACTGTGCACTTACAGCTATTAGAAAGTTTCGGACATTAAAATCCATTAAATGGTGTCCACTAACCGCAAAAGGTCTGCGAAAAATGATTGCTAAATTTGAAGAGACCGGTTCATTTGACGTGAAACTGGGTAGAGGAAGAAAACCAGTTTCGGCTGCGGCAGTGGAAGATGTGGCTACAGCATTACAAGAACAGTCTAGCAGTGATGTTGGAATCAGCAGTGCACGGGGAATTGGCCGAATGCTGAATATGCTGAACAGCACGGTGCGTAAAATCCTACGGAAGATCTTGCCCTGTTATTCGTATAAGATAACTCATGTGCAGGAGTTGCTACCGGCTGACCTGGAAGCACGTCAATCTTTTGCACTGCAATTTCTTGCCCGAATGGAAGTGGACAACGGATGGCCATGGAACATTCTGTGGTCTGGCGAAGCCCACTTTCATTTGCAAGGTTCTGTAAATACGCAAAATTGCTGGATATGGGCGACCGAGAATCCGTCCCATTACCTCATCAGTCAGAAAAGGTTACTGTGTGGTGCGGAATAACGGCAGCGTTTATCGTTGGTCCGTTTTTCTTTGAGGAGATCACACCTGCGGGTCCCGTTACCTGCACCGTTACTGGCAAGCGGTATGAAACACTTTTGCGTAACCATGTCCTTCCGGCACTTCAGCAGCGTCAGTGTGTGGATCGCACAATATTCATGCAAGATGGCGCTCCTCCGCACATTGCTACTCCTGTGAAGCAGCTACTGAGTGCTAATTTCGGAGATGACAGGATCATAAGCCGTCATTTTCCAACAACGTGGCCGCCACGTTCCCCCGACTTAAACTCGTGTGATTTCTGGTTTTGGGGGTACCTGAAGAATGTGGTTTACAGCGGGAGTTTTCAGAATCTAGCCAACTTGAAGGCAAGCATCACACACCACATCCATTGCATCAGTACAGATACCATCTATCGGCACATTTTGGAACTATTTTTTTTCTTACGCTAAACAAAATTCCATTGTTTTACGATTGTTCTGCTAAAATATCAAGTCATTCTGACCAATAGTTTTAAAATTATCGATTTTTAAAATCGGGACTTTAATTATATTAATTATATATCACCCAGTATATATTTAAAATAGCAAAATTATGATAATATAAAACAGAAAATTAACAAGTGTCAATTTCATAAATTTCGTAATAAACAAGATTTCAAAAGTTCCAACTGATTTCTGCCAAAATATTGAGAAAAAACTCATTAATTTGCTTTTTTTTTTTTTTTTTTTTTTTTTACAAAGCATGTATATAATTCTGTTTTCGATTACTTAAAACAAAGCAAAAAGAAATTTTCAAATAAAATATTTCAAGTAATTTAACAACTTAAATTATTATGATAGAAACTGAGTTGAGATTAAACTAAACTTCGTTAAGCATTATTTTAGCAATTTTTAGTTTCATAAACTTCATAGAAATTAACTATTTCTTATAAACAACTTTATTAAAATTGGTGAAAATGTGCTTTGGGTACCCTGCTTGGCGCATTTTCAAAAGGTCGCCAAATGGCGCGTTTTTGCGTGTTGTCTTGCGGAGTTAAATGCTCCGGGAGACACTAAGCAAAAACGGCGTTTCTATGGTGACAAAACAGAAATCCGTGTTTTTAACAAATTTCACCTTTTTGTAAGGTAACGAAAACAAAGACAATGGTTTTTTTACGAATTGTATAACAAAAAATACACATATAATTGTTTAACAAAAAAGACAGGATTGCCAAAAGGAGTGCATTTAGGATGAAATGGTCAGAGTTACCAAGCTTTCCGCGTCTATTGCCCATTTAGCGAGAAAGGGGTACCTAAACCACAGATTAACCTTAAAATTTCTTCAACGGAACCAATGTTAGAATAAAAGGCATTTAATACGCATAAAATGGTTGTTTCTTTCGTTACAATTGAGATCGACAAGAGGACGATTTAAATTTTTTAAAATTTTATTAATAGATTTCTAAATTATGAACAATTTTTTCTGAATCTTAAGACTATTGCCATGCTTACGTCAGTATAATTTCTTTTTTTAATTTTTTCGCTTTTTTAGTTTAGGATTTTTTAAAACGAACTTTAAATTAATAATTGTAAAAATATCTTAACCATTGCAAAAAGATATCTTATTGCGCGATGTGAAATGAGTAGATAGGAAAAGATGTAGTTTGTAAGCTACCATTGTTTGTTTGAAATATGTAGCTTAAAATCATAGTAGATTAAAAGATGTTAGTAGCACAAAAGAAGAAAACAATAATTAAGGTGGACAAATAGGTAAAGATATATATTAACTTAGAGTTATGATATATTAAGAGACATGATAAGGGCAGACAAAAGTAGATTTTAGGGACTTCATTTACATGATTTTTTGCTTATTATATTGTTTTGAATGACTAATATACATATTGCCTCATCTTCGAGCAGTTCTGACAATAATGCATAAGAATATTTGCTGATGTCATTAGTATCACGGTGCCATATTTTTCTTACACGTTCTTAACATGTTTCTAAAGTGTTTGATTTCATTTAAGTGCAGAGTGAAAAAGTTTGTGTGTAATTTACTTATACTTTTATAGAGCAGGACTTCGCCTTTATCTCATGACGAAGCTCTGAACAATAAAACAAACAGCATTCTGTACCACGTGGTTCATGGAACTTACATTTTCTGCTGAAAAGCTTTAGGTTATGTGCTCATTGAGTTATATATTCGTAAAGGCGTTACTACAATATTTTTTGAAAAGTGATATCATTTCAAGAACCGTTTTCTATAAATTATGTAGATTTTTAACTATGCACTATAGTAACAATATAGATCTGGTTTGTTTTTGTTTCATATAATATTAACTCAAACAAAAAGAAATTGACTTCAAATAGTAATATTTTTTTTATATATTTGTTATCCACATGCTGAGAAAAGTTTACGAAAATATATTCTTATTAATTTCTAAAAAGCTTATTTAAAATAAATGTGTGAATAAATGGATCAGTCGTAATTTTTAATAAATAAAATTTAAAATTTACGCTAATATAAACTTAAATATATATTTTCATTTCCTCATTACCAAAAATGGTCGCTTTTTCTCCTACTCATAGCATTTTGTTGGGAAAAATACTTCGGATAACAGTTTCTTTTGCTAATCGCTTAATGTGCTATCAAAATATTTTAAGATTCTTCTGGAAACTGATTTATTTTATATTACCAGGGAAGAACCCTCTCAATTTTTATGACGCCATGGAAATTATCTTTTTTCCTGGAAATCATCAGCGCTTGTGAACAATACCCATGTAGAGAATGTAAAAAGATCGCATAAAAACAGTGTTAAATGCGCCAAGCAACTTGTCTGGCGGCCGGAATTGACATAAAAAGATCACTCTAATTAATTTATATGAGTCCATCCTTGCGTAACGACCGCGTCTGATTCTCAAATAAAACTAAGAAAAAACACACTCTTCGCGGTTACCGGAACTGTAAATCCCAATGATGCCACGTCGTAAAGAAGCACTTAAACGAGTCCTCGAGAAGCTTAAGAGCAAGTATGAGCTCACTCTTTCCACAGTTTCTTTTAATGGAAGCCCCTCGCAATCTGATTTGCCTCAGCTTTTTTTTTTTTTTTTTTTTTTTTTTTTTAATTTTTTGTGAGTCAAGCGCGCGTGTTCTTTCATGTAAATCTAACCGTGGGAAATGGATTTTAATAAGTGTTTGTTTGTTTTTTAAAAGAAAGAAGTGCCTCTCGTAAGTGTTGTTTTCGGTAAGAAAATTAGCTACAAGGCGAGATAAAAGCTTGAGCACCCGTGTGTTATTGGCGTAATAGGCCTAAAACAATTTTTTTATGAACATTGCAGATTGATTGTTAGTATGTTTCATATTCTTTGGCATTTTACAGTGATATGGTTTATTTATTGCTGTAGCCTACTATACAATCGCTTTTCTGTTTTTTTTTCTGTTTCGCTTTCGTTTCAAATTTATGGAGGGAAGGGGCTATTTTAGTTTTTTCACTATTATGGAAATACCGCATTATTAAAATATATTTCAACAGTCAGATCTTGTTTTCCTAATCGTACTCCATGGCATATAACAACGCCGCATAGTTGGCTTAAATGCACTACGAAAAGGATTAGAAGGAATTTAATGTGAATGCAATGATGATTCCCTTTTCTCTCTATTGGTAATCAGCCTAAATCAGAAATAAATTGGACCGTGGTAGTTAGCCTAGTGCTGAAGGCATCGTCTTTCCGTCCAGAAGGCGGGATTGGACCGACAAACATCCACTGAGCACATGCGATATACGTGCTCGTTAAATGTGTGAAATCGAAATTTATGTGGTCAGCCGTTGAGCATGGATGTAATGATCTAGAGAAAATTTCCTCTCCCTCCAGATCAAAGTAAAAATTGAGGGAATGGATCTTGTGGTGGTGCTATCGATTATAGAGAAATGTCATTCTTTCCCCTTCGTGGTGCTCTGGTTAAACGAAAGACGCTCTTTACTGACTGAAATTCGCATAGACAACGGCATTGCGAGCTTAGTCTTTCCACGCGTCACAAGTAACAACAGCAGAAATAAATTTATGTTAAAGTCGCTCTCTTTTCACTCAAATATACTTAGTAATCCTTAAGTCCAAAATATCACAACTCATTTTTTAAAATAAAGGAAATAAATTTGCTTAAATGTGTGTAACGTAGCTAATAATACTTTCTTTAATCGTTTTTCTTTTTTTTTTAAATATATTATTGAAAATTATTTCCAGAAAAAAATTATTCTGACAGATTTGTTTTATTATTTAAAATAATTAATTTTGAATATTTCTCATCGCTTAAAGGAAATATTTTTTGCCCACTGAGAAAATAATTATACCAAAAATGTAACTTATGTATATTGTAAATAATAGTAAGAAATAAAAAATCGAGAACATTTTATGTGTAACTCACCAAAATTATCTTGCTAAAATCTATATTAAGCATTGTGAAAATACGCTAAAAATACCAAAATCAATTATTGAAATTTTCATGTTTAAGTGACCAAAAATTAAAGTGACACCAACAACGTATTTTTTTACTTGTGTGCGTGTGATTCTCATTTGATTAGAAATCAATTTATTTTGCACGACATTAGAGGAATTTTACGGATTAAATGATACGATAAATTAAAGAGTTGCAAAATCCGATTAAAAATCAGGATCAAGTGACATATTTTATTTATTATAATTATAAAATTTCTAACTGAGATAAGTAATATTCTTATGAGCTCAAGCACACACATGAAAAATATAGGGCTTTATAATAACTTTTAATTTCAAATTTAAATAAATATTTAACCTTAAGAATTATGCTGCATCATTGAATATCTTTAGAATACTGAATATCCCACATCCAAATTATTGAGTCAAACATTGCCATTTGTTAAAGTCATAACAAATTAGTCCTATGGAACAAAACTGCAATTAAAATAAATTGTACTTCCTGACAGAATCATGCTATTATCTGAAAATATTCATAATTATTTCTGATGTCGTGTTAAGTTAAAAAATTTGATATACGACAAGAAAAATTATAAAACTATCAATTTTATTGGTATACTATCAATTTTCCTTTAATTTACTTTCTGCATTTTGAAATTTTTTATTTTGTGGATTCTTTTAGTCTTTGTGATTGGAAAAATCATTAGTTGAGATTCCAGCGGAGTTTAAAGAAGTCAGATAATTACTCTTGATAATTGAACAAAGGAAAAAAGTTTAAGTTTGATTTTTTTCCCTGCGGACTTTTATAGAACACATTTTTCTGTAATCTACTTTGATTTAAAAAAAATGAGACCTTTATGTCACATGATTTCTTTTAACATAAGAAAACTTAAGAGTAAATAGATCCTGGAAAAATTGTCCTGGTCATTAAAGTATTCAAAAATCTTGTTTCACGTAAAATTTTAATATAAATCGATCAAAAACTTAAATATAATATTTCACCTTTAAATCTGTGGTAAAATGATTTACTAAAATACCTTCGAAACCGTTTTTAAAATTTGATTCAGGTATGCCAAATCTGATAAACTTAAACTCAAAATTATGAAAACAATAATCCTCCATTCACTTATGCTTATAAAGAAATAAATTTATTTAATATTAATTTTGAGTTGTGTGTGCAAATAATTCCATGTATTTTTTAAGCATTCAATGATTTTATCTTACCTAAGATTTTTTCTTATTACATACATGTTTTTTTAAAATCTTTCTTTAAATAATTCAGTAAAGTTAAGTGTCCATACAAGTAAATAAATTGCGATTTCCTAATCTAAAACTGATAAATTATTTTTTTATGTAATATGTTTTCTTTGCAGAAAATATCTCTTAACACTTTAAACAAGGACAACGCCATTTTTTTAAATTATATATCTTACATTGTCTAAAATATTCTTTTATAATAGTTTTCTTTATTATTATAGAAGAATATTTTAGTGGAAGAACATTAAAAATATACTATATGTAGCTCCAATGAAACGTAAATAAAAAATTACAAAAACAATACGGTAAAATTTGTGTTCATTGAGGGGATTATTTCAATATTTAATTTTGAATTAGAAGCACTGTGAAAGACTTGTGTTAAAAATTCCAAACAATTATTTTTATACTTAAAAAATAGTGATTTGTTTAAATATAAAATAATAGATAGTTATACTTCATAAATTTAATGAACTATATTTAAAATATAAGTTATATAAAAAAATTCAGCACAAATTTCGTACAAAGAGAATTTAATTGAAAATTATACATCTTTGGAAAGGAAAGATCTTTCTCATATCACCTTAATTAAAAATGAACAGTTACCTAAATTTAACGACTTCAGTCATTGAAAACAGAGAAACGAGACAAAACAACATGAAAATAATTAAAACATATACTAGATAAAATTAAGATCAATAAAATCAATCATGAAATGTTTATACATTAAATTAAAATTAGATTATTATTCTTCATATTCTCTCAATTATACTTTCTCATTTTTATTCAGTGGTTTTTGCAAATATAATTCCCATAAGAATATATCGCTTTGATCCGCAATTGCCTATTGCAACACTTTACAGCCACATTTTAACAAATTTATATGCAAATATACTTTACACAAGATAATGTTTAATTTATCCATCTCACGAGATTAAATATTATTATGTAAATAAACCTTGTAAATGAAATTGAAGGATTAAATTCAAATTTTCCCTTAATGAGTAGTATACATATTTCACGGTTTATTCGTGTAATAACCTGTTATTCAATCGCTAATTTATTTACTCAAATAATTGTTTAATGAGGGATCTCAATGCATCAGGCTTCATATTAAAAGGGCGGGAAGTGCATTAAAATATCTTCTCATATCAACTGTAATTTTGACCGATTTCGCCGTGGGGTATTCTTCTATTATTTACATTGATCCTGTATATATTTATCTGTTGACGCGTCATTGCAATTATGGTGATTGCTCATTCATTACCCAAATACTCATGAATATTTAAAATAAGATGTAAAAATATCTTAAATTAGTAATGAGATACTTGAGAAAGTATTAGCTGTAATTTCGAAATAAAATATTATAGTTTCCTTACAAGAATTTTCAACTTGAAATACAAATAACTTCATGTATAGAAAATTTACTAATTGTATCGAGTACAAATTTATTCAGAAACAAAAGATTTAATAATGTGCATTTATAATTGCTATTTCGTATGCTATAGATTGATTTGGATATATATATATATATATATATATATATATATATATATATATATATATATATATATATTGCAATGTCCAATTAATGTTTCCCTATTTCAAAAGATTTTGCATTTTTAATTAAATTTTAAAAATTTTGCGAATATTATATATACATAGTTAAATCTCGACATATTGAATTTGTATAAAAGAATGAAAATCTTTCTACTACAGTCAGACAAATTCGAATTATTGAATGCTGTTTATTTTGTGTCATCCGTGATGGAAAATGAAACACTTTCGGAAAATTATATTGAATCTTAAAAGTTATGATATACATTGTATAAATTTTATGAATGAATTTATGAATTTTTGATAAATTTCTTTAATTAGTAAAATTTTTATTGAAGAGCTAGGATATTAATGGGAACAAGAACCATATTGTGATTATTGCTATTTATAATATCAGGTTTAGAGTTTCTGACGAATGTATATATATATATATATATATATATATATATATTTCAATTAAAAAGATTTTCTCTGGTAAAATTGGTCCCAATATTTTTTAGAATTTATGTGTATATTGCTTATTTATTTTCCACACACACAATTCAATTTTTGAATAAATTTAGGGAAGATTGGTATCAGCTATTTTTGTATTTTTATAAAAGAAATATCAATGCTACAAATGCCATGATGCTGAAGAAATAAATGATATTTTATCGAGGTATATTTTTTTATTTATTGCATAACCTTCATAATTATATTTTTATAATGTTTGAAATAAATGAAAGTGCAAAATAAAAGTTACAGATTTTGCAATTATTTCTACTACTCATTAAATGAAATATTCAAATTTTGTCGAATAGAATTTCAAAGTAATATCAGTTATTCCGAATATATCGATAAGAAAATACCAAACTATTTTCTCGTTGCATCTATGTTTATTTTTAGATATGTGTCAAACCGTTTAAGGTTGCTACTTTTTAACGGTAATTAATACTTGATATCTTTGACACACATTCTTGAAAAAGCTTTATTGTGTAATGAGTCTTTTTAACGAGTGTTTTCTCTTTCTCCCATAATTATATTTTATGCATGCAATTTCTTGAATAAAATTGCATTCTTCTCATTTTCTCGCATAAGAGGGAACATGAAGATAAATGAGATCATGTTACTATTTTCTTTTTTTTTAATTTTCTTTACCGTACTTAATTTTTAACTATATAATTAAAACTTAAAATAAATTTCATTACCAAATTTTTGTTTTTTCAGAAGCATTTCGGTCTTTTTGTCACAGCATTCTTTATTTATAAGACTGAGGTGCCATTTTTCTGTATAGCTTTGAACGTGAATTCCGGTCAACCTGTAATTTATTGATATTGCATTTCCAATATTCTCCCGATGGTTGGCTCTCAAACTGAATGCGCTGTAGATAATTATTTTGTTTTAAAAATTATCTACATTTTTTGTTTTGTTTTAAAAATTTATTTTTTTTTTTAAATAATCAATTGAGCTATAGAATAAAATAAGAATGATCAAATGTAATTTTGAAAGCATTTTAACTCTGAAAAAAGGGCGAAATACAGATGACCAGACATTATTTTTTCATGAAAGGAACCGAGAACAAGAAAAAGACATTTCAAAATTATTTATATAAAAAAGATCCGCAGTAACGAAGAAAGCACAAGTAATCTGTGACTAATCCCTTCCACCTAAAAGGAGAGACAGTAAGCAGCCAACAAAAGAAAAAATACCTTGTACATTACATTGAATGAATCTAAAGAAATGAATAATATTTAGTGGACCAAATTAACGATTTAAAAACAGAAAAGGGAAACCATATATTACAACAAATATAAATATATGAATAAAAAGTGTAAGAAATGAGATGAAAGCAAAACAAACATAAATAATTAAGAACCGATTAATAATTACACAAGTTTAATAGACGAAAATATCAGTAAAAGCTTAGTTAGACAATAAAATTAAAAGTAAATTAAGTTTGATATTAGATTGAGGGAAAATAAATTCATTGTTTTTTACCTGAACTTCAAGAGTTTATTTAATGTATTTTGGATTTGCTTTGTCATAAGGTTTCAAAATGTTTTATGGTCGATTTTTAGTTAACGGATGATGCTACGACTGTTGACACGCCCATCAACTTTGAACATTTCTGTTATTCTAGGTGAACTTTTAACATCAAAAGGACCAGAGAGGAATCATTGAAACTAAAATTGCTCGTAACTGATTTTCATCATATGGGAAAGATGAACACCATCCGAATTTCAGTCGTCTGCCTTTAATCATATTTTTTATATATAGATATAAAAAATACTGTAAAATATGTCTTGTTTTCTCTTTGTTGATTTCTATTATTAACACTCTGTTAGTTATAGCTGAATAAACCAAATGAAAAACCACAAAGCAAATATGTGCAAAATGTTCCCCTTCCACTGTGCATAAATATAAAATTGTTTGATAGATACTTTATTAGATATCGATCATTATACCGAAATATTTTACTATTTATTCTCCAACCCCTAACACCCACATACGTGTGTGTGTGTGTGTGTGCATGCGTGCGCGTGTGTGTGTGTGTGTGCGTGCGTGCGTGCGTGCGCGTGTGTGTGTGCGTGCGTGCGTGCGTGCGCGTGTGTGTGCGTGCGTGCGCGTGTGTGTGCGTGCGTGCGTGCGTGCGCGTGTGTGTGCGTGCGTGCGCGTGTGTGTGTGTGTGTGTGTGCGTGCGTGCGCGTGTGTGTGTGTGCGTGGCGTGCGTGCGCGTGTGTGTGTGTGTGCGTGCGTGCGCGTGTGTGTGTGTGCGTGCGTGCGCGTGTGTGTGTGCGTGCGTGAGCGTGTGTGTGTGTGCGCGTGTGTGTGTGTGCGCGTGTGTGTGTGTGCGCGTGTGTGTGTGTGCGTGCGTGTGTGTGTGTGTGCGTGTGTGTGTGTGTGTGCGTGTGTGTGTGTGTGTGTGTGTGTGCGTGCGTGTGATTATCTATAAAATTGATTAAAAGTGATCTTATTTTAATCAAGGAGAATTTTAGAATGTTATATTTGAAATTCGTTAATAATTTAAAATATAAACAATTCATTTATCTGAAATTTCTATTATATTTTCAAGAATTGTGAACCAAATTAACAAGAAATTTAATTATTTGCACACAAAAATTTATTCGATATAATACGGCACATATACTATTTATTCACAAAAACATAATTTAAATTATTTTAGTTAACTATTAAATGTACATTTTTGTTTAAAAAATTGTAAAGGTTATTCAAATTTCTTATAAGAAAATTTTTTAACCATCAAACTTATTTTTGTGATACGATTAATAATTTATTCAAGTATATTAAAAATTCGTTTGAATATATTTTTAATACATCTTAACTATACATTTTATTTAAATTAGTTTGATTTGTTTTTAATTTAAATTTATTACTTTGAAAATTACTATACTCCGGTGATATTTTACAAATTATTAGACATTCTGAAGTTAGTATTAATGCTGCCATCTGTTTTCGCAATTTGTAAATATTACAATTATTTGACATGCTATAAATTTAATAAATTGATAAAAAATTTAAAAAATAATTCACATGTCAGATAATATTACAATTATATAATGAAAAAGATATAAATTAAACAAGAAGAAAAGTTTTTGAATCATTTTTTTCCTTTTTAAAAAAAAAAAAAAAAAAAAAAAAAAAAAGCAATCAAGTTTTTAAATTTAATATTATTTGTCGAAACTGAGTAGGTAAAAATATTTGTTCTCTATTTTTATAGAAAAAATTTTAAATTCTTTTTCGCCTTATATAGAAAAAATTGTGTTATAGTTAAAATGAATTTTGATTATATTTCCGGTTAAATTGGCTTGAGCTACAAAGTTCTCTTTTAATTATAGCAACTTGATAACATTTATTAAATAAGAGTGAGAAAACATTCTTGAGACAATTTCAAAAATTACATATTTCATAAATGCAATGTCACAGGTACTTACAACATAAGCAATGTATTATAGATTATTACTTTATCTTATTTTTATAGAATTTTTTAGGAATTAAGAATATTTTCTACAGTGCAATCTGGTGCTGCCATCTATCCAATTTCCCAAACACAAATATCAATTTCCGTTATTATTAAAATTATTATTTTCTTTATTTTGCTATTTATTTTTAAAAATTAGAAATGGTTTAATCTACAATTTTCAAAATACTTAGTTTTGAAAAATGATTTTTAAAAATATCTTGTAATATTTTTTTTTTTTTGGAAGGACTAACTTATAACTTTCAAATATTTTCTTCTAAAATTATTTATTGCGTACTTGCATTTTTTTAATTAATTATTTATTTAATATTTATTTTATGAAATTTCATTTTATGCAACTTAAATGAAAGCATTGAATTAAATATATAATAATAAAACTTAGAAAATTATTGTTCTTTTATTATAATTTCCTTTGATAGTTAATTTCTAAGATTTCTTGTTATTTAATATGTTTGAGAGTTTTTGATTTTTATTACCATTTAGTCAATAAATATTTGATTTCAAATTCGTAAATTAATATTTTAAAATATTTCTTGGTTCAATAAATTTAGCATTTAAACATTTTTGAATAAGCTGACAAATTCCGTGTAAAAATTTAGAAAATATACTTGTATGATTTCAATACTATTATGAATAATTTTTAGTAATTGAAATTGCAAAATCTTGTACAAAAGATACTAAAAATGATTTTCTTAACTTATGATATCTTGACGTATTTTATGCCTAATGTATACTATTCTTTGAATTTTGAATTTTCATTAAGTATTCAATGTTACAGAAAGAAATCTGAGAGTATTTTTAGAATGATTCTGTCAGTTTATATGTTGAATGTGTAAATAATTCAATAGGAGCATTTGAATTTCATCTTAACAAAATATTTTTGTTTAATATTAAGTTCTCATTCAAATTGGAATAAATCTCATTCCTTTAAGTTTTTAATGCTTGGATCAGAATTTTACATCGAAAAAAATTAAGAGAATATACATGAACTAAATACTGAAATAAAAAAAAATTCTTGCTACATTTTGTATGAATATTTTAATAATTATAAAAAAGCACTAAATTTAATTTTTTTTATTTTTTTATTGCTGATGAAATACGTGCAATTCGAAAATATTCTTTTTTGTTTTTAAAATACTTAACAATATTAGTGTATTGTATTTTAGCTATTTTTGGACATTAAGTGTAAAATTTGAGCAATGGAAAGGCTAAGTTCAAATAATGATAATAATAATATAAAATGTGTCTTATTTGTGTCCACTATCAATGATTTAAAAAAATTAATATTTCGTATTGAAATTTACATATAATAGATTTTTAAAAATGTCTAAAATATATTGTAGTTCTTATAAAAGTAATTTTAAGTAAATTTTTATTTTTACTTGCTATTATGACTACCAAGTAGACTTTACTTCAGCCACTGCTATAATTGCATTCTAATAACCATTTGAGACAGTAATAAATGTATCTTTATATAACTCATGGTAATATTTCAAGAATTCAGTAACTTGTGCATAAAGAATTTAAGCATAAAAGTGTACACATAAACATAAACTGTTATATGGTAATATTTCCCGGAATTGCATGCCCCTCATGGGCTTTATTGGGTTCCATTTATTTCGGGTATCACAACCTAGAGGTACTCCAGTTACTTAATTTTTTCCTCTCTCTCTCTTCTCCTGTTTTGCCCCTTCTTCCTTTTCTCATTGCGATACAAATTTTCGCTCCTGACAGATAAAACAGTTGATTTCTGGTAGTTGTCTGTGTATTAAATGCCGATGAAATAATCTTATTTCCACGTACCCCCAAGAACATTACATTCCCATGATCAAGTCTTTTGTTCTCCATTACCATTGCTGCTGTTGAATTTAATCGAGGAAAATAATTAGTTGAGCAACGGTCGTCTTTCTGATTGGAGTTTGTAATATGCGACAGCGTGCAAAGTCTGGTATGTTGAAAACTATTTACATCAATCTCAGTTATTGATAACGAATTAGTTTTGATTGAGAGTACCAATAATGATTGCAGCCTCTATGGCAATTCCAAAGTATTTCTCTGCAGGCGTTGCCCACCTCGATGGAATACCATCAAGAAACAAAAGTTATGGCAGAGATTTCAATGAAATTCCATAATGGAGAATCATTTAGAGCTTAAGGTCAATATTATTATCGCGCAGGTCCCGTTTTCGAAGTCCACAGTCCAATCGTGATCACGCATTAATCTTCAACTACGCATTTAATAACCAAGAAAGTTGTTTAAAAAAAGTGAAATTAGTCCATGATATTTACAGGGAATTTTTAATACCTGTTTTGGAAATGGCGCTGATATATGCATTTTACCTTCGGACATCATTAAATTTCATCTTGAAACATTTACCAATGTTGAAGTCAGGAGCTTAAGAATTTCCATGCCTAAAACGCTTAACGAAGTTCTTTAGTTTAGCAGGAAATTTGTAACTGTAAGAAACTAGGTCTGATGTTCCAAAAATTTGTTTTCAGAATTGACTTATTAATTATGATTGATTGATTAATCAATTCTTAAGTTGAAGCAACAATGTAAGAAGGAGCTAAATTCTTGAAAAACCCCAGCTTCTCCAGGAAATATCCTCCATTACCTGTTCAATTCTGTTTTTGGATGGTTCGCCTTCATTTTATTTGAGTGTTTCATTAAAGGTTATGCCTGTTCCGAAAATTTGACTTTATTTCAGTTCCTTCTGGCATGAGATATAGTGATCTTGTGTAATAAATTGCATCTGGGGACAAAATAATATAACATGAAAATTTTATATGCATTAACCAAATACTGCAAATGTATTAAAAGATAGAGGAGTGGAGAACAAGATGCATTTTTTTTTAAAAAAAGTACATATTGTGTTTGTCATTATTAAACTTTTTTACATTCTCTATTACTCTTGTGATGTACATGTATGTTAAAACATTGAAGTGTATGTAGAATAAAACAACACACAAATACATTTATAAGGAACATATTTATTTATTTCTAAAAATATCGCCAAAATTGTTCTCTGCACTAAGATTACTCATAGAATGAGGAATAGTAAAATAAAATAGAATCAGACGAATATTTTAACGAGATGTAAATATAAAATTTAAGTTTAAGCACATGTTGTTATCAGATACGGTGTTTGCGACAATCAGCATTTATTTAAAGAAAATTATTGCCTTTTTTAATTTAAAGAAAATTATTGTATTTTTTTTTATTTTTTAATGGAAAATTTAATAGTAAGATATTTAATATATATTAACTGTGTGTGTGTGTGTGCTTCATCAGATGCACTTGAACTTTACACTTGAAAATAAGGATTCATTCTGAAGAATTATATAAAATGTGTGAATAAGCTTTTTTAAAAAATATAAACGTTGCAAAAAGTAAAAGTATACAATGTAAAAAGTTTCAACAACATAAGCGAGACATTTCTCGTTACATTAAATAAATTCATGCGAAATACGATATCTATTCTCAAAGTTCAATTTAGAAACGTTTTGTGTAAAATGTTACTCGGGATGGGCTTAAAAAGAACTTCTGACATGCAAAGTAATAATGAAGATGAAGCGGGATTAAATTTTATTTAAATTCAGAAAGAGTTAAAATATTATAAAACTGTTTTACTTTGCTTTATTTTAATAGAGGCCGAATGTACTTCGGTGCATTTCGTTTAAATCATTTCAATGAATTTATGATCACTTACTGCATGCTTACTTAGTTTAGATTTTTCCAGGGAAAAATGTATCGAGGTTAAGAACTTAGAAGAACAAATTAATATTTTGAAAACGGAAGCAAAACAAGCATCACTTTTTGTATACGGCATGTTTTAATAAACTAAAGCTTAAAGAAAATTTAAAAAATATTCTCCTAAAATATTCAATCGAAGTTTTAGTTAGAAAGTGAAAATATGAAATTCTTTAGTTAAACACATAAAAGCGTATCTATTGCAAAACAACTTATTTTAAGCTATAATCTAGTTATGAAATGGGAAAACAAACATTAAATAATACCAGTGAAAACAAAAGTAGAACTTCTACTGGTTATTTTTATATAAAACATCAAAATAAACTCAAATACATAAATAAACATAGAAAAATAAAAATCGCTTAAAATCCCTTTAAAGTTCTACAGTGTAACACATACAAGTGCACGCATCACAAAATAATTTGATTATTATACTCTCAAACCGATGTTTTGCATCACAAAATGAAGGCTCAGGTATAGATTAATGAAAACAAATGGAATAAGTTCTCTAATGATTGAAAGCTTTTTCTTGGTTATGAAGTTATTAAATAGTTAAATTGAGACTCATTTCATCTTCGCATTTTCTAGCAGTGACGGATTGGAAAAGGCGAAAACACATTCACTGAAGATCGCAAGAACAATATTTTTCAAAAGTAGTTTTTTTATTTGAAAGTAAAGGTAGAGCTATACATTCTTACTGTATAAAAACAATAATATAAGAATATTGAAAGAAATAAAATCAGTTCCCGGAAACGTTTTTTTTTTATTTATTTTTTTATTTTATTTATTATTTTTATTATTATTATTATTACTATGGTAAATAGGATGACAATTTGTAAAAGAGAAAAAGAAATACTTGCTAACCCTGTTAACGAGAGAAACATTTGGGGAAAAAATTTTCATCGTTAAAGTCAATTACTTCAGGTCAAGTAATTTTACAGTGGGTAGAAATCAGAATTAATTATATTTTAAATTAAATTAAAATCGATGTAAGGAAATTTTCGAAAGGAAACTTTTATTTAAATTATTGAGAAAGCTATTAAACTATTACGGAAACTTTTATTTAAATTATTGAGGAAGTTATTAAGTTATTATTTGGGATCTTTTATTTTAGCTTAGCTGAAGATCAATACTCTAATGTTTCACTCCATTCCGCACACACCAGCTCGATCCCGGACCAAATCTTTTGCGCAAACAAAATACGAATCTCATTTATATAGATTTAGGAGCCATTTATCGATTTTGAAATATAGAGGAATTGTTAAATTAGATCTTTGAAGATAAATCTGAATTTTGAGATTTGTGTTGAAACGCTTCTTTATCTTCTCATAACAGATGGAATAGGGTGAAACAGTTCCATATGCCTTACTGGCCATTAAAACTGCTACACAAGACAATAAAAAGGAAAGTAATAATTCAGTGCTCATGGTTGTTTGTAAAATGGGAGCTGTTGTTATAGTACGTTTAAAATGAAGAGTATCGTATACAAATTTAATTGGACGACATCTTGTTGGTTACTGCTAAGTTATTGTACTGCCACGTGTTGAAGAAATACTTACCACCTTGCTCCTCACTTTCATAATGGTTGAATTGTATCCTTTTGGGAATGTGATTTATAATATCACAATATTGTCGCTCGTTGTTGTTGCACTATCATACCTCCCTGTACCTAGCTCTGAGTTGGAAGCAGCCACAAGTAGTAGCCTTCGTAATTTATTAGCAAGGAATAATCAGAAGACCTCGAAATTCTTGACTTGCCAGTCCCAGAGGTATCATTTCACTTGGAGGATATTGTAGTCGCGATCTATTTGCCGTCCTTTAGTGAACACGAAGGAATTTCCGTTCGGTCAGGATTCGAACTCACTACTTTAGTAAGAACGTGGCTCTCATCAACAAGGCCATCGCATCCCGTATCTCTCGACAACTTATGACTGTCTGCCAAATGTGGAATCTATGAGTTCAGGACAGATATGCTATCTGCATGGCTTTAATGAGTCGTATAACTACATCCCAAGTTTTGAATCAAGAAATTGGGTCGTTTGCAAGACAATAAATATTTCCTTAATATTTCAATAACGTTTCCATTTGCCTGGTTTCGTCCTCTTGGAGACATTTTACTCTGCCATGCTTAATGCAACTCCACAGATATACATACATAGCGTTGCTGACGAACCCCGCACTACACCTTAAGGTTACGGGGGATTGGAATGGTGGTACATTATCTAGCGTCTCGTAATTTTGAACCACAATCAAGTAACGAGGTCATACCTGAGCTCCTCTACACGCCACACCAACGGAAGGACTTTTGGACGTTCACAGGTTCACGTGGGCATTGTAGTTCCTTATATTGCTCTAGCTTCTAAAGTTGAGATTGGCCATAATGTCGGTTCTTGTGGACCAGTAGTGTAAACTGTTAATTTGCTACTGAATATTAGGAATTTTCTGCAATAAAACGTTTGACATTAAAGAGTTTGAAAATTGAAAAGCTAAAATTTAAAGTTATCTCTCTCTCAAAAATATGCATTTTGTATTTGATGGAATTGCATATATTTCCATTTAATTTAAGCACATCTTATGTACATTCTCTTCATGAAAACGATTTTTTTATCACGCAATCTAACAAAGTTTGAATATTCTTATGTCAAGATGTCATAAATCAAGATGGGAATATTTATAAAATTAACGCCTATGTTGATTGGCTGATGGCTCATCTGCCTTTTAATATGAAATATTTCGTTTCATTTTATCAATCATTAATAAAATGTCAACTCAATTAAATTTTATAATAAATATTAAAACTTCCCCACGGATAAGCTTCATCGGTCATGTTATCTATCATCGTTGTTATTATTACGAGAACATGATTAATCGGTGGCAACAATGTGTGCGGTCGATAGGGTTTACGAAAAGTTTCTAAAGTAGGTGCTCATTTATTTAGACTTTTATATTTTTGGTAAATGAAATAATTAGAATTTAAAACAAGAAATCATCTTTAAAAGCCTTTATGTTTCTTTTTTTATTTGTTCATGGCATTTTGTTTAAGAAATTAAAATATTTTTCTGAGAAAAATGTTATTTTTAAATTCTCGTTTAATTTTATGTTATTTTTTAACTTAAAACTAGATGTTGTTTATTATGTTGAATATTTCCTGTTCAATATGATCTTCATGGCCCATATTAATATGTTGTTTAAGTTTTTCTAAGTTGAAGTAAAAAAAAACTTTTAACCAATGTAGAATCGTCGTATTTTTATGAGAATTTGGAATGATAAGCATTTATTTTATACATAGAAGGTGTAATATACATGATTCTTTTATGGTACTTTTTTATTTATTACATACCCCCCTCAGTTAATTTTAATGTCGAGCCAATGAACGACTTTTAAAATTATTGTCATACAGGTAAAACATTTCATCGCAAAAGATAGTACTACAAAAGAAAAAAAATTCAATACTATTGTATATAAAACAGTTGATTATACCACTGGAATAGATAATCCTTACTTATAAGAGCTCCTTTTTATTATCCAGTTAACATTGTTATTATTCTTATATAAAATATTTGAAAGATATAAGATATATAGAGAATTAAAAGAACCCTTTCAAAATTCAGAAATATTTGGGTTTTATGTTCCACCTGTTGGAAAATATAAAAAAATTAATTAAATGTCATTTAAATATTGAAACTTAAAATGGAATTTTTTTTAAGTTATTCAAATTGAATTCCAATGAAGTGTTAAGCATTCATTACCATACAATTTAAATTGCAATATTTTAAAAATAAATGCAACGTCACATTTTTTGGTATTTATTTGTAGATTGTAACAGCTTCCACGCGAGATAACTTACTAATTTGCATTATACCTGATTATAAATATGCTCAAAGAAGTTCAGATCCTTATTTGATAACATAAAATTATCTGACAGAGAACCACAAACAACGCGATTTGAGTCTAAAATATCTTTTGGATAGAAAGGCGTGGTACGGAATATGAAATCAGTCGTCTCTCTTGACCCAATAAATTAAATTTCAAATCTCTCCAAGTTTTAAAAAATTCATCGGTTCATTTTGTTTAAAGATACCCATGTACCACACCAAACTCATCTCTTATCACTTTGGTCGTAGAGCGTGTGAGGGTTACCGAGATGATATTGTTGGGATTTATTAGTGTCGATTGTATCTCCCTAACAGAGTGAGGACTAGTAAATAAGAAAAAGAGGAGGCAGTTTTTCAGCACTTCAAAAAACTGATATCTGTGGATTCAGAATCTCCACTCGTGACGGAGGATGTACGTAATAGAGATATAACCGTGGATGGAGTCAGATTTATAAAATCATATATCTACCGAGATTCCTGCAGACGATAAGTTTTACTTCAAGGTTTTCTTTAACATGCTGAATCGTGTTCCATGATAGTGAACGAATGCTTGATAGCCAGTTGGGATTGTTCTGTGAAAGTGACAATTACAATCGTGAATGAAGCATTCTGGGAAGTGTGCGGATAGCGCAGGAAACCTGCTGAGAGGGGCGTGAAACTTGTGACAGATATCTAATTGAAACTTGTGATATACAGTATTTTAGATAAAGAAACGGAAATTCTGCAGATAGAGATAGCATTCATATACCGAAAACGTTTTCTTACCTAGATTAAAATCAGATTTTCCCCACAATTACATTGCTTGTGTCACGAAATGATTATGTTACGAGTTTCGAAATCAGTACTTAATACTTCTTAATTTAGTATACCTAAAAAAAAAAAAAAAGCTAAAATCTGCGTATCTAAAATCCATTGTATCTAAATTCGAATTTTTGTTCCATTCATGGAATAACTTTTTATTCTTTGAATAGTTAATGTAATGTTAAGTTTGCCAAAGACTTAGGTTTAATGATAACACATTCCCATTAATGATATCGTATATCATCCACGGTAATGAAGTATTTGGTATTCGTGCAGAGATATCCTTTTTAGGTTAATCTGTGGATTCCACAGCTGCTGAAAGCGTATCATATATCGGAAACCACATACATACTTTAAGCCGTAAACGCCAATCGAATTAGCTGACCAAAAGTAAGAAAGTGCCTTTATTTACTCTTGCTTTTAATCTTACAAACTCTAAAATACAATGTTTGTGATAGATAACAAAATTCGATGCGTAAAAGTATCAATATTTTTATCATTCTGTTTTATAGATTTTAAATCTAAAATTTGTCCCTTAGCAAACGCTAGTGAACTACTTATGTTTCAAAGAGGATAACTATTTGATTTAATACAGATTGAAAATGTGAAATATATTCTCTTTATGCTTCAAAAATTTAGTATCGAAGCCAATTCTGATATTTAATCTGAATAAAGAATTTCCAAAATTGCTTAGATTCGTGGTTATAAATCAACTTATTCAGATTTTTTTCTTCACTATAGTAGCATCATTCTACGGTACATTCATATTGTAGATAAGGCATCTCTAATGTGAGGTGACAATCAACATGAGTGGATGTATAGACCTGCACGTCACGCTCGGAATGATAATTCGATGATTTAGGGGAACTCAGGTGAGAAATTGAGTGATCATGTCATATCTTTCACTGACAGTTCTGATGACTTTTTCCTTGCGTGATAATGCCAAAATCATTGCTGCTTATTTTGTGAAGAACAATGCTGATTATAAAGCGGCCAATAAGCTTTTTATCGAGCATGTTTGGGATACACTTGGAAGACATGTTGCTACGGAATCAAGTTTTCCATTTACAGTCTAAAACATGGAGATTTTGAAGGGACCACACGTTATTGCAAACAATTTTCATACATAAACCATTTCCTAATGGTGCGTTTCTCTCACTTGCATCCAAATAAGTATGGCGCGGAAATATTTTCACATTTTTCTCAAATACCCTAAAATCCCATTTAATTTTTCTCGCTGATGTAGTCTACCATTTTATGCTCATGGCTGTTGCTTATTAATATAACACTCTCTTTTATTTACTCCTCTAATCTTTTTGAGTTGTCAATTTAAATATATTTTATAATAAAATATACCAACATACCATAAAAATACGAATCGCTACCTTTCCAAAAATAAAGGTTTTTTGAATTCCTAAAATACATATTGACTAATTTTCATAAATTAAATAACGAGTTAAGTATAAAGCAATAAAACCCTGTATTGGAAATTGTACTTTTTCACAGTTTCACTAAACAACTTTATTTATTTATGCAAGTATAAGCTATCTTCAATTTTTTAATGAAATTCTCTGCTGTGCTTTTTATCTATCGTGCAATGATATACTTCGTTTTTGAGTTATTTTCCTAATTTTTAATTGCTCTAATTTTATTGTAAAACATACCATAAAATATATAAGTCACACAATTTTCTAAAATGAAGAATTTTTTTTTGACAATTACTTGCTTTTTTTGGAGTGACTAAAATTTCATAAATAAAGCAACACTCTTAATACAACGAAATTAACACACATTGCTGCATATTTTTGTTGAACATCTTTATGTGTGTAAGAGTGAAGGAGTTTTCTATTTGTGAACTCTGAACCTGAGATTACTTTTCTTTTGCGAAATCAAACTTCGCTGCGAAACACAGGTAGGTGGAATTGCGCGATGTTTGACCTCTGCTAAAAATGATTAAGTTGTCAACGCTGCTACAAATCACTGACCTGTTAATTAAGGAAGAAAACAAATTTATTTTATATGTGAACCAATTTTTCAACACTTGTTATTTTTATCATGGAATGCTATGTCACTGAACTCTTCTTTTCAGATGCAGTTTTGTTGTACTATGAGTTTTTTTTTATTTATTTTTATTTTTTTATTTTCCGTTATTTTTAAATTGTTCGAAAATAAATGCTCTTATCTATTGCAAAATTTAAATACATTAATGGGTGATTTAATTGATAATATTTTTGTATTATCAAACCTTTGATTTAGTGCAATATTTGTATGAAATAACCGAGAATTTTTGCCTTAATAAAATGTGAATGAAATTTTATTGAAATAATAATTGCGAATATATTATATATCATGCTATATAATCGAAAAGCAATACCAAGTGTGTCGGTGGTTTATATAACTGTTTTCTTCTTTATCGAAAACGCAAAAATAAGGCAAAACATCTAAAACATTATTAAACTTGTAAAAATAAAACAGCAGTTTTGAAATCTATTGCCACTTTTCTTTGCCATTTTGGTTCATCAAGTCTGTTTGCACTACAAGAGATGGAACAGGCGTCTTCTTATAGGATGGGGCATCAAGAGTATGCCATCTTATAAGATAGGACTTCTAGAGTGTACCATATCATAGGATGGAACTTCTAGAGTATGACATATCATAGAACAGGACATTTAGAGTATGCCATTATCAAAGGATGGGACTTCTAGAGTATGGCATCTTATAGGATGGGATTTCTGGAGTATGCCATCTTATTGGATGGGCCATCTAGAGTATGCCATCTTACCCCTTAATATATATATATTGCTGTAATTTTGATGCAAGGACTAAGAATACCCCAATCTTGACTCGCCATTTCCTGGGATGTCATTTTGCTTGAAGGACATTCACACCACAGACATGAAAGCTGTTTCAAAGCTTCTTATGTATTTGCATTTACGGAAACGAATTTCTTTAGAGAACAGCCAGTTACGCATATTGCAAACAACGAAAACCCCAGGAAATGTTCACCATGACAAACATACAAACCGAAATCAAAAATGCAACATTCTATTTTTTAACAGTGGTTGGAATCGAATCTGCAACTTTTAATTCCGGAAGCAATATTTATTTCTACGTTCAAATACCCTTTTGAAAACAGAGGTTTGTAGAAATTCAAAACAAACTAAAAAGTCTTATGTGTCTTCTCGTGATCAAAATGTGGAAGGGAAAATATAAATGAAGCTGATATGCACTAATTAGTTATTTATATATCAACTATTTATTTAAATTAATTATATTATTTAAATAAATATCTGAGATAACATGTATAATATGTATAACATAATAACATATTTCTCTTTGTTTTCTGATTATTAATTAATATTTAATTCCATTAGCATAATAACGTTGTTATAGATTTATAATGCACGACTACTAAGATTTCTATCTTTCTGCATTACAAGGAGCGGAAGTGATGTCTTCTCATATAGTGAGTGGTAGTTCCACCGATGGGTCTTCGTAGTTAAGAAACGGGAACCAAACAGAAAGGCATTATATTTAGCATACCAAGCCCAAAGGTATCATTTCACATGCAGAACCATCAGCGAGAAGTGAAACGGATCTTCCATGAAGTAGGGATTTGAACCAGATGTCGAGAACTCATCAACTAGTCTCATAAACTGAATAATATTCAATAGTTTCGGGAATCTAAGCTTGATGCATAACATCGAGATGGCTAATAATCCAGATCCTACACTATTTCTTTTAATATGAAATTAAAACTTCAACATTTTTATCATAACTGTTAACCGCTTTATTCTTAACATAATAAAATTAATTTCAATAGATTATTTTATGCAAAAGCTGATTTTATGTGTAAAAATCGAACTTTTTATGAACTGTCAAAATATTGTTATCATCATTTGTTTTGAAAACAAAAATATAAATCAATTAATTATGGAAACGTAATGCCAAAAATTTGGTGATTTGATCTTGAAAATTTTCGAATTTTTCTTTCCGAAATTTATATTTCATAAATAATCATTATGTAATATAATATGTTTACATAAATTGATGCATGTATTATTCATTTTGTTAAGAATATCCATTAAAATATTTTAAGCTGCTTTGATACACAAAGTAGATTAATATAAATATTTATTTCTTATATTAATACATAAGAATTTAAATAAAAATTAATATTACTTACTTTTTGTACCAATACAAATATATTAAATGTTTTTTAAATGTGTCAAAACACTTTTATTGATATAAAAATTTAATTAACAATATTTATAAGTATCACTAAATTATTTCTTATATCTTATTAATATGAATAAACTTTTTTGTGGGATAAATAATATTCAATCCATATAAATATTTCTCTAGAAATATCTACGCTTGATTTATTTATATATAAAACTAAGTAATTTCATA
Organism: Latrodectus elegans; assembly: GCA_030067965.1. NCBI lineage: Eukaryota > Metazoa > Arthropoda > Arachnida > Araneae > Theridiidae > Latrodectus > Latrodectus elegans. The sequence goes on from CM057820.1 coordinate 126,413,442, forward strand.
AAATTTTGAAATTTTATTAAATAAGACTTTATTTATGTGTTTTCCGGTTTCGTATTACACTGAAAACATTTTTAAAGCACCAAAATTGAAAAAAATTCTAAATTGTTGGGTTAAACTAATATTTCTAATCAAAATGAAAATTAAATAAAGACAAAAATTTCTTCCATCTACTTTTATATTTAAATTATTATTCAAAAGATGAAAAATAATAATTGAAAACTTTTTATCCTGAGTCTATCACACATCTGCTGTAAGAAAATTTGTTGTGTGTGAAGAAGAATTAAATAGCATATTTGAATGATATTCTCCGGTTTATGATTTCACGCTTCAATCGTGTTATTGAGTTATGTTAATCATCTGTCGAAGTGCTAGCAATAAAAATAAATATTTAATTATACGTAGACGATATAAAATTCTTCATCATTCACGCGTCACTCTCTGCTTACGTCTCTTCATTATAAGATGCTTTTTTTTTTTTTTTTTTTTTAATTCAACCTATTTATATCATTTGAAATACCTGTATCATTCCCGGGATTGAAGTTTGGATTTATATTTGTCAAATTTATTTTTCTAAATTGATTCGAATTATTAATAATTTAAATCAAACACTTTGATAACGAAGAATAATTTTCATTGAAATGTATAATTGGTTCACTCAACCTTATGCTATGACTTATACTACTTCAACTGTTCACGTTTTTATCACAATTATATTTAGAATAAAATTTTCAAACATTATTATGATGTCAAAAGTGTAGAATCAGTAGTTAAATAATTTCGTCAAACAAAAAAAAATTGAAACTTGTGAAATTCACCTAATATCCTTAATTGATGAAAAATGATATCTTTAATTAAATTGCATTTTATTATTGTCTAAAACTTAGAAAATTTCATACTTTAGTTAGTTTCATTGATCAAAAAAATTATCCCTTCCAAAAATATTCAATTTTGTTTCCTTTTCAAAATATTTTTAAAGTCCACTGCATGTTCACTTATTTTGAGATGGAAAGGAATTATTTATGAATTATTATTTGAAGTTATTGTGTAAGCTTATGGTTTATTCTGTAAGGACTTGTGAAACAGAAATTTAAACAACAGAAAATCTTAAGAAATAAATAGATTAAGACAGTATTAAATAACAAATTTAATAACATTGTTCTGTAATCATTTATATTCTTGGAAGTACATTAAATGGCTACAATACTGTACCTACAATTTAATGAAACTCGGAAATTCACTGGTGTGTTAAATACATTTTTGATTTTCTAAAATATTACTTCTCATTATTATGATTTTATTAAATAGTTAGAAATCTAAAACGAAACCGCATTAAAGATTTTTTTTTCTTTTTTGTGTGTGTGTTGTTAAACGTAACGCGTCGGATATAGTTTTTGTGCAAAAATTATTAATTTCAAGGAAAATTGCTTTAAAAAAAACATTACGAACTAATTTAATTATACAGACAGCTTTTGACAATGTTATTATAACATTAACTTCTATAATGGGCCCAATATGAAATATTTTAAAGAGAATAAATAGTAGCTGTCTTTAAATTTATTAATGTGCATTTCTATGCCTTAATTAATATACATATATTCTCTGGTATTTATAATATCGTATGTGTCACACAAGTTTAATATGATTGATTTTAATTTACACCTTAATATAATAATTAACATAAGAGTTATTTTATAAAAATAAACTAAAATATTGTGTGTGGAAATACAAGTCAATCTTTCTATTTACTTTGCATAAAAATATTTCCTTAAAATTGTTTATCAAATTTCAGTTTCATGATCTATCATTTGAATTTTTTGAAATGCAAAAACAAAAAAATAAGCTCGAAAATCACTAAAAAGTATAAGAAGTGAGAGTTTAAAGCAGTCTTGAAAAAGCGCATAATCCAAATAATTAAATATCTTCTCATTAAATTACCATACAATCATTTAATAATATATTTCATATTATTAATTTATCGGTGTTGTTGTGACTAGAAATATTGAATTTATTTTTACACTAACTAGTGCTCAATAGAGAATCCACGAACACGCTTTTCGCTGTTGAATGCTGTAAATGAAGGTAATCACTATCAAACACAGCAAACCTATTTACATTCGTCGTTATTAATTGTTAGTGTTTAGTTGAGTGGCTTCTCGAGTCCAAGTAGATGTGCTAGCGGGCAGTTGCCTCTTCAATCTATTCTTGTGAATCCTAAATTATTTATCTGGCTATTGAATGGAGTGGTGATTGAAGCCGAACCACACTTAGTATTTCGAGCACCCCACTCGTGCCATCTTTGTCCTGCGTTATTAAGACCTATTAAGTCTTGATTCGTGCATTGTGATGGAAAGCTTCCTTTACCACCAACTGTTAATTACACGTTTCAGTCTCACAATGCTCTGCTAAAGTGATTTATTGACGGTTGCCCAACAGGCATCCAGATGACCAATAAAGATATGCGATTGGATTTACGGCGCAGACTGCGATGTAAATAATTAGGAAGGTACCTGAATGGCCACAATGCACGCCTATAGATAGATGTGTTTGGCGCGGGAATATCAACCCTGAAAAAGAAAATGTTTGTTTCAAATAAAAAAATATTGGGTACTTTTCTATTATACCCCCACTTTTGATAATCAACGAAACGAGAAATAAAAAATCGTAAATTATTGCCATAAGTATTCGGATTGTATTATATTGTTTAAAATGTTTACGTTTACATAAACTATTAAAAAGTAATACAAAACATTATCACTTCATAAAACTTATTCAAACGCCTATGTTAATTCCTGGCGGAACCTGATTAGTAATGGCATCGGTGATCTGTTGCGTAAATAGCATGTAATAGTATATTTTTCAATGAGACAAAATTAAAGTTTGCTGCATTTAGTTGTTTTTTGCTCTTAGCGATTTGTGACCGTAATGTTTCTTTTAACCAACAAAATCACCACCAAACTTTTGCACCAAGTAGAATTAACTTTGTTTTGCATTTAGTTTGTTTACCATTGTTTATCACTTTTTAGTCAATTATTGGCCCAAAAAAATTCGATTTAGTGTATATTAAATTTAAAATAATATTTTGAGCCAGTAAAATCACCTCGTATCTACGTTACATAATTTTCAGTTTCAAAAATATGCTATTTTTTTTACTATAAAAACCGGGGACACGTAAGGGAAAAACACCAAATATTGTTAAATAGTGTTGTAACTTTTATGTTCCTAGGCTTTAAGCATTATAAACGTGTGTGTGATGTGTTTGACACTGGAAAGTAAACTTGAAAGTATCAATAAAAGAAAATATTTGTATCGAATAAAAAGATTTAAATAATGTTAAAACCTTTATATTTTTACATAGATTTTAATATTATTTAAATGTCTAGAAAAATATTATTTAAGATTAAATTACTTTTACGTGTAAGTTTTGATTTAAAAGTGATTAATTCAAAACGTAATGTAAATAAATAGAATGTGTAATGTGAATCTGTAATGTTTCGTAATGTGTAAATAAACAGAATTTTTTGGTTTAAGAGACGATATGTATAAAAATTTATTTCATTTGCTTTAAATCTGTTCTAGATTATGAAGACCACAAATTTGTCTTCAATAATATCATCATGTTTTATTAACATTACATAATAGCTCATATTACATAATAGCTCATATTATATATAATATTAATATTATACAATATTAATATCCCATAATAGCTCATAATTCGAAATTTTCAAAAATGTAAGCCCGTTCCCATATTTTTCTTTTTTGCCCTTTTAATTAATAAAACAAAGACTGATAATCTGTTAATGAAATTAATATCGATAAATTGTTAGGATGACTATAAAAGTAATTATAAATTGTTATCTTATTATTAATAAGATAGCAATCAATGTATCTTATTAATAATAAGATACATTGATTGTTATCTTATTAATTGTATGTCTAGGAAATTTTTATACAGATTTAGACGTGTCGAATAAAAAAAAGTAATTCAATTAAAAAAATACGAGCAAATTTTCTGTTCTTATATTTAATGCCCTTTATCAAATGAAAAGATTTCATGATATTCTGATAATCTACCATATTTGAAACGTTGAGAGGATTTTTAAGAGACTCATACCAAATTTAAACGAAGGGATCGTGTAAAAATATAGATTTTAGAATTTTTATCCAAATGTTTATATTACGTAATTCAGCAGCTTTAAAATATTATCTTTTTACATACGTTAACTTATTAGTTACACTTTTACAATTCGAAGCTTTTTTCGATGTTTTCATGAAATAGCCGTTGCTCTGAGAGTTAAAATTGAAAATTGAAGGATAAATAATTTCTCAAAATGGCGAGGAATAATTTTTTTTAGATCTTTTAGAATGATATAGAAGAAGAATGACAGTTGAAATTTTGCAAACTAAATAATGATTTCAAAATTGGAAGATAAATGAAAATTAAAAATGAATAATATTTCTTCCAAATGAGAACAAATATACTAATTTATTTTTCTGTTTTCTTCTATTTGAATTTATTAACAGCCACGCTTGTTAATTAAATCAACCTATGTTTACATTAATTTACCTCTAGTAAAGCCAATTTAGATAACTCTTATAAGAGCTTAAGATAATGTAGAAGAAAATAACTCAAAATTTATCAAAGAATGAGAATACTTGCAAAAAATATATTATTCAAGGCTATTAAATATCATCTAAAACTCTCGCCTGATATACTAATTCACAACTAATACACAGCTGTAAATATACGTTACAAGTCATTTTCAAAACTAAAAGCGATGAATTTAGCTGTTATTCGCAAAATAAAACTTTATTAATTGATTAATTTAGAAATGTTTCTCTAAATTATGGATTTGAGTAAATGTTATTGTGTTGAGCACTTTTTAATTTTAAAAAATTAAATTAAACTTTTAATTAAATTTTAAAAAAATTAAACTTCTTGATAATATATTTTTATTTCATATAAATATGAATTTAATAAAGCTATCTTTCTAAAATGTAAAGCAAACTTAATATAAAATGTGTTTATAATAAAATGTATAATAGATATAAATTGTGCAATTAAACTCATAATTTTATTTTGTACTTTAAAATTAAGGATTTTATTTTTCTTATGAATCTAACAAAGCAATTATATTATTTACACTTTGACGTGATTGTGAAAGCAAAATAAATTTTTTTGAAGATGAATTTCTTTCTCTCTTTTACATCGAAATTTAATTTGATCTTCTCAATTTTATCCTCCAAAAGTTGCATTAAATAAACAAAACGAAGAAAATAAATATTTGTTTTCGAAATAATATTTACTTTTGTTGTAAAATTCGTTCAAATTTTTAAACGTCTACAAGTTAAAATTTATTTATATTTTTGTCTTTTCTCTTTCATTTTGAAAATAAACACTTCCTTTTCCGCATTAAAAAGTGTTCTTTTCCGCATTAAAACTTTTTTTTTTAGTCTGCATTTTTCAATTATATTATACTCATTTTGTTATGCAAAACAACTTTATATTTCACCCAGAATTTTATGAAAAAAGGAAAACAATAAATTTATTTTCACTCTGTCTGAAAAAAATCTTTTCACAGTAAAGGTAGATGTATGGAGATTTCCCTGAGTTCTTAATTTTTCAAAAAACGAAAACTGATATCATCATAAATCAAACTCTGGCAACAAACATTTCCTTGTAGAAAATCTAATTCTTTTTACTTGGGGGAGATACTGTCGTTATTTGGAATAATTGTCCAAATGAAACAGAACAGCGCATTGGTGCCACCCTAAGAACACTGGCGGACGATGTATTCAATATGCAATTACTGTTATTTTGCGTGCGACACAATGGGACATCGTAAGTCGAGCAATAACAAACGATTTCGTAACCTTCCTCCTTTCCTCCTCACTCTTACTTTTGTTGTTAGGAGGTTGCTAATCAAATTAGTTCCTGAAATTTTTCTCCCTTCTCCGAGTTAATGACCTTGGATGAAGGACAAGAGTTATTCCACCCTGAAGAAAAGAGACCTTGAGCGTAATGACGGGTCAGAGAATAATTAAAGAGTAGTACTGTTTTTCTGAACCCACCTCAGTGAGATTACTCTGTTTCCCACAAAGCAGAACCCAAATGGGATAAATGATTGCAATTTCCCTCCACTTCTCTTAGAATCCGGCTAGCAAGTAAGACGACAAAAACGATCCCTCGATACAATGTATTCGTGCTTCTTCCTTGTTTAACTTCCCTATAATTAATCTTTAATTCGTAAGGAATGGGTTATTAATTTCCTTTTTCACAGTCTACTTTATTTTGAATTTAATTTTGTGTTTGATTCTTCCAAAAATTAACAAAGTTACATGGCATCTGTAGCGAAATTAACGCGATGATGCATTTGTATTTGCAATTTGTGAATAATGTTGTGATTGTGAAACTGTAATTCAGATAAGGATACTCGATAAACAAGATCTTTCAATCCTAACGTAAAATTGAGAATGTGTCTATTTGATATATAGATTTAAGCCAAAACTTTGTTAACTTTTGTAGTTTAGCAATAGCGGAGAAAATAGCTTTTAAATTATTATTATACTTTATTTTATACTTATACTTTAACTTATTTTAAAGTACAAATGCATGTATCACAAAATTTAAAGATATTTCTAACTCATGTTCTCCCTCCTTTTTTAGCCCGGCTGCTTAATGGTAGCGTTTCACGCTCCCAAGGCACAGGTTCGAGGTTCAGTTTTTGGGTTGGGCAAGGTCGACTCAGTTTTTTATCCCTTCAGTGGATCGATAAACTGAGTACCAAGCATGCTTGGGAATTAAACAATGGAGGTTTCGCATTAGGCTGACAATCTAATCGGGATATATGCTTCCCACCCCAGGCCGTCTCGGTCAAGGGAACACTGATGGGCACTGTAGGCTTGGGCCCACATGGGCTGTCAAACCACAAAGTTTAGTTTTATTCTCCCTCCTTTCAGACGATTAAAACATGTGTAACTTGAATTTAATGATAATAAAAGAAATTTTGTTGTTTTGTTACGTATAATCAATAAAATCCCTAAGTAGTATGCTGTGTTACAATCTTGAATGTATGGATAAAGAAATCTATTCCAATAAGTTAGGAATTAAACTGATTCATCACAAATCATATTCGCATACTCTATCTTCTATTTGTGTAATAGATTATGAAATATATAAGTCCTATCGCAATATTCTTTGAACGCAGTCAGAACAAAGCAGTTTCTGTTGCTTTCAATATGACAAAGTCTGTTCTGTGGGAAAATATAATTTTACCCGTGTGAGTTCTGTCAGAGCTGTTTGAATGTAAGGTGGTACTCACTTATTCTTGAAACAAAACTGTACATCGGCACCTTAGTGCTTCTTTGCTGAAGAAAAATGCATTAAGTGGAAAAAAATATAATCCATAAAGAAATTTTTAAAAAAAATACGTTTTTGTGAATTACTTAACTAAAATATTTGACTGCATGATCAATCTCGGTCATGGTTATAAACGTTTAATCAAACATGTAGAAGTTTAAAATATAGATTTTTGATCCATTAACGAACGGTGTATTTAGGCATTAAATGAAAACTTAAAAACAAGTTCATATCGCTTTATTCTGTTTTGTGTCTATTTAAATTACCACTACTTGAAAGTACTTAACATATTATATTGTAAAGATATTTATAATATATTCTGGTGCAATTTTGAACAAGCTTACGAAAAAAAATAACACATTGATTTAACCTTTTAATAATAAGCAATAAATGCATAGAAATAAAGAATACTATTCAATTAGTTATATTTAACAGTTTTGTAGGACTCCCATTGAAAGGAGAGTGAAATGATGTCTCAGGATAACATCTAAACAGAAAAGCATGACATCAATATAAGGTGTTCTGAAATGCGCTTCCACCACACCTAAGAGAGTATACAACTCTATAATTTTGAATATGAGATTTTGAACCAAATTATTTCAATCCATAAGAATAAGCTATTGTACAGTGGTGTTATCTATTGACACCAGCAGTTACTATTCCAGTCTGGATAATTTTTCATTTAGTAAGTTTAATAATATTTCAACAAGTTAATTTTATTACAATGTCACACATCGATTCGATCAAAATAAAAAATGCAATAAAAATGCATTTTTTAAATGTTTGCGGTATTTCTTTTCTCATTATTATACTTAATTTATAATTTTAATCTATCTTATTTATTTCTTTTAATCTCGAAAAAATCTGTAATGAAAATTTATTTTTTCAGAATCACATTTGATTTGAGAAATTAAGGTTGCTAAAAAATCAAGATTTTTTTTGGGACAGTTAATTCAGATACAGTTACAGCCATGTCTGGAGGAAATTCATCGTCCACCATGATGAGTGCTGACGAGACTTTACCAACATTTTTTGCAAACTCATCTAATCTCAGTTCTATATTTGATTCCATTGTCGCAAACTCGACAACCCCTTTCGATAATTCGACAAAATCAGATTCAAGGACATTTGTTTCGAACACCACGTTTGAAGCCATTGACATATTCTTCTTCACCAACGAATCAGACCCCGAAGATATTCCTAACCTGTCCTTCGCAAACGACTTCAAAAACGAATCGAATCCTGATGTGCCATTTTATCTGAATTTCCGTGACGAACCCTGGGTGGTGCCTTTGGCCTCCTTCTGCTTCTTCAACATAGCTGTGATTATCATATTTGAAATCTATGTCCTCTACAAGTCGTGCGGGGGCAGAAGGCACCTGTTTTTAGGGCAGGTCTTGCTGTTTGGACTGTTCCTCTGTTCAGCCCTTGGGTTGCTCTATGTACCTCACTGGGACTGGTTGTTCTGCGGAATGACACGTGTTGGAGTCGGAGTCGCCTATACCATAGTCTTCGGGACGCTGCTGGTCAAGTGCCTTTTCCTCCTCAAGCTTCACCATGGCGTCTATATCAATGCATCTTTTCAAGCCTTTCTTTTGTTCTTCATCATAGGTGTAGAGGTGAGATGGCAAACTTATTTCATATTTATATTTTCACATTTAAAAAGTAATTTCATTTTATGCAATCATATATCATTGAAGATATACTCATTATATATTCATGATACAATTCAAACACCATTAATTTTTCATATCAACACACTACATATCAATACAGATGGAAATCTCCAAATTTTATTCAAAACTTAAGCAATATTTTGAAAATGCATAAAAATTTCAATTAGCATATAAGCATATTTATACTTCATATTAGCATAATTTTAATTTAAAATACAAAAACTTTTTTTTAAACAAGTAGCAAACAAACCAACTTCAAATTATTAATTTATATTATGTCGCTGTTAACCAACTTTTTTACTATTCATCTATAAAGTGTACTCTCCACTCTGAAACCAAGATATAAAAGAATGGCAAGTTATGTATAGGATAACAAATTTTGATGAATTATGATCAAAGTTATGGTAATGTTATTTACTTCTAATCAAAGTTTCTCTTACTATCGGCACACACATATCGGTAGACTTAATTACGCTCCTACATATTTATTGCCATATTTCATTAAATCCAGTGTCATAATATGGAAAATCAAACTAAAAGAAAGCAGTTTATAAAGAAATATATTATGTCGAACATGTAATCCAAAAAATTGTACTTCAAAGATATCATTACATTACAAAATTGGAAATGTTTTTCACACAGTGATACTTTAATTTTTATCAATGAGATTTTATTTATCTGACTAATATTATTTTACAAGCTTTATTAATCTAAGATTTAATGATTTATTTCGTTACAGATTGCTGTAGTATCCATGTGGTTGATATACGAGCCACCTGAAATTGTAACATTCACTCATACTGGGGGCTTGAGAATGGTTTGCCAGAAATCGCCGATAGAACGAATAGTGTACCTCGCATACCCCATGTTCCTTCTATTCTTGGTGATCATTGCCTCCATTCGAACCAGATCCATCAAGGACAACAACAGGGAAGCCCTGTACATCGGCGTGTCTGTTGCGACGTCCACCGTTGTCTGGGTTGCCTGGATTTCACTTGCACTCATATTTGACCGGAAGTTAGTTTACTTCCTATACTAACATAACGTGTTTTAATACATAGAAATTCGAATAGTCTTAAAATATGTAAGTGAGGTTATTTACCTCGCATCTCCGCTGTGCTTCCTTTTATTTATTAGAGCAGAACGTATCAGTTATTCCCTCTTTAGTAAATTAAAAATGAACTACTTGTTAGGTAAATTAAAAATAAAGAGTCTAATTCTTTATTTAATTTAATTTTCTTTCAATTCATTCATTTTTCTTGTCAATTCATTTTTCTTTTAGTTTAATAAAAAGAAGTGAGGATTCTTTTATTATGGCAACGTTACTATTTCACAATCCGTAAAAGCTATGAGCTAAGCTGTAAAATCTGAAGATAGAATTTTTATCTAGAATAATTTATATCTAAAGCAATATAGAAGATGTGTTTCTCTTCTAATTTCAGTTATAAAAAAATTATCGGTATTAGCTAGTACACCATCTAATTCCCCATATCAGCTATAACTCCATGGAATTTCAGCCTTAACCCCAAATTGTTTCCCGTTTCGGGACAATTGAGATTGTTCACAAATCTGAAATGCTTTTCAGTTTAGAAATACAAATAGAAAAAAGCGACAATCCTAGTAAGAAGTGAATCATTTACACCTCATTTTTAAAGAGACATAAAATTTTCCACCATTAGTTTTTCATTATCTGTTTCTTTTTCGACATGCAATGGAGTTAGCATGTAGTTTTCAACAAAGCAAAACTCAGAAACAAGATAACTAAATTATGGACTTCTGCATTTGTATTTTGTCTACACATTTTCATCCAAAGTGTTGAAATAAGCATTTCAAGTCATGAAAGATAGGATGGATAGTATCATGTAATAACTGTTTTAAAGATGCCGTTGTAGTCTGGTTGGCCAGGGCGTTGTTCTCTTTATTAGAAGGTAGTGCGTTCGAATCCAGGGTTAACCGAAGATCCGTCTTGGTAGCTAAAGACACATGGGGCACGTTAAAATTGGGCGTGGTAGCAATGTCCTACAAGTGAAATGATGCTTCTTTTGGTAACAGGGGAAATATTGGGAATTTTCTACTTTCTTCAAAATCAAGAAGACTCCACCCGGCTGCATCTATTTAACTGATAGAGCCCAACTCAATGATGGGTACTAGGAAGCATGCTATTGTAAAACAACAACTGTTTAATAGGCAAGTGTTATCATATTGAATTGAATTCCAAGCTATTGGCCTACTTGTAGATTAAACTAAATTCTACTGGTTTAATAAGTTAGTAAAAGGTATCTTTTTTATCAAAACTTAGGTACTGTAACCTTAAATTTCCCAATGAATACCTATATGTTTCAAAACATGACTTAGATCATTCCTGAACGTTCAGTATACAATGAATTGCAAAAAATCAACAGTGAGTATATTCCTAATTACTATTTGCTCTATAACGACAGCGTAAATTTAAATTGATAATTAAACAAAATTTACTTATTAATATTTCTTAATCAGTTACTGGAAAGATAAAAGAAAAATCTTTCTGATTATTTATATATGGTCTTTTTTAATTCATTGTTCACTGCACTTACTCAAATTCTCTAGAAATGATTTTAACATCATCTAATAAGAATAAAATGATTTATTTAATAATTGCTTTCACAGTGGTATGTTTTGTAGAGTATTTCTATTAAAATATTATAAAGAATAAAGATCTATAAGGAGATTAAATTTTTTAACAAATTGAGATCAATATAAATTTTTTTAATGGATATCATTTAAAGGAAAAAAAAACAGAACTTGTATCTCAAAGAAAACTAGTTGAGTGAATCGAGGGAAAAAATGTTTCAGAAGATTCCAAAAGTACAAGTAAGAATTATCTTTGGAATGGGAAGGAATGTCATTTGAGATATTCGAGGAAATATAAAAATATTTTTGATTATTGAACATTGATTATTTACAAATTATTTTAAAAAATACTAAAAATATTTTTTATTAAAACAACATTTTGAACCATTTTAAAGGTGGATATATAAAACATTCTTTTTGAGAGAGGAGAGTACTTGTTTAAATACTCTCAATACTCACTGAAAAATAGTATTTAAAAAAATGAGCAAACGAAGAAGAATTTTTTTTAATCTTAACTAAGCAGCTGGATTCCAAATGATATATATAGTAATATATATATCATTTGGAAGGCCGTATCTCCAAGAAACACTACAAGCTTAGTAATACTGGAAAAATTTCTAAGATAAATGAGATCACAATAGTGTCACCAAATTACTTAATTTAAAATTTAACTTAAAACAATTAAAGTTTCTCTAATTGTGTCATTCTCACATTTTCCATAAATTTAAATTTTTAAATTTATCAAATTCAACGCGTACTTCAAATTTAGCATTTGTGTACAAATAAATTGCTTTTGCTTTCGGATACAATTTAACAGGAAAAATGCAACTAGGCTCTGACTTCCCCAGAGAAAGTAAACAGCGTGTGAATTGTTAGCAGGCTCATGTCTCTGATGATCTCTTGCTGAGATGAATGCTCCTTCTTTTCCAGATACGAGGCTCCCGCTGAAGCCTTCGGGCTTGTTTGCACGGCCATCTTCATCTTCCTGTTTGTGTTCATTCCCAAAGCTATCCAGCTGGCCTACCCTCATGGCAACATGGCCACCGACTCCACCGGCCACTCCGTGATCCACACTCCGTCCTTTTACCACCTGCAGCCTCAAGCTGTTCTGCCCAGCAGCGTGCAAGGGACCCTCATCAAGCAGTCGAATGTGAATGCAGGTTTGTGCCGTGGTTCATTCACTTCTAATTAATTGATCTCCCTCACTCTCTGAGAGGGAGGCCGCGTGCCATGTTGGGTAGGAAGAAAAACGCCTTGTTTACCTGAATGAAAAGGAAATTCCCAACTGATATTAAATTTTTTGAAACACATTCTAAGACTTGTTTACTTTAAATGTTTTCTATGGAATTTATGGTCATTTGAGGCATCTACAGTAAAATATTAAAACAAATCTTAAAAGTAAATTATTAAACAAATATTAAAACAAATGTTATATTTTACAGTAATGTAGTAGAAAATAATATAAAAAATATTAAAAAAATATTAAAAAAAAAAAAAAAAAAACTTAGCATAAAATTAATTGTCCAAGTCTATTTGTGGAGTCAAATATATGGCGTTGCTTGAACATTGATGACGCAATACTATGTTTCTTCAAAAGAAATCGTTTTAGTATACTATTGGCTCCAAAATTTGATGTTTGTTTGCGGAAAATATAAATTAACACAATTCAATAAATCTGTTACATACAATTAGTTTAATATTGCTGTTGACATTTGTTTATTTCCACCTCTACTGAAAATAATTCAGAGGTTTATAATTTATAATTAATTGTATGTTTAATCAAAATAATTGTTACTATGTCAAATCGGCTTTTTTAAGTTCAATCATCTCCTATCTTGCATGTCTGTATCACTTATTACAATAAAATGTAATATAATTTTTGTACCAGCAACTATTTTTTAAATCACTGAGAGCAAAAAATACTTTGCATTTTACAGATGTTGGCTAAAACTATTTGAAAGTAACTCAGATTGTTAAGCATTATTCTTGGTCACATTTAGAGATTGTTTTTATTTTTCCCAATTTTTCCATTAATAACAGGAAAGAATCTCATTAGATAGAAAATTTACAAAAACATTTATTGAGGGTACAAACTCCAAAAACATTTGAATTTAAATTCCTTGCATGCATTTCATATATTTAGAACACTGTTAATTATTCAGAAAATTTGACAAATTAAAATTCAGTATCAGAATAAAATTGACAGCAATATAAAATTTAATAGAGTTTATCTTCAATGAGCATTTATTTTTAGTTATTTTTTATTAGAATTTAGTGTTCAAATAATTATCTTAAGTGAGGACATTCCATTTGAAAAGAAACACATATATGTTCTTACATTAGGAAAATTTTGCTTTTATTTTCCCTATCTAAAAAAAGTATATTTAATTGCCGATTTTTTGCTATGTTCTCAGTTTTCTTCAAGAGTTTTTGCTGCGAAAATTGTTTAGTAAAATCATAAGTGAAAATGTATTGGAAAAACGCTTTGTTTCGTAAAGAGGTCTAAAGTTATAATATTTGACTATCAAGACAAAGAATGCACATGAAAGTTAAACTTAATTTAATGAAATACTAATCTTATTATTTTAAGGTATTTGACTTTTTTGTAAAAATAATTAATGTAATTAATTATTTTTAGTTCATTTCGTCTATTTTATGTTATTGATATTGCGATGTATGTGTTAATTAGTTGCAGTATCTAATTAGGAATATTAATAGTACAGCTTTATACGGATATTTTAAATAATAATTTTACTGGGAAATGGCATTAAAAGTTTTAATGATAAATAAATGTGCGCATTGAATTTGGCACTTAATAGTGACATGAATTGCCCTTAGTTACTCAGTGGTTGTCCTCTAGGTAGAAAAACATTACACAAGATATGAAAAGTTTCGAGATTTAGGGGTTTCTTTCAGTAAAATGTTTAATATATATTCACGATCTTAGTGAAATTTAAAAGCAGGATTTTTGATTTAAAAACATGCTATTTTTTGATACAATACTTTGATATTAGAAGCTGTGACCTGGCTAGTTAGTCTCCGTTTTCGTTATCGGTAGATAATGAATTCGAATCACGACCCTATCGAAGATCTGTCTGGTTCGTTAATGGTGTCAGGGCCACGTTAAATAGGTCGTTGTCGTAATATACTCTAGAAATATCATGTGAAATGATACTTCTGGAGTATCCTACCAAGTCAGGAGTTGACTGTTTGGCCTTATAAAGACTCAGTTTCGGGCTATGATGGTCCACCCACTCTCTGGCTGCCCCTCTGCATAAGATGCGATCATTTCCGCCACTTGCAGTACCGAATGGTAGAAACCCTAGTAGTCGACCCCAACAACTTTGATGTTTATATTTATATTGAATACAAAAACTTTTAATTCGGCAACCATTTTCATCTAAACGTCATGAAAAATGTTTAAAATTTTAGCGTATTTATTTTAATTAACTATAGATATTTCAACTAAAATTTTAGAAATACATTTCATGATTTGATGTTAAAGTATAGCGTTATAACGTTTTGATTTTTTTAAAAATAATTCATATTGAAGGAAAGAAAATTAAAATGCGTAGATCATACAACATAATGTTGAAATAATGCTTAAATTTAGAGTTTTTTAACCAGTTTTCATTTTTCATATTCTTTTATGCTATTCATGTCATATTCAAATGAATGAAATTTAAAGTCCTGTAATTTAATGAAAAATACCGAATCAGTGTAAACGCTACATTATGTTAGATTACAAATACCATTACCATGACAACCACCACACAAATCTTACGATATATGATATATTTAATAGAAGAAAAAATACTTGAAACAAAAAAAAATTTATTGATAAAAAATTTGGAAAGTATAATTATGCTAATAAAAATGTATTTATATTCACTCTCTGCAAAAAAAATTCATATGCAAAATTAACATATTAAGTATATTTCTACTACATATTAAATTGAATAAAAAAGAAATTTAATATTTAAAAGCAATTATATTAAACTATAAATCAGGTGAAGAAAGCCTAATTATTCCCAACATATATTAAAAAGATATAGAATAAACTCTGATCTAAATTAGAATCTAAATAGCTCAAATCTATCATGTCGTCATAAGAATTTTCTTGTATAGCCTCTTCTCTCTCTCTCATTTGGAGTATTATTTCTTTATTCTTTGAATAATGATATTATTGGCAGTGTATAACTTCTACTCTCTTCTTATCCATTTTAGAAGCTACAAAAATTGATCCATCAATATACATGAGCGCGTAAACCCAATAGCAGAAAAAGCGCCAAAATTCTAAGAATTTAACTTTTAAAAATATAAACGCTACTATTTTTTTCAGGAAATTAAAATAATAAATAATCACACACACACACAAATAATTATGATATTAAAATGTTCTAAATCTACTATACGTAATGATCAAAGAAATTGGATGTTTTCAGAAATTTTTTGACGTGTTCAGTATAAAATAGGTCTTAAAATTAATTTCTGTGATCATAATATTAATCCGAATTAAAGAAATTGCAATTAAGCTTTTGTGTACCTCACCAAGTCTAAGTTAAAAAACTTGAGTTATAAACATAGAATCTATTCACATGTTAACTTGAAAAAACTAAAAAAAATCGTGAAAAATTTAAAATGTGCTTATGTTTATTTAAATTGATATAATGATGCATAGTTAAGTCATTAAAATATTATCATATTACTCAAGGTTTAATTTATTAGTTTTTTTTTTTCTAAAAGCATGCATATTTTTAAATACCTTTTACCATTTCCATACTAAATAAAGGAAAGAAAATGCTAATAACCGCAAATCATTGCTGGTATGTTGAAATCTATGTACTATTAAATAGAATTCTATTTTAAATTACTTTAACCTTGATAGATATAAAGACATCATCTCCGTAAGATAAAAATAATAAATTGGTTCTTTTAAAATTTTTTGTCATATTTGAGATTTCACTAGCATATAAAAGAAACCTAGTAGATAAGACAATCTACCATGAATCCAGTCGGAATGGATAAGACTATTTTTCAGAAATCTAGTTGGTAATCATGGTTCAAAGCCGACCTATACTGGATCATTTCACAATCTTATAGAAGATAATTTGATTCATTAACATTCACCATTTGATCTATTTTGTTATTTTTATTGCTTTTTCATCCCATCAACATAAAGGTTTACCAAACGAAAAGCAAAAGAAGAAGAAGCGTTTTTTCCTTTGTGTTCGAAAGTGAATAAGTGGTTTTAAATGTTCCCGTGTCACGCTACGTTGTTTTACAATGCGCAATTAACTTCGTTAGTGATTCAAGATTCTGGAGTATATCAGAGCTGCTGAAAAAATGTTACAACTGTAAGCTTAATTTAAGTGCGTTTTGCTTTTCTGTTTTTTCTCTTTGTGGAGTATGTATATTTATGACAATAAATAAACTTTAAAAAATGAGAATATTATTTTAATCTACCATGAGTATGTAATCCTAATGAAAATTTGTTTGATTTTTTAGTGTACCTAGCATTTAATCAACCTTTATGATTAAAATTGTATTAATTAAAATCAATAACGATACGCATATTTAATAATTGAAATTCATATTGTTTATTATGAATGAGAAGAGAGGGACTGAGATTTAAGTATTGAATTAAAGGTCCATGACATTAAATTTTGCATTGCGTTCCATAAATATCATAGTTTTTTCATGTGAAATTACTGTTATGCTGATTCAGAATTTAACATTTCGTGTTCGGTGTAGAATCGAGTTCCTCTTATAGTTGGTTGATATATTTTGGTGATAAACTTTAATTTCTGTTAATCCCGATAACCCTATCTTTTTATAGCTTTTGTGTAGAGAATTTGATATCTCTTGGCACTTATCTCGGCGACAAAGAATCAAGAGGTACTTAATTGTAAACCAACAATTCTTGTTCATTTTTTAATCAGTGCAACAAGAATTTTTGTACTGTTCCTGCTCGCCATGCTACACCATCAGAGATAACTGGACTCTACTAGCCTTTTAACATGCATAGGTTCTTTCAGCATAACAGTTTTTGGCTCGGTCAAGCATAAAACCTGCTACTAATCAATCGGTCTCAAGAATGCTATCTTCCTCTCAGGCCACTGCGGCCTCTTGATTTTATACTAATTCAATAAATGCAACAGCAATTTTCCAAAATCTTTTGAGGATTGGTAAGAGTAACCAAACTTGGCTGCGTCAACTATAGTCAAAACTATAAAACTTATTTCCCAGAAGATATTAAGAGAGTCAACTAGTCAGAAATATTGAAGTTGTTTTCCAAAAGCAGACGATTGTTAATGAAGAATGTCTTGCGGTTTTAACATTGCTTAACCGCAAGACATTCTTCATTAACATTACCAAATTTCCCTTCAAATATACATATTATTTTTTTTTCCTTCAAAATGTTAAAGATCGACTAATGGTTGCGGTTAATGTTATCGATTTAATGGTGGTTTTTAGTAACCAATTGGGTTACATGTCATAAATATAGAGGGATCATTGATGCATATTATAGAAAATACAACTAATCACTATTACTTAAAATTTACTTGATAATTCCCATTTTTAAATCAAAATCCATTATGTTGTTTGATACTTAATTTATAACTTTGAAGTGACAGATGTTGATGGTTGTTAATATTTGGTCACTTACCTTTCATTTTCTTTCTCACCAAGTTTAGATTTCTGCCGCGGGTATACGGACAGAATCTGGACATACGACATTCCAAGTTTCCGCCAGATCACTCCTCCCGAAATCGCCATTTCCGAAATGAATTCTTTAAAGAAATCCAACAATTCATCATTAAACAGATCTCATCATTATTGATGGAAAGCATGACTTTCTTTCTTTGTTGAGCTTCGATAATTACAACAGCTTGGGTAATGTATCTCATATATGTTTACTGTAAAGCTTAAAACCATCGAAACAACCATCAATCAATTAATAATTTCATCAATGAAGCTTAACTTTTGAACATCTTATTCTTCAAAAGGAGTAATGGAACTTTAAGAAACTACTTTTATATTGAAAATAGTCATGAAATATTTGTTTGCCAATCATGACATGGGATCTGTTGGAGGAAGTTATTGAAAGATTCATAGTAATTGTTTGCTTTCCAGAACAGTTGGGATAATACCCAAAAAGCAAATTGCAAGGAAAAAATTCATTTTGGTAATTCTTACTAGAAGGTTATTGTTCTCTAGTCTAAACAGAGTAATTAGTTTTGGTTGATTGGGTGATGAAGCTTAAGGTACAACAAACAACATTGCAATCAGTATGCATTTGTTAATATTAAAATATGTTTATAAAATATTGGTATGTTCATATTACTGCACATCATACAGAAAATAGAACTGAATGTGCATCATTTGCTGAGAGAAAATGTTGAAATGAGTAAACCATGAAAAAATATGAGTATAGTATGAAAATATATTTAATTTAATATTCTATTTCATATAACAACTGTCCTCTAATTAATCGATAATATTGTCTTGCTTGAATTATATGTTAAAATTTGGAATGAGTTATATAAAACTAAAGAAGGAAATTTTTTAAAAAGACGCTAAATATCTCTCCATCAAATATGTGTTTTAAAGTTATTTTGAACTTTTATTTTAAAATTAGACCAACTCTAACTTATAAAGTATTGTTTTATTAATATACAATTATAAAAGTACGGATACTTAAAGAACTTATTAAAAAAATATTAAATAAAATCTATTTTTGTGTTATTGTTATTTAATAAAGGAAGTTTTTATGTTATAGTTTGTTGGATATATATATATACTATAGTTTGGAGTACTGACATTATTCCAGATTATGTTTTATCTAGTTTTTAATATATTTTCCTCAAATTATAAGTGTTTCCAACAGTTGTAGTTCCATTAAGTATAGGTGCGTTATTTTGAGAAAAAAGTATTGCAATTGTTCATCAGAACAATTTAATATTAGTTTCCTTCAATACGTTATTGCGATTGCATTTGTTATTGTGACTGCGTTGCATTTGTTTCTTGTTCGAAAGCATTAAAATGAGTGACACATGCGAGATGGGTTTGCAAAATTCTCTTGATGATAAACAGATGTTGTATATTATCCCTGGTATTGGAGACCTTTATTCATTTGATTTGTTTTCTAACAAATATTACAATAACTCTGCATTCATCGCAGTTTCGTAAAATTAAGGATTTGCTTTGATTTCTTTTCAGGATGATTAACTAACAAATCTATTTATCTGCTACATGTAATTAATTTAATAGCTTTCTGTGTGTGATAAATCTATTTTGAGAATGATATATTATCTACTATAATATTTTAAAGAATAGACTATATCATTTGTTTATTTAACTATTATCCTGGAATCAAATAAAAAGTATTTTGAGAAGCTGCCAATCATGTACAATAAAATGAACATGTTTGAATTTTCTTACAAAAATTCCTGACATGTTTTTGATGTAAATTATTTCCAGAATTGATCCATGAAATGGAGATGTGCTTCACTTTGCTCTTAAAAATTATTCTAATCATGTCAGTTAATACCTTAAGCAATAGTAATTTTTCTTTTTTTAAGATTAAAATGAACTTTCTTTATTAGTTTTAATGTTTGTCATTGATAGGTTTCCCATACTTTCAATATATTGTATTCTAAATGCATTATATCAGTTGTATTTATTTTTTAATTAATTAAGTAATAGCAAAACTATTGCCAAGCAGCTTTTTTGTATATTTTACCCTTTACTAACAGAATAATAGTAGAATTTTTAAATAACACTTGTATAGTGTCTTTATGTTCTAAAATATAACAATGTTTTTGTATGAAATTCAAAATAAAAAATGTTTTATTCTTTCTTGATTTAAGAAAGCAATGTACATTTATTTTTATATGGACATCACAATACAATTCATTATGATCAGTCAGCAAATATTGCGTTCTTAAAACTTTTTTTGATATTTAAGATATTAAAAAAATTTTTTAATTATATGGAGTTTTAAATAATTAGATACAAATAATAATCTTCAAAATATAAATAATTTGCCTATTTTTTTATAAACAAATTTTTTCTTATATTTTAATTTTCTCTCAATGATTGTTTTATAACTACCTCTATGATAAAGTATAATACACATTTATGACATAAATATATTTACATTTAATGTAATAATAAAAAATTAATTGTGTCAATGTGAGTAATATTTTTCCTTTTGATTTAAGTAAATTAATCACAATTCCTTTAATTTAACTATGCATTTTGACGAATTTTTATGGCCACATAATTTTAAAGTTATTTATTTTGTAACTAAATTAATTTTTAAATGTAATATATTGTAATATCTCCAAAAAAACTTGTATGTTTATGTAAAATATATTTAGGTAATCAAATCATATTGGATTTTCATATCAAATATAAATGTTTTTCTTTAAATGATATTTTAAAAGGAGCAAATATTAATTTAACTTTTACTCCAATTATTTTAATCAATACTTGTGCAGAAATTTCAAATTTTGAATACAAAGTAAATTAAATTAGCATGAAAATTAATTTCTCTTAATAACATCACTTGTGCAAATTTTTCTCATTCAGTGAAAAAAGTTCCTTTCTTATTATTTATTATTTTTATATATTAAAATTGTTTTCATCTTAAATAATGTTAGGATTTCTCACATTTTTTCAACCTATTCATTTCTCGTTTTATTTTTCTACTGAATTTTATGAATAAAGTAGCTATATTTATTTTGTTCATAATGAATAATTCTAATTATGAATTCAAATAATAAATGTCAAATATTTATTAAAATGTTCAATTTAATATATAATGTTTAATTTTTGTAAATTGACATTTATTCATTATATATTAAATTATATTTTATATTTGAAAGTTTATTTTTGAGATAGACTATATGAGAAAGATCGTTGATAATTATGACCTTCTTATTTTACTTGAGTCATTCGAATAAATTTTTATTTTTATTCTACTTTTATTTTTAATTCTAATTTTTCCTAAAACAGTTGGCTAGATGTTGGCTATATATTTCAGATTGTTTGTGTTCTGACTGAAACTACAAAATCGATATTTTCACCAAATAAATTTGAATTAAGTTTGAAGGGGAAAAATCACGATACACGTCTGGCATCTTTCTCTCCTCTACTTTACTCCAATAGAAGGATGCAGGATCATAAGTTCTATGAACTATGATCATAAGCCCTCTTCAGCTGTAACGAATCCGTTATTTTGCAAACAAGTGAATTATGCCTTCTCTTCTAGGCTTCCATGGACTTATGCTTTTTATAGTTATTATTTTTTATGGATATAATTTTTGATAAATAATTGTTCTTGTCAATTCCTGCCGATCAAAATCCATAAACACAGCTACAGTCTGTCATCTTTGAGAATAGCTCCCACCAATTTGTCTCTGCCTGTCTGTCGTCAGGGAAACCAGACATGTTTAATTTTTGTCAGGAGGATCCAGAAGAAAGGCACCTATTTTAAATTAATGAGTTCCTTGAGAATAACATGATGTGTTACCCTAAATGACCCTAATTCGTAATACCCATAACACACAATTTAAGTGGATAGCTCTTCTTACTAAAGTAGTCGTCACTAACTAGACTACTTTTGGGATCTACTCTTGTAATAGACAATAGACCTCCTTGCAGTTTTTAACCGCAGTAAATTGTCGAAGTCATGAATCGATTATTAATTGTTTTCCAGAAACATGTAAGTACCATGCTCTTTAAACTTCCTAAATACAACTAGAGAATGACATTAAACTTATGAAAAATTGAATTGTCAGAAGCACTCTTTTTAATAGGTATTTTTCAACAAAATAGGATTCAAATAGAAAACCTCTATTTGATTATCCTCTCTGAGATTATCCTTTTTTTCTATAAGAAGCGTACGTACATGTAAATAAACGAAAATTAATGCAATGAACTATATTCACTTTGTAAGTCTCAAAATAGTAAATTTTATTTTATTTTCCCGAAAACTGATTTGAATAATCTTGATTGAAAAGAATCTTACTAAAATTGTAAAATTTGAATTTAGAATAGTTTCATATTTATTAAATAGAGATAAAAAATTTCACTATTTTTTAATTTGTTTCAAATATTTAAACTCTGAAACATATTTCAATTTAAGTAACCTCTAAGAAAATAATATTTAAGATTTTGATTATTGATCGCGAATATCGATAAGTACTCATTCTTTTATAAATAATAAAAAATAAGAAAAGGTAAGAAAGAATTTTCTCTTATTCAAAGTGCCTTTAAGGATCTAAAAATAAGAATATTAAGAATTGATCATTTTTATATCTAATTAAAACAAAATAGGTGATATATTCTGCGTTAAACAAAACGTTTTTCCGCTTTTGTTATCCAACGCATTTAGTCAATAATGAATAACTATAGTTTAAGGAATCCTTAATTTTCAATTTCATGAATTTCGTAGAATTAATATGTTTTTATAATTCTTTCTGGAGCTTAAATGTGGGATCCAGGTCTACTTTTTCTTAAATACAGTGTATCTACTAAGATTTATATAAAGTATATAAACCTGAATACTTTAGAGCTCAAATAATTTAGAATGTATGCATTTTTTATGTATAAGAAAAACTAAATTTAACTATCGCTCGATATATCATCACATGAAATGGAAGACAGATTCTGTAAAATCAAGGACAAATAAAAAGGTGATGGAAAAAAAATGTTTTTCCTAGATATTCTGTAAATATCCAAACATTTTACATATTTAATCAAATTTTAATTCAATTTAGAAGTAAAATTAGATGCTTCGAATGTATTACCTTTTTCAATCGAAAAAACTATGCTTAAAACATTCATCAAAGCAAAGACATTTAAAAAGTTCCAAATTAAAACTTATTACATGAAAAATATAGTAAAGGGTTTCTGTAATTAGAATTCTGTACCTGAATGAGATGAATTAGAACAGTAGTATAGAAAATTTAAAAAAATATATGATGAATTCAAATATTAAAATACATCTAGTTTATTATTAAAAGATTAATTTTCATTTAGTATTTATAGTAAAAAGCTTAAAATTTTAAAATACTTGGAAATTATGTTCTATGTAACACTTATATATATATATACGTGAGACTTTTTACTTAACACGACTTTATCAGTGGGCAAGGGTGAGATACTGTCTAGTGATTCAAACCAAGGTATGTTACAGCAAATAAAAATGAACTGATTTTGACTTTATATAAGCTATCTTTATTTCTCACCGAAAAACGATGCCAAACCACTCCAAAAGTTTCTTGTCAAATACTGTATTATCTATGTGTATCAGAATTCATATAATTCAGTTTATAGATTGTAAAAAGTGGACAACATAGAATAGTAGTCTAGCAATCAACAAAGGAAAGAAAGTAACTTTAATGCCCAATCATTTTCCAAATGCTACTTCCTCTTCACCTCATCATCATATTCGAATTTCTTCCTTCAATCCATCCAATTGTCAATTCAAAATGACGGAAGAGCCATCCAAACCATCTAGATTTTGACCTCTTGAAGGTCATAATCAAGTCACTGACTGCCACTCTCTTGATTGTCTCGGAAAGTATTCAAATTCCGTTTCTTCATTGTACAAATTGCAGAAACCATGATTAATGGTGAAAAGCCTCCGATGTTCTTAGCTGATCGACTTATTTGACCTTACCCTAGATATTTTTCCTCGATGATTTTCAAAGTAGACAATTATTAGTTAGGGTTTGCTGAAATAACTTTCAGATTAAAAAATTATTGCATTCGTATAATATTCTTTTATATTTTGCAAGGATAGGATTTCATGTTCGAATTTTTTTTCATGAAATTTTATTTATTTTGAGCTTCTTATGAAGCCTTCAAAAATATGTTGATTTTTGAGTTTGGAACTCATATGCAATTAGTTGGATTTTTAAAAATTTATTTTGAGCTGGGTTGTGAAGAAAGTAAATAATTTTAATGATTATAAAATATTTACTTATTTCTCTAGTTCACATTTTTAATACATATAGCCTATAAGACACTAAAATGTAACATTTGCTTCCCATTTTATTATAAATAACTTTCAAACTAATTATTAAATAATAATTTCTGTAACTCGTGGTAAATATCCATTAAATAATTTCTTTTGAGGATTATTATATTTCAATAACATTTTAAATTTCAATTTACATTCCAAAATGAACTGTTTCTGAGACAAAGGTATTGAATAATTTATGCGTTTGTTAGGGGATTATTTCTCATTGAGGGCAATAAAATTTAACTATATATAAATAGTTTCTTATTCAATCATTCTAACAGAAATTCTTACAAATTATTTAAAATTTTAAGATCTAACTTGTTTTTCAAATTTAATTCTGACATAATAAGTTTGAAGTTCTTATCTATAGAAAATTCACTTGGGAAAAAATTTATCAGACACTGTATTTTCAAATGTAAAGTTATTTAAAAATAAGTAATTTTATAAATTTAATTAATTATAAATAAATAAATTATTATTTATTTAATTAAATAATCAATTAAATGTATTAAATAAATTTGAAGTCTATGTACTCTACTTGCAAAGTAAGACATTACGGTTTTTCGATAAATTGTTTAGTAAAAAATAAAACATATTGATGCTTTAAATGTAGAATTTAACCATAACGGAAAATATTTTTAAATCTAATATTATAAATTAGTTAATATAATCTGAAATCTAAAATAATTAAAAAGCTGTTTTGCAGTATGCTGTGACTTGTGCTCTTAAAGTGTATTATTGAATAGAAACAATTTTTAAGCACAAAACTATATATAATTTTGTTTATAATAAATCTATTTATATATATTTGAATTTGCTTTTTAACACAATATTTTGGTATTTTGAACATTTAAAATGTTTTATCAATAGAATTTTCTTTTCATACAAAAACTGAATAATTTCATATGAATGTATTTCTGAGAGAATTAATGTATTTCTTTTTCCATGAAACAACACTTTATATTTTTTCTTATGTTAAGAGTAATATTTTATGCATGTATATGCAAATAATAGTTTATTATCGAGGTGTATATATATATAAATAACGTTACATAGTATTTCAAATGATATTTTATATTTAAACTCAAAATTGTTTTATTGATAGATACAGTATTTTAAAATAATGCTGTATTCATAAATATGATACTTACGAGAAACATTATATTTGCTGCTTACTGTATTGGAAAGCAATTTTTTTATATAAAAAATTCCGTAATATTTGTCGATAATATCAATAGCAGTGGGAAGTAAGCTACTAGTTTTTTTTTCATTGGTGATCGAAAATTAATTTCCACTGCTTAGCACCACACACGCAGGTGGTATTTAACCCCATTAACCTTGTACATAATCTCATCTGAAAGTGGTTTTATTTGAAACAAAAACAATAAACACACAACCCTTGGATTGAATCAGTTTGCAGGCAATGTGTGTTAAATATAAAAAGAGAAACCAATCTGAAACGTGATACGGCCATGTAGATAAAAAAGCGTGGTTTTCAATTTCCTGCAGAAATTTATGTGTATCGAGAGAATACCACATAAATCTCCTTATTTAGGAACCTTCAACACTGGCCAAGAAACATCTGATATCAAAGATTCGCTGCACGATAAGGCGGCTTTCAAGATGTTTCGTTTTCAAAAAGTAACACACAATGTTGCAGTTGCTCGTATTTTATAATGCAGGGTGTGTTGGCAACGACGCGCTGCCCTCAAGCAGTTACCAAAGGAGAAAATTTTTACTTTTCGTGATTAGGGGGCACTTTCAGGGAAGCTATATATATATATATATATTCTTTTACTTATAAATTTTGAGGTCTTTCCACTTGGTTAGACACACCTTTCTTTTAAATCTGAAACTACATATATGGTAACACGTAGATTTATACGTTTTGAAGTAAAAAAAAAAAAAGACTGAAACTTTATTATTATTGTTGGACCAAGAAGAAAAAACACGCTATTTCTCGGATCTAATTAATGGAGGTCTTCATTTATTGCGGATTCTTCGCTTTCGCCAGATAAAAATCGTGACATTATTGCCAAAAATTTTTCTTGTAGTGCAGTTGTAAAACAAATATAGCGTCACGTTTCTTGCTGATACAAATTGGTTTATTATTTTTCTAGTTTTGTAAGTGTTGTAAACATGACAAATAGTTGTAATTTATTTCGTTTTTGTAGCGTGCGCGCGATCCCTCGATGAAGTCGTTATTTTATTTTGCTCTACTAAGCTGCAAGTGAGCCGGTAATTAATTGGAAAGAATGGACTTTCATTCAGATACTGAGTCATTGAACTAAATAATTGTAGATACACAAGTTGCGTTCAATAACGAAAATGATAACGTTTCCAGCTACGTTTAAGCTAACGGCTTTTTTTATGAATAAATAGTTTATTTTTAGTAACACTGAAACAATTATTTTAACTTAATTAAGTTATACTACGATAATGGAACAAATTTTCCTTATAGAATTTTAAATCTGGTACGCCCGAACCAGATTTAATCGCTCTTATTTCTTCATGGTCAATATGGTATTGTTCTGAATTATTAATCTTAAAAAGATGAATTATATTTTTAGACACAGTCTGTCTTGTTTTCTGCATTAAACCAAATTTTAATATTTTGTATACATATAATTAAAATGTATATATGCAAAAAGAGTACAAAAAATTATGTCAAAGGAAATTTACAAATGCTTAGCTACATTAATTCCAAAAAACTATAGAATTATTATATTATT
Organism: Latrodectus elegans; assembly: GCA_030067965.1. Classification (NCBI taxonomy): domain Eukaryota; kingdom Metazoa; phylum Arthropoda; class Arachnida; order Araneae; family Theridiidae; genus Latrodectus; species Latrodectus elegans. The sequence continues at coordinate 126,440,859 of CM057820.1, forward strand.
ATTCCCAGTGATTATGACTTCATGAAAGATAAAAATAATTTGATCTTCCAAGTTATTAACACTACGAGTTTTAAGAGACTGAGATCTAAACAGCGTGTCTTCTATAAAGTCAAAGATGAACAGTCAAAATATGTTTAGTCTAATCAAATATTTTGACTGGTCAATAATTTGATGGCTGCCCTCATGCTTCAGTATAATATTCATGATAAGGATCTGAAAATTATTAAATTAGTAGAAAAATCATTCTAACTTAAACTTCTTTGCTTAATTTAGATTCCCCATACCGAGAAGATACATACAAGTTAAATAATTTTAAGACTAATGTATTCCTTTCAATGTAGTGTAAAAAGAAAGATTCCAAATCAATATTCCATTTCTTTCTTTTCTAAATTTCATTTAATTTTCAGTGATTTAAATTTCAGAAGCGTTTGATACTTCTGGGATGCTTGATAACATGCATGTATGGAACTGTGCAAAAAATGTAGTTATAGTTCAAATGAGATTCATTGAGCCATGAAATAGGAATCTTGAGATTAACTCAGTGTTCTGTCATGTACTCCAGGTGTTGTGTCCTCCAGGTATGTATAGTTTATGCTTTCGACTACTGGAAGAGTTCCTGCAGTGGTAGAAGCAATACTATGCACTGCAGAAAATTGTTCTCTGACAATGTCAAGAGCTATTGAATATGAGCTATGTAAGCATATGGAGGAATTTATGTTATGAAAGACAAGTCGGAATGCACCGCATCATTTGCTGAGAATACCAGACGATTATCTTCTGCTGACCAATTTTGTCTTCTGTACTCTGCAGCAGACTTCATCCGTTGATGTAGATATCCTTTAGTATGTTTTATGTTGATGAGCCTTTATTACATGGATTTCAGCTTCATGAAATCATTCTTCCATCAGCAGGAAATTTCCTCCATCACTTAGTAAGGATTCACTAGATGTACAGAAAAGGATTCATTTCTTGGCCACCACGTTCTCCCTTCTTTTGGACTCACTATCAAAAATTATGATACTTTCATAGCAGTTTAATAAGAAATGTTTATTCGATTGACAATTTTCTCGGGGACTGTGCGTCGTTTTAACCCATGTACTGCATTTCATAAGCCCCCCACAAGTGGGATTTTCATATCATTGTTCATCTGATTGCTCTTTCAAGCAGCTGTTGTACGCTTTCTGATAAATACATTGCTTTCCTTACTTGTCTATTTCTATTTGGATCTGATATTAATATTCTTTTATCTATTCGCTTCAACACTGCTTTTATACACCGCTATCTTATACGAAACTAATAAATTATTTACTATGTATTTATTAACGAATATTATGTATGTAACGAGTGCTAATTACTATGTATGTTAAATATACATCATTCCACAACTTGACTTTACATTTTGACTTAAATTTCTGAAATATTCTATAAATGCATAATCAAATTATTCCTGACCCATTTTCAATAATGTAATGTACTTATTTAAATTGTCACGCATAAGATAATGTAATGAATAATGCTTGATAACAGGATAAATAAGTAGATTTTCTTTCATCTTTTTTAACAATAATATTAGTAAATTGGGAAATAAAATATGTGCAAAATTATATACACTATTCGTTTTACAATTTACTGTTGCTGATAATAGGATATAAAAAGTGTAGAATTTTTAACATTTATAAATTTGATATAATAATTGCTAATATAATCTTGATTGAATCGCACTTTTTCGTGACTGAAAACTATTTAATGATATTGTTTCTGCTACGCTACTATCCAAGCGCAATATTGTAAACATTACTTTTGCCTTTTCAAATTTGAATGTCAATAAATATTAATAATAGGCTTAAAATAAAGAAAATTTTAAAATATATCATAAATAAATTTATTGCCGTCGTTAGACAATGCCCTCAGCCTACCATAAATAAAATTAATTTAATTACATTTTCGAAAGTTATGATAAATGTATATATTTTTTTATCTTTCCCTGCTATTTATGACAAATTTTAATATTTTATTCTTCAACATGATAACTTTAATTACTAAAAGACTCACCAGAATCTCATATACTTTTAAACTGATTTTTAAATATGTAATAATTTTAAAAATAAAAGGTCCCATTTGGAAAGTTTCCATCAATTGCCAGACAGGAATGGGGCTTGTTATCAATAAAAACATCTCCCTGAAATCAAAAGATAGGTGGTGAGGTGTTTTCCATCTACTTACCATCATTGTTAATCCATTTACTAAGGAATAACAATTTTTGAATGTTCGAACTTGCTTCCGTTTCTCTTCGATATTAAACATCTCAGATTCAAACCTAGATCTAATACTATGTATCTTTTAAATAAAAGAAATTCATGAGGAAATAGGCATTTGAGATACAGGAATGAACTTCATTATTATAATTTCATTCGTTATAGAAAAAAATCCTTTGTTAATATGTCACAATTCTGTTTGGTTCCAGCTATTATTATTATTATTGGTTTCTTGATTTAGTTATTGCTTAGAAACTAATTTCACCTCATTGATTATTGATTTTATTTGTACTATCAAAATGAATTTTAGAAAATATGTCAATATGCATATTTTACCGAAATTTGTCTTCCTCAGTGCAAAGACCCAGAATGTAGATGGTTAAAAAAATAATTCAATGTTTATCAATTCTTAATCCATCTACATGGTAATAATAAATTTTGTATGTTCGAACTCACCTCCACTTTTCTTTTATAATAAAGCCTCAGATTCAATCCTAAATCTAATGTTATATATATATATATATATATATATATATATAACATTAATCTAATATTATATATATATATATATATATATATATATATATATATATATATATATATATAACATTAGATTTAGGATTGAATCTGAGGCTTTATTATATAAGAAAAGTTATGTTATATATATATATATATATATATATATATATATATATATATATATATAAATATAAATAAAACATTAGATTTAGGATTGAATCTGAGGCTTTATTATATAAGAAAAGTGGAGGTGAGTTCGAACATACAAAATTATATCTCTAAAATCTTGTAAAAATCATACACACACACACACATATATATATATGATTTTTACAAGATTCTTGAGATATGTAAATGAATCTCATTATTAAAAGTTTCATTCATAGCAAAAACTAATTGATTTTGTTCATCTTACTTAGATCCAACAATTAACTATTGATTTAATTATTGGCAATTTTTTAACTGAATTTCATTAATTACTGATAGAGTTCGCAGAATCAAAATGAAGTTAACAAAATTTGTGAACATGTCTATGTCACCAAAGTTTGTCAACAGGCACTTGCCTGAATTTCGGGAGTTAAATTTTATAATATTTTGTATTTAACGTGATATTTAAGTACTATTTAGAATATGAAGAAAATAAGTAAGCATGAAAACAATTCAGTAGAAATAACAAAAGCACATGAATTTTATTCATAAATCCAATATAAAAAAATGACGAAAACACTTTGAGTAAACAAACAACAACCAGGATATTTATTTATTTATTATTATTTATTTATTTATTTATTTTTAAGTTTTGCGCTTGCGTTGTTGCAAATGAATGACCTCAGGCACAAATGGAGCTGAAAAAAAAAAAAGAAAATGTATAGTTAGATATTATATGATTCTAAATTATATTAAATATGCGAAAGGAATGATATATATTAAAAATTCCTTAGCGTACATTCTCATATTCCATTTGAAAATAAATTAGCAACAAAAAATGTTATTTTATGATTATTTATAATTAAAAGTAATTTTATAATTTTTTAAATGACAGAAAAATCCTCAAATTAAAAACTAACATAAAAACTAATTTAAGCCTTAATTTTTTCGATAGATTTCAATATTATTTTTTATTTTACAGAAGATTAAATCATTTTTTACTTAAGAGTTGAATAAATGCGCTATTATTTAATATTTTATTATTTATTAGTATTTACTATGCCAAAATATTAAATCCTGTAAAATATTGAAGTGCAATAAAATGCATAATGTATAATTAGTATTTTTCATTTATTTAAATTTTATTGTTCTTAAATAATAAAAATAATATAATTAATTAACTTTCGCACTAATTAAGTGACATAAACGTTAAAAAAAGCATAATAGTTTTCATACGATAATGACTGCACATTCATTAGTGAATTCTTCGTTTATGAAATCTAAATCTAATAATTAATTAAGTATAGATTATAATATTATACTTAATTAATTATAGATTATAATAAAATCAAATTTTTTTAATTCAACAAAGTTTGACAATTTAGTAATAATAAATTTAATTTTTACTTTAATAAAATTAATTTAGTAATTAAGTAAAGGGTGAATGAAATAAATTAAAACTAAAAGATATTGAATTCAAACTTTCTTAATTTATAATCAATAGGTAAGTTTAAAATTAAGAGATTTAATTAAAAATTAATACATTTATTATGGATTAAAAAATCTCAATGATTTTTTTTAATAAATCTTGTATTTTTAAATTGTATCTCTTATTTCTCTATTCATCCTGAATTCCACAGACATTCTAAGATTCATTTATAATTTAGAATGCATCCATTTTATGTACAGTAGAAATAAAACGAGACTATTTTCTATGATTTAAGTTTATGTTGCCAAAAATTGTGTTTTTCTCGTTAAAAACTGTGGAACACTTTTTACAAGTTAGGATTATTTTTTTCCTTATCTCACGAAAACAAATTCACCATTTATTTTTCATTTTAAAAATACTTCCTCGTGGTGAGAAGCGATCGGATAAACAGTTGAATTGAACTCTGGAGCAATAACACGCTCCCCTCAAATATTTTTATTAATCGAGAGTATCATAACTTTCTTAATTTTTGATCTAGAAATACATAACATCTCTACATTCTAATTCAGAGTTTATTAACGGAGTTTATTAGTTAAAAAAATTTGCGTGACACGAAAAATTTCAAAATAAATAAATTTCTGTTAAATATGCTACTTTTAAATAATTATACCTTTTTCGAGAAATTGAAAGTAAGAGAATGTGCTAACAGAACAGAACGAATCCGTGGGCACTGAAGCGATTCAAATAAACTAAATCGTTCCCAAAAAGAAGAAGAGGAGGCAGTACTAAGTGCTAATTTTAATTTATTTTTTGTTCCTTCTTATTTCTTTTCAAAACAAAGTGACTAGTTTGTATCGAATATTGCATTATCGGTCAATTAAAATAAGGTACTTCCTTTGTAAATGTTTAGAAAAGTATTATCTCTAAAAAATATAGTTTTCAGCGTCTTAATAAAGAAATAAATTAATTTGAATAAAATAAGAAACAGCATTGCTTTTACTGAGAATTCAATCATTATAAATTTGTTTCAAATGAAAATTTCGGATTTCAAAAATTAATTATTTGAAATTTTAATATGTAAACGATATATATATTAAATTATTTTGAGTAGTAATTTTATTTGAATCATTTACTAAAATATTGAAACACTTCGAAATAAAAATTTCGCTGACTAAATAACGAATTATGGTTCATAGCGGGGAACAAAGAATACGATTAGAAACCTCTTCACCAGTCTAACAATCAGTTTAAAATTTTCATATAACTATATATGAAATTATTTTAATTTCTAACATCAAAATCATACAATGATTTGAAATATATTTATATGAACTCTTGAATAATTCGCAGTTTATTTTTAAATCTTCATTGATATTTCTAGATATGAACGAGGATACAGATTGCTTAGTATTTACAATGCTATATCACAATGATATAATTCTTACCACTGTCACTCATAACTTGGTATTATTTCTAAATGAAATTACTTTACAAGTATAGAATATTTAAAAAATATACCTGTCTAATAATTCATCTTAAAACTCACAAAGAAATTCACAGCTTTAATTATTTTTAAATTAAAACTATTTTTACTGTTATTATATCGATATCGTATTAAGTTTCGTTTTTTTTATAATATTATATAGTATCAGATCGATGTTTTTATCTTCGTTTTATGCTTATTGTTCTAGATTGTTTGAAAACTAAAATTATCCATTGGTGAACTGTATTTTTAGAACAGGAATTTAAATATTTTTAAATTCAAAATTATTTCTAATTTGAGTTTATTTTTAAATTAAGACTGTTTCGAAATCTAAAATATATTTGCATGTATAACTATAAATTTGCATTTTTCATAAATTTAATTTTATATTCGTAGTTTTATTTTCAGATTTAAATTGTTTTTAAATTTAATGTGTTTTAAAAATTTCTAAAAACATTTTTAAATAAATTTAAATTTGTTTATTAAATAATTATTAAAAATTATATTTTTAAAATATATTATCAAGGTCTGCAAGATTGAATAGTTTGTAAATGTGGTGTACCTAGATAATCTACCGCTAAAATATGGGATGCCGCATTATAGCAAATTATTGAAATGCCAAGATAATCTACCGATGGAATTTAGAATGCCGCCTTGTAGGAAAGGATTGGAACAATTGTAATCTTTGGCAATATATGCAAAGGTAATGGTTGAAAATATGAGAGTTTAGACTTATATTATACATTAATTATATGCATTACTTAAGGATATTTATTAGCATGAAAACAACAGTATTCTTTCAAGTAAGTAAAAATCAGAAACTTGTACATCTTTAAAAGTTATTTACAATAGAATAAGAAATTAACATCATAAAGTATAAGTAGTCCTTCAATACAGTTGAATATAAAGCTAAAAATATATTTCTGCACTACTTGACTCAACATCATTTAGTAGAGCAGTAGAGTGATGTCACTAAAAATATTACGGCGTGACACACGTGCCAAATCTGGCACGTGTATCACGGGTTGCCAATGCTGATGTTATATTAAATCAATCTGTAATTCGTATAAATGCAAATAAGCTTAATTTTACAGTATAATTTCATTGAGTGTGCACCTTTTTCCTAGTACAGAGGTGATCTGTACAGTTTCATCGCAGGGGGACCAAACAAGTATCGGTCATTGGGCAGGTACATGTCTTCTGGGGGTGGAAGGAGGGGAGGTTGCAGCTGAAGAGCTGGGTGATGACTGTAGCGCCATAGACGAGAGGTGTGTTGCACAGGCGGAACAAAATAACCTCTTTCTACTGTAAAAGAAAATAAGCAAACAATAAAGTCCTGTCCCAGATCTATTCATATTCCTCACAAAATACAGTAAATAAAATCAATTTTATAATTCTTCAATTTAAGATATTTGATTAAATTTGAATTATTAAATCAAAGCAACTGTATGATGTGTAATTGGAAACAAACAATATAAAATATAATATGAAAGAAATGCAAGCAATGAAATTCAAACAAAATAATAGTCTATTAATTTGTATATGCAAAACGAGAATTAATAGATATAACTTTATTATACATAAAATAATTTACGATAATAACAAATTCTTAACTTAAGATACATAATACGCATCGCATTAGCAAATTAATTTACTTATAATTAGTAATAACAGTCTATTAATTTTTAAAAATCAAACAAGCCAGATGTGCATATTTTTTACTTTGAACGAATTTAGTTTATTAATTGTACAAAATTACTATTCATTTACAAATGTGGGAAATAAATATTTATAAAATAATTTGGAAAATACTCGTCGGCTTAGTTGAAATTTCTCCTTTGAAATAATGAAATATTTATTTTCTGTTCACAACATTAATTGATTTTCCATGGAATTAATGGCGTTTGTTTGACAATAGAATTTGTTTGTGTATTGAATGATTAATGTATTCTAGTAATTTTTTATAATTTAATTTGAGATTTGAATAAACTTTAAATTTTTTTATTCGAGATTTCATATTGAAAATCATGGAAGATACGCGGAATATTAAATGATCGAGATATTAAGAGAAAACCAAACAATTGATTTGATGTAATATTTACGTTCATAAAAAAGCGCACAGCAAGAAATTTGTTTCATAATCAAGTTTTCCGAGAGTTAATTCCAAATATCTTTTAAAATCTGGTGATTTTCTGCCATTAACACTTCATCAAGAGCGATCCATCCGGATACTTGTCTATTTACTCCTTGACCACCGCCGGACAATGGGTGATTCTTCAAACAAATTGCAGAGTATAAGACAACTAATGAAAAAAATATAAAGTTGTTTATATAATCCTAAATATAAAAAAGCTCATTTGAAAATAAAATTTAATAAAAAACAAAGAGAAGGGATCGTTCAATCAAAACGCAATGCATGTCTCATTCCTGAGCCAGTTCTTTTGATAAGACCTCCATATTTGCGTTCTTAAGTACTCTAATAACAAAGATAATTTTCTTATCAACCCGATACTCAGCCAGATGGCTCAGATTAGATGAGCTGAACACAATCGGCGGAGAGAGTCTCAGAGAATATCAGATGGGCTGGGGTCATTTTGAAAGTGAATAAGCAGCCGCAAGTTACAAATTACATGTTTGCGATGACGATGAATGCAACTGTGTGCATCGGGAGGTAGTCGGAATAATCGATGATGAATTAGTCCGAGCAATGAGTCAGAAAGTTTTGGAAGTTTGATGCAAAATGCATTCGATTTATTGAGCTCGGTGTAGAAAAAAGCGAAATGGGCCAATTTAAATGCGAATCACATCTTGAAAGTGATACACATCAGCATCGAGTGTATTCCTGCTAACGCTACCGTGAAAACAAATCAATGAACTATGAGATAATTGTTGATGGATTACAGTATCATTTTATTTTAAAAATAGATACACTGATCGTTTTTAATCTGGATCCTTTATTAATAGCCATCAGTTTAACATAATTTTATGAATACTCGCATTTTATTTTAATTACATTTGCATAATAGTAGAAAATTAATAAACAGTTAAGTAAATTAAAAAATCCAATATATTTGAAGTAAATTAAAAAATAATAATAAAATATCGAATTAAAAAATACATGTTACCGATTTCATTTTTAATTTGAAATATTAGGAGATAACATTAAATTTGTAGTTTAAGACGTTCGACCCATTTATATCAAAATCGATTATTAAAAATATTATAGTGTAGTTTATGAATTATCAAATTTAGAAGTTAAAAATAGGAAATATTAATAATCTATTTTTATATAAATAAAACATTTATTTCTCTTATATTAATATAATTATTTAAAAAAAGTTTTGATGAATAGATTTGTTAGATTCATCAATATCTTTAAATAAGATAGTTTTTAGAGAGAATTAATTAATTATATTAGCTGAATAACAGGATAATTTCCAGTTATGTAACTGGAAGTATTATAATAGAGTTGAATCAAATCCTAAGTGTCTTTTAAATTGAAACAGGAAACAAATCCAGGTGCAATTCAATTACACCCCCGCAATCGATAGCTAAGCATTTTCCATCGGAAATGAACTTTGAGTTTAAATAAGTTTTGTCAATAAATTATAATTATTTACTTTATAAAGTGTAAATATAATGTTTTGTACTATTGTTTAGTAGTTCCTAAAAATGTAAACTTTTTAAAAAAGATCCGAAGCAAATATTTATGACCGTAGCTGCTTTTCTTTTCGTTTCCTTTTCGATGTTTAATCGTGCAGGAGTATAATGGAATTGTACCCAAATCCAATTGTAAGTAAAACTGACAGTAATTTCTTCACAAGTTTAAAGAATTTCAATAAAAGTAAGTTTAGGAAATAATAATATTTATCATATAAAGTTTAATCAAGAGTTTTTATTTGATTTGATAATGAATCTTATAAAATAATTTTGGTACTCTTATTAAATGCTTGAAACATTTATACGATATGCAGTATCTTGTGAAGCTACAGGTAAAATGTAGCAAATTTTATCTACATTCTCTTAGTTCTTCAAGGGACAGCTACATAAATAAACTATGTTGATAGAAATTACACGTCTTCATAATTTTCCTCTTCATTTAAGATAATTTTCTTAATTATACTTCACAGCAAAGTTATACACATAGTTTTGTTCTGCGGTAAACGTTCTAGTTTATGACTCAAATGTCAGAAAAATTATTTCTAAGTTGACCAAATAATATGCATTCCATAATCGTTTCTATCGTATTGGAAAATCCATTTATTATTATTATTATTATTATTATTATTTTTACTAAAACCACAATCAAAATGTGATCTGAATTTATGTAGGATTTAAAGTATCACCACTCACCTTAGATATCCACTGAACTCGACAATAATATAAATCTTTTTATGATATTTTTGTATGTGATTCATCAACATCCAATTTTTAAGAGTGATATAAATATTGATATTCCCAGGTATTTTTTAAATTATTTATTTAGTGGTATACATTACTGCTGCCAGATGTAGAATTTGGTCAGTGTTTCACACTTTCCCATACTATATATTAATAGGAATTAAACTTTATCGAGCATGTTCACTGACCAGAATAATGACCAAAATCGTCATTGGATAGGTTTTCAGTTACTTTTAGAGCCCTTATTTTTCAAAATCACATAAAGAGTAAAGATATCTTTCGACGCAGTACTCTTTACCATAAAAGTTGGCTACAATAAAAGCTATTATTTTAACCATTTATCTCCCTTTCAATACAGAGATCCACCTGTGTCATCAAAAGTAGAAAATAAACCTGGGAAACATTATCAAACAAAGTCATCATTTATCGTTGTGACCAGGGAAACCTATAATCAGTACAAATATATCAGTTGCTGTTTAGATTATTATTCACTTTTCCATAAAATCAAAGACATGAATGTCAAATGATAACCCGCAATGGTTTTTGGTATAACATTTTTTCCTTTTATATAACGTTTCTTTTAATGATTCAAATATTCTTGAGTTTAATTTTCATTAAAAGAATTTCTAAGTTTTTTTTTCTTCGTAATTTACAATGGTGCTTATAATCTACCTTCCGAGATAGTTAAATAAATAATTAATAATTGATGATGATAGTAATATTTGGTACTTGAAATCATTCAAATGTTTAGCTGCGAGATTACTGAAATTACCTGTTAATACTTCTTCAATCTATCAATAGTACAATTAAATACACTAAATATCTGCCCAAAACTTATAGGAAAGCACCAGGATATTTTACTGCACCTACATCTGAGTTGGGATCTGCCAGTTAGAAGTTGCCGAGTAAAAATCTTCGTAATTTAAAAGCAGTGGAAGACCTTTCAATAATTTACCTATAGCCTTTACAGATATACATTTTCATTTGGAGGACACTACGACCACGACAAATATAGCTTACATCAGCCGCTGTTGAATCCAGTGGAAGAACGAAGGCAAACATTTTTTATTAGTTTGAATTATCATTACCTTCATGAACACCAAGAAACATACATCATTGGAAAAATGTGGAATGTGTGGACATGCAATTCATGTATGGCACTATCGTGAAAAGGATACACATGGCGAATACTTACGAGTACAAATTGCTAAATATTCAAACATCTTCATCTAAAATGTAACCAGTGGATCATTTTGTGTTTTTAAAAATGATACAGTTTCTGAAAGACATTACAGAGCTCCTTTTTGTTTTGTTGTTACATATCTTTCCACTTGTTAGTGATCCATATCTGCTAGCATTTTAATTGAAATCTGCTTATTTAGGTATCCTTCATCTGCCTTTGAATTTCTGACGGACAGTTTTCAAACATGTTCCAAAGCTACGTATATTTATGTAGATAAATTCGATATTTAACTCAATTACACGTATTTATTATGTAGTTTTGAACATAGTAAACTGTAACACAATAAATTAATCATCATGTGTAAAATTAGGAATGTAAAAGAAGGAAAACTATCTAAACCATGTATATTACTACAGGCTGAATTGAACTTTCATGTTTTTAAAACGTAATAAAAACTGGATAATTAGCACAACAATATTAATTGCTAAAATTATCCATTTTTGCACACATTGTAATGTATATTTCCTAACAGTGTAAGCCAAATAAAAATAATGTTTTAATCAAGTTGGCATTCATTACACAATTTTGGCGCAAAATAACAATAGCATACAAAAAGATTGTCAAAAGCTTATAAAAATATTCTGGAAGAATTTTAAGATAAATTTGGATGATACAAAGATCCACATTTTGGTTCTTTACCTTTTTTTGTAATATTTATCATTCGAAATATTATTTTTAGTGACAATTTGGTAACTCCAGCTCATGAAATTAATTTCTCCACAAAAATGTGTTTACATGAATGAAATGACTGATAACGCATGGTTAAGACTTCTGCCAAGCATTTATATTTCTAATAAACTTGAATTTATTTTGAGAAATTAAACAAAATTTATTCATGACACAAAAATGTTCTTTTTGATATTTCAATGGTCCAAAATAATAAATTCGGGTATTTGTTTCACAATTATAAATATAAAGACTGTGAGCGTTTCACGGAAAAGATACAGAAACACAAAGTATCTGAAGATCATCTTCTCCGTAATCTTGAGAAATGCCCTCGCGCTCCGATGTTAGATCCCATTAATTTATACCTGAATCAAAAAACATTAAAATACAGTTCACAAAGCTAATATTTATGTTTGGCTTTCTACGAATTTTTTTACTGTTGTAAAACTTAAGAAATGTAAAAGCAATTATTTCTGAAAAAACCTTTACAGAAATATAAAAGAATTTTTTAAAAATTTTAAAAAATATGTAAAACTATCTCTTAAGATAAAATATTTTTTGTGGTTAGTTTTATTTTCATTAAAACTAAATTCAATTTTTGAGGATATAAAAATTTAATGATTTGTGAAGAACAGTCTTTTATAATGTTTTCATGAATCACTGTAAAATTATTTACGCCACTGTATATGCAAATAAATATTTTAGTTTGGCTAATCTGTCGAAAGCTTATTGATTCTAAGGCATTTTCAACAGTATTTATTCAACAAAGAAATTATTAGTGTGAAAGCTTTGAATTAGAGCAAAAACATTTACTTGCAATTAATTATTTTAAAATCATACAATAAATATAATGTTTACAAGAACAGTAACTGACAATAAATGTTACATTTGGTAAAAAAAATATTAACTAATATTCTAACTACATAAAATGTTTGTATATTTTTTTTTTTGTTTTCAGTACCCATTATTATTCTTTTTCTAATGAATTCCAGCACAAATTTTATGACAAAAATAAAAACTTAACGAAACACAGATAAAGAGTATCACATTCAAAATAACTAAAAATATGATTAAGTAAAACATTTAATTAATTAATTAAGTAAAATATTTTATTATGTCACGCTTCTTTCCAAAAAATATTGTATATTTGGAAAAATATTCCCCCCAAAAAATCGGAAATTAAAATAAATAATATTTTCCAAAACAAAAAATTCCATACATAATTTTTCAGCTTTAATCTGAAAAATTTATTTAAAATGATAAATAATAAGAAAAATTTTTTTAATAAAATGCACTTTATTTAATATACCAAATGGGAGAATTGTGTGGGAATAAGTCAAAAGTAAACAGGAGTAGTATTTATTTATTTTTCCCAAGCGAACTGAATTCTGGGAATTATTTTTGAAATTACTTGTTTATGTTGTCAAAAGCAAATATCAAGCTTGTTTGAACAAATATTCTCTGCAATAAACAACTACACTCACTTTTATTAACAAACAAAATGACTTTCTTTGATTGAAAAATGACATGTAAGTAGAGTGATATAAAGAAAATAGTTTGAAAGGGCGCGCGCGTAAGGCAGAGACTCGGTGAGATGCATTTGCCGCCGCAGTAAAATGGAATTACGTGGATCGGACTATGAAATTACATTGATTATATCGACCAATGTACCAAATTCTATTAGATTGCCTCAGAAAACAAATATGGAATGCAATTTATTTATTTCTATGATACAAATTCAGCAAATATTTCTAATCATTTTTTGTATTATTTTCATACGTAAGAAAGAAAATAATACTTGGAATATAATTTCATTATGTTAAATTAAGAATCTATAAACTTCTCCCAATCAGGCAAGAAAGACATGGATATTTGTGAATAATATATGAATAACACTATCCAGCAGTCAACAACAATTATACTTTTTGTACTTGTTATTACTTATATCTAATCTTTGAAACTTTTTGAATTTTCTATCAAATGTTTTAGTTATAATTTAAAACCTAGTTTTTACTCTCCTCCTTACAAGGGAAGTAACACTGTTGATTCAAATTTCTTCTCTTATGTTACAACCAATGTCTAACGACTACAAGAATAGCTCCAACCAAGTAATCCGGTTAGTGATTATTGCTATAGTAACAAGAGCAATCCATTACAAGGGAAAGTTAATATTTCATAAATCGGGAGTATATAGGGTTATTACAAAGGTTTCAGTAAGCCGAAGTTAGTGTCTTTTTTCCCGCAATTCTTGTCGAAAAATTGAATGTCTTGCTTTTGCGACAACAGACTGACACAGACAAATTAATGGGATCTATTTCTCGCAGAAGATTGACAGTATTCATCATATTTTATAAAGGTGTATATTCGAGGCATTTAATGTATATTTACTTCAAACATTTAAAAAATTTTCCTTATAAAAATGAAAGCTAAAACAAGAAAAATTTCTATTAGGGATTAATTAGATAGGTTATAATGCTCTCAAAACTACTGTTATCGTACTTTCCGGGGGAAAATGTGGCACCTGCATAAGCGCCACCTATGGGAAAAATGGATTAAAAAAGGGATGAAATTAAACAAAAACATTGCACCAGCATCGACGCTACTTTTAGTTATATTTCGAAAAAGGTATGGAATAAACATCAAAATCATTTAATTTGGACTTAGATATTATAAATTATGGCATATTAGTTGAGGGAACAACGGTGCACCGGACTGGAAAAAAACGTATATAATTCAAAAATAAATTACATGAGATACGTTGAAAATATATAGAAGATTTTTCAACGTATCTCATGTAATTTATTTTTTATTAATTATATATAGGTTTACTTATTTTTTTTTAAAAAAATTAATGTGCATAATTCTCAAACTAAATTCAATATCGTAATCCAACAAGGTATTAAATAAAATTAAATTACAACTTTAAATATTTATGATTAAAATTATAATATTAAAATTTTAAATATTTATAAATTTTTAATATTTTGCTCTTGTTAAAAACAGTTCATTCATATGAAGTATCCAAAACCCAACTGTTTCTTATTTTAAGTTAAAAAAATATTGCGAAGTCTGATCAAAATTTAGAATCTAAATAGTAAAAATTTAATACATCTATACATTGATATATATATATATATATATATATATATATATATATATATATATATATATATATATATATATATATATATATATATATATATATATATATACCGGGTAATTATAATTAAAGTCCTGATTTTAAAAATCGATAATTTTAAAACTACTGGTCTGAATGATTTGATATTTTAGCAGAACAATCGTAATGCAATAGAATTTTATTTGGCGAAGGAAAAAAAATAGTTCTAAAATGTGCTGATAGATGGCGGTGTCAGCGTTCACATTGTCTAGATATATGCAAATTACTAGTACGTGACATGCGCACATGAGACTTAGCTGCCATAAAAATGCAGAGCACCAGCTCTTTGCCTAAATGCTTCATCATGACTCTGAGCATGAAGGATCGCGCTCTGCTCTTGAAGTTTTTTTATATAGAATGATGACTGTGCACTTACAGCTATTAGGAAGTTTCGGACATTAAAATCCATTAAATGGGGTCCAATAACCGCAAAAGTTCTGCGAAAAATGATTGCTAACTTCGAAGAGACCGGTTCATTTGACGTGAAACGGGGTAGAGGAAGAAAACCAGTTTCGGCTGCGGCAGTGGAAGATGTGGCTACAGCATTACAAGAACAGACTAACAGTGATGTTGGAATCAGCAGTGCACGGGGAATTGGACGAATGCTGGATATGCCGAACAGCACGGTGCGTAAAATCCTACGGAAGATCTTGCTCTGTTATCCGTATAAGATAACTCATGTGCAGGAGTTGTTATCGGCTGACCTGGAAGCACGTCAATCTTTTGCACTGCAATTTCTTGCCCGGATGGAAGTGGACAATGGATGGCCATGGAACATTTTGTGGTCTGGCGAAGCCCACTTTCATTTGCAAGGTTCTGTAAATACGCAAAATTGCAGGATATGGGCGACCGAGAATCCGTCCCATTACCTCTTCAGTCTGAAAAGGTTACTGTGTGGTGCGGAATAACGGCAGCGTTTATCGTTGGTCCGTTTTTCTTCGAGGAGATCACACCTGCGGGTCCCGTTACCTGCACCGTTACTGGCAAGCGGTATGAAAGCCTTTTGCGTAACCATGTCCTTCCGGCACTTCAGCAGCGTCACTGTGTGGATCGCACAATATTCATGCAAGATGGCGCTCCTCTGCACATTGCTACTCCTGTGAAGCAGCTACTGAGTGCTAATTTCGGAGATGATAGGATCATAAGCCGTCATATTCCAACAACGTGGCCGCCACGTTCCCCCGACTAAAACCCGTGTGATTTCTGGCTTTAGGGGTACCTGAAGAATGTTGTTTACAGCGGGAGTTTTCAGAATCTAGCCGACTTGAAGGCAAGCATCACACACCACATCCATTGCATCAGTACAGATACCCTCCGATCTGTTGTGGAGCATGCCGTTTTGCGCTTTCAATTAGTAGCGGAACAAGGCGGAGGGCATATCGAACAACTTATGCTTTAATTATCAGCAAGGTGTTGATTCCATGAAGCTCTTTTTTTTTGTCATAATCGCTGTTGTCGCTGTATTCTTGTCTTTTCGCTAATAAATCTTTAGTAAATCTCTGAACTCTAATTTGTTTCTTTTGGCTAACAACATTTCTGTGTTTAACGAATACAATTTTGGACTTTCCTCCTGATATTACCCGCCATCTATCGGCACATTTTGGAACTATTTTTTTTCTTTCGCTAAACAAAATTTCATTGTTTTACGATTGTTCTGCTAAAATATCAAGTCATTCTGACCAGTAGTTTTAAAATTATCGATTTTTAAAATCGGGACTTTAATTATAATCACCCGGTATATATATATATTTCTAGTTACACAAGTCCTTAATTTGCGAACACAAATTTTTTTCAAAATTTTTTTAATACTGATTCTAAAGACAGAATGATTTCACTCATTTCAAATCCATTTTACAAATCATAACAAAATAACTGTAAAGTGCAGGTAAAAGTTGCACTAGTTAAAATATAATTTTAAGCTCATAAACGTCACGACATTTCTTTCAAAAAATAAGGTGTAAATAATTTTAACTCACTTAATCAACTCGATTAAATATTATTAAATAACAGAAAACAATAATTTTAAATTATTAAATATTAAATCAAAATATTATTTTCCTTTACTATTACATCTACTGTTACTTCAAAATGCTAATTAAATTGAGTATTTCGGTATAAGGATTTCATTTATTATGGTTTGTTTAAAAACGAACTTTTTTTAAAATGGTTGCAATTAAAACACTTAACATTTGTTTCATTGACTTCACTTCATGACTGATAATTGGCAACGATCTGAAATGAAATTCTTAGAAAAATTTAGAGTCAGTGTTTTGGTGTTTTCAGAAAAAATGCTATAGTGATACATATGTTATGGTATTCAGTTAATTATTTTAATTCTTTCATTTTAACACATTATGGCCCCAGCATTGTAGATAGGACATCAAGTTTGAAGATCAAATGTAACAAGTCTAAGACCAAGTCGAATGGAAAATTATAAATTGGACACAAGACAACTACAATATAATATTTTTATACCTACCACCAATGTTCTAATTTTAAATAGGAATTGTTTTATCCCAACTAATACTATGCATTCACCAAATGAAAAAATAAAATGTGAAAAAGAGTACACCAAAAAATCACAGCATTAATTGTAATTATGGGTGTCGATATGTGTTTACAACAGCGGGAAATATTTAATATTAATTAATAGAAATCAAAATAGCAGTGAAAATAATTTGATAATGAAATGAACTTGTCCAATGATTGATTTCCTTACGGCAGAATGGTAAAACAATGAAAAATTGCAATTCTGTGCTTAATACATATCATGATTTCGAATCCTGAGTTTTGTGACGTCATACAGGGCTCTTTGACCCCGTGTGATGGGTGGAGAGGGGGGGCTCCGAATGAAGAAAAGCTTCACTTGGGCATTGTTTTAGCAACTTCTACTCGGACTTCCGGCAACGTTCATATTTTCTTCCTACAGATAATGATGATGGTGGTGATTTTGGTTGAACGACCCCCCCTTTTTTTATACTCGTTCCTGAAAAAGATGGTCCTCGCTGGTTGTTACTGGAAAGTACGCCAGAGTAGCATTTCTGGCGATCAAGTAAACACTTTGCACGCGACGTTCGAAAGAGAAAAAAAATGGCATGCCAATTGTAATGGAGCAATTTCCCTGGCGGCTGTTACGAAAACGTTGTCGCAATCTGCTTGTCTTCACTTGAAAAAAAGATTACAGTTGCAGAATATTGCTTCGGATTATACAGGATTGTTTTTATTTAATGGCAAGATTTATCAATACAAAATTCTTACTTTTATACAAGGAAGAAAAATTAGATGTGTACAAAATATTTGTATTTTAAAATATCTCGTATGATACGTTATTTGTTAATAAATTAGAATTGGAATTTTAAAATAACACCTGAGTCAACTTCAATAATTGATAATAAAGTTTATAATTTTGGACCTAATATTTAAAATAGAATATTGTGAAAACATAATACATTTAAAATTCAACCTTTGGACAACAGGATTTTATTAAAATATCTTTTACTTATTCTATCAAACAATAATTTTTCATCTGTTTTCCAAATTTTGTTTAAAAGCTTCTTTAGCTGAAATTTGAGTTATTCTCTCCGGCATTGTAACACACGTACACACACAATTTTAAATTTTCATTGGGTATTAATGTTTCAACACAGGAGATATGAGATTTTCCAGAAGGCATGAACGTTTCCATTAGATACTAAGCAATTATTCAATTCTCGCATTTAGATATTTTACATTAGCTACTGAGCAATTATTTAATTCTCGTATTTAGACATTGTACATTAAATATTGAGCAATTATTCGATTCTCATTGTTGGAGATTGTACATCAGGCATCTATAAACGTTTTACACTCAGAATTGCATGATATATTCTCAAGGATATTTGTATCAAGGATATTTGTAACATTGAACCAATGATAAAATTAGATGGTCGGACATTCATTTGAAATTTGATACTGTATTTCCAGTTAGGATAAAGAGTTCTTCGATTTTTTAAGGCTATTCATTTTAATTCGCTTGTTAAAGAATTATATAGTTAAACTATATGATCTCTCTCTCTCCTTCAGACTCATATTAAATGATTTTCCTAAAAAAATTCGAAGCTCAAATTGTAATTTAAGGTGATTGCATTGTACAAATTTAAGAAATAATTTGTAGATTTCATCTTAAATTCATTAGAAAACAACACACTATTTTAAATCAAAAATAATATAAATTGGGGTCGATGACTCATTTTTTTGCAGGAAAATTAAAATAAGAAATCCTAAGATGTGTGATTCATCACTTCATATCTGCATAATAGTTCACATTTCTCAGAAATTGCAACGGATTTTACAATATCCTGATTTCTTGTTGAAGTAAAGAAACCACTCGTATCTACTCAGATCTTCAAATTTCATGAATTTCAATGAGATGATTTCACTCAAGAAATAAACTGACACGGCGCCACAGAAAATAATAGACATTCCTTTCTCAAACGGAGAGAAAGAAATATAAAACAAACGATTCGTGATTCGGTACTTTCCCATAATTTTCATTCGAATCGCCGGTATTTGCGTCAAACCGACCATTTTGCAGCTTCGGATGACTGTAATAAGGGTTGTTGAAGAAGAGACTCCATTCCAACAGGCGTCTGAGGTCGCATGTCCATGTGGGTTGGGGAGAGGTCACCAGCAGCACCAAACGAAGAACCAAATTAACCTCAACCGTACTTCACGAAGAAGAATCACACCTTATGCCGTTCCCGAAGGTTAACTGGGCTGGTTTCTAGGAGCAGAGATTCTTGTCCCCGAGTGATGGGTTGGGCTGCTGCCAGACAATTTACTACACCACTTTTCATAGGGCTTCTTTTTTAACCAACCCGGAAGAAAGAACATGCTGAAGAACAAATAACGTTCTCTTAAACAGGCGAAATAAAGAGTGCATAGTTAAAGAGATCATGAACATACCTTAAATTCCTCCTTTCTCATCTCGAAAGTCTGTTTTCTTGCCAGCAACTATTGAGAGCCGTAATTAATCTTGTGCTGCATAATTTGAATGAAACGGCCTCTTAAAGCACGTAAAATATGTCCAGATTGCAATGATTAGCATAAGAAAAGAAAGAGCGAATTTCATAATACAACAATATATTACTAGTGACCCACGTCCTTTTCTACTTCTGATAGCGGAAACTAAAGTTGTTTATTCAATAAGCTTCACTGTGTATAAATATATAATAGCTTACAGAATTCAACTATAATAGTTAGTGAAAGATTTTCAATACACATACTTGGGTCAAATGCAAAACCGAATACCATTGGATAACAACAAGGTTAATTTTAATTTAAGAATTAATATATTAAAATAATTTTCATTTTATGCACTTTTTATATACTAAAACTATCACAAGGAGAATTTTTAACAACACATCTACATTAATGAAAAAATTGTATTTCAAATTAATAATGAAAGGAAATGAATTTGATTTATTATTGTTTCAGTAAATGATTGAGATTATTTAAGTAACATAAAAATTTAAATGCTAAAAATGTGACTTTTTATATTAGTGGCAACAGTATTGATGAATCTGAAATAAACATTAAATACAACCTTTGATGCTAATCTAGATATTTTTGGCTTATGGAAAATAGATTACTATTATTACTATGTTACACCCATTTAGTGATTGCTTCCTTTAAAGATGATTCACCTCAGAAGTCATTCTTCAGCATGAAAATTTTATTAAAATTATTTTATAATCTAAATATTGATCAAAATTTTGAATGAATTAGAGCACGATTCATTGAACTTTACGCAGTAAAGTGTTTAAAGGCTCAAAATAGTGATGGATTTTACGATTTAATTTTCATTAAGTTTGAAATTTTTCAAAGCTTGCATAACTACACAGTTATATGTATGATAAAAAAAAATACCGGACGTGCTTTAAAATGAGCCTCTGTAAAGCTTAAATGAAAATATCATTTTTTAATAACAAAGCAAACCATTTATGTAATTAAATATTCAGCGAAAAATGAGCACTTTTTATTATTTGTTCTCTACATTAAGAGCATTTAGAAATGTAAAATTAATACTTTGAGACTGAGATATGATGATAATTCTACAAAGAAAGTTCTTTTCAATTTAAAAGGGTCAAAAAATATAACATTACATAAGACAACTAGTAGTATTTGTAATCTCAAAAAATATCTTTTTAATAATGTCAAAATAAAAAATTTCTAAAAAAATATCAGATAATGGAAAGCAAATTTATTAAAGTTTAGAAAAAATAGTAATCTTATTGAAAATATGCTGAGTTATTTTAAATAAATTCACGCAAAGATTTAAATAAATCAATCTTTTTTAACTAAATTTTAATTTAAAAAATTAATTAAATTTTAACTTTTAAATTAAGATTTCAATTTTCCTCCCAATAAGATCCTTTTTAAGAAATCAAAGCTTCAGGAAATATTTTATTATGTTCATTGAATCGTGCACTATCTTTCTAATTAAAAATATCTACATAATATTTGTTCCAAGAAGTAAAATTCCATTTTTGAATACATTATTGTTAAAAATTTATATAAATATATATATTACTCAATCTCATTTCAAATAATTAGAGTACGAAGTTTAAATTTCACATCTAATATAGAAAAATGTCCTTTTACTTAAGATATCTATTATGAACTAACCTGATAAAGACCAATAATTGCCTTACGACAAATTATTGATTTTATCAGATTAAGTCATAAAAAAATCATTAAAATAGGTAAATAAGTTGTACTCTTGAGAGAAATTAGTTTTTACTCTTCAATAGAGTTTTGAATAAAATGTTTTTCTTATTAGACTATTAAATGGTTGAATGGGCATGAAATGAAATATTTATGATTTTAGTGATTGATAGAATAAGAGGCAGTATAAGCTATTCACAATTAAGCTATGAAATATATCATAGAAATGAACAAAGATTCAATTCAAAGAGAATGGGAAGAGAGGTTCCCCTTTTCTGATGTCATATGACCGAAAAACATTTGAAGAGCTTCTTGATTCCAAATTTAACTGATTATAAGAAGTTTTTTTACTTTCATGCATCATTTCTGATTTTATAAAACTTTATCTGTAATTTTTAATTGATAACTTTGTATATGCTACATAGGGGTATCGGTTAGAGCTTAGATTAAAATCAGCCAAAGACTTAGACGAAAATACTTGGCTAAATATGCATAATGTAGAAATGTTGCATTAATTAAACGAGTATAGAAAAATATCTTGTATGAGATATATATATATATATATAATATATATATATATATATATATATATATATATATATATATATATATATATATATATATATATATATATATATATATATATATATATATCTTATTTTATGTTTGATTGTAAAATTGCATTAAATATTCAATACAAAAAATATTCGACACTCTTTTCATAAAAAATAAATTTTGCTTATGATGAATGAGTTTCCAAGTATAGCATTGTCTTCAGTCAAAGAGTGTGCTTCTTCTATTCAACTAGCAATGTAAGGATTTGTTAGAGTTTTTTTTTATCACCACATTACAATTACTATTTTTAGATATAAAAAGCAATGAAGCAGCAACGTCACCAGAGGCTTTGAAAGCAAATAGACGATTTCGAACTTGATAACGCATTAGAGGCGTATAATGACGTCGGTATGATCAATCAATTTTGCGTTCCTCACTAAACATTAGATCATCATTAAATCACGCAGTAAGCCACCACTATCAGCCGACAAATGTGGTTTGTAAAAGAGCTGAATGCATTGATTGCTAAAATTACAATTTATTAGTAAATTCAAGTTTATAAAAGATGTTTACTTTAAACTCGACAACATCAGTTGTGCTGCAGCCCTGCAGCCGAATATCATTGTATTTAATAGAAAGACATCGGATTCCTATCGCATAGTCCTATTATGTAAGCCCTATTGAATTTGCATAGGACTTACATAAGTATGCCTCTACATATCACAAGGTACATAGGTATCTTCAAGTCACGTAGAATTCCTTTAATACGATCTGTATATATTTTGAATGCATTCATATTAAAAATAGTCTTAGTCTTCCTTAATAAGACTACCAAATATTTTATACATAAAACATGTGACACATATAGACTGTCGACATCAGAAATCCCAAAGTGTCCTCGAACTTGATCAACATTTGGTGAATGTCTGGAAGACTAAATCTATTACAAATTGAAATTAATTATCTATCATTTTCCTCTTCGAATATCGTACGCGTGCACCATTGCAGTCGCGAATTGAATACCCAACACGAAATTGGTGGATCCCACTGTACGCTTCTTAATTTTTTCAAACCACGATTCATTTTCGTAAAAATTTATGTTTTGCACAGTTTTTTTTAATGATTCACATAAAAATAATTAAATTTTAACTAAAGTAAATGAAAAAAATAAAGGAGATGAAATTATTAATTAAATAAGTACATGAAATATGAATATTTATTTCATTTTCTTTGTGCAAAATGCTTGATTGCTCTTTGTCAATATTCTAATTTGCTATGCATACATATTCGTTTGAGAGAACAAAAATAGTTTTTAACCTACGCCCATCTTCGGTATCGCTGCCATAAGTTGACGAGCTACCCAATAAATTAATAACGAAGCATAAAAAGAATTAAAATTAGAATCCAGGGAGAATTGATTTCAAGAAAGTTTAAAAGAATGAGACAATGCCTAAGGTAGTCACTCTCCCATTCCCCTGGACATAGAAATATAATAAGCGGCAATATAATTGAACAAGAATAATTATTTTTATAATTCAATGAAAAAATAATAAAATTATCTATAGCAATCAATTATATAAAAACAAACAAAAATAGCTGTTCATTAGAATAGTGAATTTTAATTAGCTTTCAATTTTGTTCATGGTATTTCAATACACAAAACTCCAATGTAACATTGCTTTTACAGTTGCTTGGTTGCATCGACAAACTGAATTTCTGAGAATCATTATAAACAGAAATAGCCATTCTTTGGCGTTCAGATATTGAAAACAAAATGCAAGCGCTAGATATGAGCAGTTTAAATTATTTTCTTTAAAACTACAATTTATTTTATCCTTAATGTATCGATATAAATTTCCAAGAAACTTCATTAAAATATGAAATAAAAAAATGACATTCTGTAGAAAAGAAAAAAAAAACGTGAGATCCATTTGCGTGTTATTATGAGAAATCAGCATAGCATGACCAGTCCATTTATTGCACGGGTAAATTTCCAGCTAGCAATGACAAGAAAATTTTATAGAAAATGTTAGAGATATTTTTCATGAAAAATTAAAAGCAAACAAATTTACTTAAATGTCCGTTTTCTTGATAAAAATAAAATACTTTAAATTAATTTTCTAGATAATTAAAACTTCTATGTGGAATCAGTTTAAAGTTAGTTGCTTATTTTGTTTATAGCATTGGCTTAAAATAATTCTTTCTCTATTCTAGTCAGGTTTTAATAACAAATGAAATTCACAAGAAAAAATCAATTCATCTAAACATAATTTAAAAAATATCTGTTTATCTAACATTTTATTATTTAAAACACTATAAAATATTTTGTATCTCGTTAAAAATGATTTACTTCAGTTTGCAAATGCTTGGAGAAACTAATTAAAGTGATTTCAATTAGTTTTTCAAATCAAAATACTCGACATGCGGAAATATTCTTCACCTTAAAATCAAGTTTCGTAATCTCAAGAATTAAAAGGGGTTTTATTTATGTTATTAAATTAAAATTGTGTGTGTGTGTTTTATGACAAATATATCACACGGCTTCCGATATATTTAAATTTTGAATTTATCTTGCAAAAGCTTCTGATTCAAACAGAAAGACTATTATCTTGAAAATGATTAAACACAAAATTTTCGTAATTAAAATAGTAAATTAAAGCAATTTATTATAACTTATCATAAATAAAATTATTAATCAAACTACAAAATTTTTTCAGTTAAAAGAATAGCACGCTACACAAATTTTCTAATATTATTTCAAGAATTAAAAATTGTGATTTTCCACGTTAAATTTGTAGTATAAAAAATTCAAATTATCAGAAAATTTATTAAAAAAATTTGAACTCATTCTTCAAGTAATTTTATACGATGTACATCTTTAAACATATTAATAATAAGCAGCATTTACTTAAAAAGGAAGTTTTTAGAATTGAAAAACTATATTGGCATTAAAGTTGCATAATTAGATAATGTAAATTGGAAGGGGAAATTCATTAAAATACTTAGAATTTATTTCACAAACTTTCTCGACGCTAATAAAATTAATATTACCCGATAGATATTACCTGTTATATATATTAAGTTATAATATTTATGTTATTTTATATCTGTTATATATCTATGGAATAACATGTATATTACTTGTTATATCTATCGGATAAATCTTCGGTCCTAAAATTTGTCTGAAATTCAAACATTTATAATTTTATGAGTTAAAAATAGTCTATAAACATTTAAATTTTGCTAAATAAAATTTAAATGACTATAGAGGAAACTATTTGAAATTATTTAAAAATAGATTTTATCAAGCAAAGCAATTCCGAACAGTTACAAGAAAATAATTTTTATTTTAAACCATAAACTATCATGCAATGTAAATCCTTTCAGGAAACAGATATGAATACGATTGGAGGTATAAAAGCACGCACAACTTCATTTGAATTCCGTCCTTTTCGTTTAAGAGAAACAATAATATGACGTTATAAAAAAATAATAAAAAAAAACCACAGAACACCCACTCACTTTGATTGACTAGTACTTACGGCAATCAATCTGGAGATTTTCTGCCAGCCGCGCCTGATGGCAATCTGGAGACATGTCTCTTGATCTCCTGGATCAAAGTCAATCCCGACCGGGTGAGATAAGGAAGCATCGGCTGAAGCGGAAAATAAAATGGAGTAGGAAGAGAGGATTATTGATATCCATATTAAAAATAAAGAGAAGTCACTTCGCAACCACAAAGAGCGGCTACACTCGAGAGACTCTGGTCTTGACCTCAGGTGGAAGGAGAGGGCATTCAGAAAGAGCGATGAGAACGCGCTCCACGAACCTTGCACTAAATGAGTAAATGTGTTCGCTTCCTTCTGATTCAATTTTGCATTTTGAAGCCATTTTATTTATCCATGGCAAATGGTGCGTCTAAAAATATACTTATTAAGTTAAAATGATAAAATGGAATTTAATCAGTGCAATCGACAAAATGATAGACTGATATGATTAATTTAGCTAACCTTACTATATGCCTTCACGGGTGTTAGGAATAAATACAGGTTCTGCTGAATACTTATCAATCAAAATGGTTAATCTTGCGAATAATTACCCGTTATATGCAACTGCTAATTAATTATACGAGTCCAAATATGAGTACAGTATCTAATAACTTATTTAAAAAAAACTGACATTTCACAAGGCTACAATTATTGTGATCATTAAGGTTATGGCTTATTTGATTAAAAATTTTTAAATACCTGAATATTAAAAAAAAAAGTTTAAAAATTAAGGTGAAGAATTTTGGGACTTCCATTTTAATTTTCATGATTTTCGTTACTGTAGACCTTCAAAAAATGTAATCTGGCATTCAATATAATACATAAATCTTAACTGTGCTATATATTTTTTCTATTTGAAAATATAGGAACAATCTCAATTCGATATATTTAAGAGATCCAATATCAATATGCATGAGACAAGAAAATTCGAAATCCTTCATAAATCAATTAGTCTTCTTCTATATAATTTCTTTCAATATAACCAAATAAATGAATTGAATAAATATATTCAAAATAACTAAATGCATATTTTAAATCTTCAGTTAATCAACTCATAGCGTTTAAAAGTGTTTTTTCAACATAAATTCAATGAAAATAAGTTTTGACATTTCCATCGAATATTCACATACACCTCAATTGATAAAAATTAATTGATTTACCAAGATTAATTAAATTAATTAATTTAAAATACAAAAACTTTATGTACCTCATTAATTTTAAAATTTTCTTTAATTGATCACTAAGCAAAAATAATAGCAAAATCTTGCCGTACTTAAATTATTTAGTTAATATATATTGGCACTTTACATATACATATATACTTTAATTTTAATTTATACAAATATTTTAATTACATCTACTTGAAAACCATTCATTAGACTTAACTATACGGATCGATTAAATGCGCCAATAATATTTTTAGTATCACATTTTGCTAAGCAATTATTGCTGTACAAACGATATTACATATGTTTTATTGTGTGCCTACATTGTAAAATCTTTTTCAACACTCTTAAATAAATTTTTAATTGTTACCTACACAAATGAATGTGTTAGTAGTAATAATGAATATAATAAGACATGAATATGGTATTGTCCGTTTTGTTAGTAATTCTAAGATCAATTTTTGCATTCATCGCAACAAAAACTGAAGATTACAATGAAATCTGACTCAACTGGTTGCAACCAAAGTGGGAAAAGGATATGAATTATTGAATTGAAGATTAAAGCAATGAGCAAGCGGGCATCAGTTCGCCAAAATGAAGGTAAATGTATGTATAAGAAGGATTGAAAAAAATTGCTTGTTGTAAAATCACTAAAGGAATTTCATTTATAAAGATGAACAAACCAACCGAAGAGTAAAATTTTACCACTGTCTCTGTTTCGTAACATATAACTTGAACTAAGCTCGCTAAAAATATGCTTTTTTATAAGCACTGTTGCTCATAGCAAGTTCAGATTTATGTCATTTCACTTGATGTTATCGCATACTTTTGCAACATCACAAATCTTTTGAATGACAGTTTCCACTGAAATCATGGTTACAAATTAAACAGGATGCATATATTTTTTTCCTACTAACTGGTGAAAGTATGCCATCGAAAGAAATTGAATAGATTTTCGGAAACTGTTATCTGTTGCACTGATGTCGAGAGCAATTTTAAAAAAATCTTTTTTTTTTTTTTTTTTTTTTTTCTGATTTAAGAACAAAACTTTCATAAATATTTTCGCATTAGCGGTCAGTCAAGCATGTCGATCAGGAGCTGCAAAGAGAAAAAAATGACTGAATTTATGGCTGTGTCGACGAACCACAAATCCAATGTCAATAAATCTGTAAGCGGAATCTAAATTTTTAAAAATTGAAAAAATATTTACTTTTATTACTTATATCTTTTTCAGTGATACATATGCATATTAATTACACACCAGTCTTTAAATTGTCTATGTAAAAAATTAAATCTAAAAAAATAAGAGCAAACATTCAAGAGTTCACTTAATCATAAGTAAATAATGAATAAACAATGACAAGTAACAACTAATGACATCATTAAAGTAAATAATAGTAAATATATAAAGTATCACGCGTTTAATTTATGTTGAATTTAATTTAAATGATTCTTTGAATAATTTATCGTGAAATAATTTTGTGTACTATTTACAGTGAGCTGTATTTTTTAACCTAATCAAACCTAATCGGTTTTTTTTAACCTAATCAAAATTGTATAAAATTATTTTTAACTTAATTTGCCTACCAACAGAATATGAAGAATTAAACACCGAAATTTTCATTTCAATTATGGTATAAAAATTAATCGTTATTTTTATTATTTTATATTATAAATATAAATTTTCCTTATACCTCACACCTATACTAATCTGGTCAGTTGTGTTAACAGAAATTTGGTTTTCAGTTTTATTGCTCTTGGGTTCGCTTCCCTGCTCAGAAATGGATGTCCATAATGATTCAAAACCCTCTTTAAAACATTGGTTCTGAAAAAAGAAGTCCTCGAATGGAAATCTTTTCCTTCGAATGACAAACGTCTGTCACCAAATAACTCGCATTTACAGAGATATTTTTAGATAAGAAATATTTCATGGCAATATTATTCAACACATTTTTGGAATAAAAGCTTACTTTGCATTAATTATTATTAAATACTTAAATTCTGTTAAAGAATAATTGATTTTAGAACGAACCTAATCGAATGACAACAACAATGTAATGTGATTGCAGCAGAATTTGGAAGCATTTTATGTGTGTGTATTCTTTATGATATATATATATATATGCCCTCTCTAAAATTAAAATTTTCATTCCATTTTTAATGTAAATCTAAAACTCTTTCTTTTTATTTTAACTGATTCTTAAGCCGATTTACTTTTCAGTTTTAATAACTTCTCCCAAAACCTCCAAAAATGTATCTAAATCTTAAAGAAATGAGATATTTTAAACAAATAAAAAGTAGAGCGATTTAACAAAGCTTCATAATAAATTATTTAAATTAGCACTTAGTAACTAAAATTCTTCTTTATTCACATAATTAAGATTTAAATAACCTTCTAATTCATGTAATCACTTAAGCTAAATAAACGAGGTAATCTAAATGATTAAAATGTATAGCTTTTCGAATGAATAAAATGTATCCCAGCAAATATCAGACGGTTACAATTCTGTTTGTATAGTAAAGATCTAGTGAAATTACCATTAAAACTGTCTAACAAGCTTTCATTTATTTGAAAAAAGAAATTAATTTCTTTTATCGCATAAAACAGATGAATTCATTGAATAAATGCAATTAAAAAAGAGAAATTTAAATAGTCGTGAATTTCAGTACCCTAAGCAGACATAATAAATTCTCAGAATTTACAAGAGTTTAACTAATTCCTTTTATTGGAAAAACATAAGAATGGACATTAAGTTGCAATTCTGCAATAAAACTACTTGCCTGAGACGTCTTCAACAAAACCAAACAGCTGTACGCAAAAAGAAAGGAAAGAAGGAACCAGAAGATTGCATAACACTTTAGAGAGAGACGGATTTATTTTATTGCAAATTTGATTTTTAGTAGAGGAAAAAAAGTAGAAGAAACACACCCTCTATCTTGTTACGTCGTCTGGAAAATGAAATAAATAAAAAGAAATGCACACAACATGACGAAACACAGATTCCTTTGATTAAAACCGAGAGAAATCCCGTGCATTGAGAGGTAGAAACGTGAGTGCGATAGTAAGAAAAAAAGAGGCCCGAATATCTAAACAATCTCAGGTTTTTACAGAAAAAGAAAAAAGAAAAATGGAAAGAATACATGTAGGAAAGAAAAAAAAAAAAAAAACTAATCAAATAGCAATTCGTAGACAATGTTTCTCTCAATTCCAAATCCGTGTTTAGGTTGGTGGG
This sequence comes from Latrodectus elegans, assembly GCA_030067965.1. Lineage (NCBI taxonomy): Eukaryota > Metazoa > Arthropoda > Arachnida > Araneae > Theridiidae > Latrodectus > Latrodectus elegans. The sequence goes on from CM057820.1 coordinate 126,471,387, forward strand.
GGCCATCTTTGCAGTCTCATAAACTGCAAAAGAAATAATAAGACTGTCAGGGAGAAACTAAATTAAAAATAGGAAAAAACGCAATGAGGAAAAGATGGGCCTTGAACCCAAACTCGCATCCTCTGACCTCCAGCTGCGGTAATCCCCTTGCATATGATTAACGTTTTCACCCATTTTGAGGCTCCTAGCTCGTTCCTGAGGTCGTCGCAGAGTTTAACCATTTTCTTCCCCAGCATTTATCTTTTTGAAACTATTTCTCTTTTTCACCACAGAAAACTTCTACAAAGAGCCTTGAGATTTTGATGGTGACTGTGATATTGAACAATATGTAATCCGTTATAATGTCAAGACCTAGGTGAAGATCTGGGTGATTAAAGACCGTTTTTTGGATTATGTCTTCAAAAAGGATTATGGGAAAGTCAATTAAAAAAACAATGTGGTGTGAAATATAATTCTGTACTTATAGCTTAATATTTATCATATGCTTTTACATAATAAATGAAAAACTAAGTTGAGGTGTAAAAAGCTACATTTATTTTGAATACATATTCCATTTGAATATACTTTTTTACCTCATAAAAATTTCTAAGATGGACATATGCAAATAAATTAGAATTGCATAATCTGTAGGTGATCATTTTATGATTAGTAAAATCATCATTTAAAAGAATGCTGTATTTTATTACACCTTACATAAAAGCATTATAGACATTAAATCTTAGTTTCCCATTCGATACCTAGTACAAGTATCGATACTTCAGCAAAGTAGCAATTAGTATATCGATATATAACAAGTAGTATTATCGCCAATATGGTTACACTGGCTTTAGCTTTCAGTACTTATAGAAAAATATAGCAAGTTATAGCAACAGAAATATATCAATATTGGTAATAATAGCGTAGCCAAGTTGCAGGATAATGTATTGATCAGCAAATAGCTCATCTGATTAGTATCAGTTAGTTGTGTTGTAGTTACTTATGACAATTGGACGAGCTAGACTCACTATGCGACAGTTATGCGAATTTAAGTCAATAGGGTGCGTTTTTCTTTAAACATGAACACCTCGAAGAAGAAAGCAGGACTTTGTTTAAACTCCTCCGATAGATGGCACCTCCAGAGGATCCATTCACTCAATTTTGGCATTGATCTGAAGGAGAGAGTAAATTTTCTCCAGACCATTACACCCGTGGTAACTGCTCAATGACCGACTACAGGACTTTCGATTCCACAGATTTGTTAAGCACGTATATCGCATGTACTCGGTGGGTCTTTGGCGGCATTGGGATTTTATCCCAGTCCTTTCGGACGGTAGGCCGACGCCTTAACCACTAAGAACTACCATGAACCCTTACATAAATCTCTGTATGTAATGTTCATATCTAAATAATAAATTTATCCTACTAACTAATCTTAGAAGCAGCAGAACAATGTTTCCATTTCAAGAGTCCAGGAAGAACATTCAAGCTAGCATGGTGGACACCAGTCCTATCGTCCAAGAAAAACGAAGTAAAAGCATTAAGAAGATTAATGAAATCAGAAACAAACCCCACAGTAAGATCCCAACGCCATCAAAATTACAAGCAAAAATTAGCAACTTACAAAAGGGACGTTCTCGACGCGAAACTAAAAAGCTGGACAAGCTACTGCTCCAAAATCAACTCCCCATACGGAACCTTAGCTGAAATAGCAACAGGCAGACTATTCATCCCCAGCCAGTTCGAAACTCTTAATTAGCCAATATTAATTTTTAATTAAGTAGCTAATTAGCTAACCAATTCAACAACATCCCGAACACCATCTTTGAAGATCTGCGTACCTTCTCCTTCCCAACGGATAACCTCATAAATCAAAACACATAACAAGACAATCCAATTCTAAATCAAATCCTCCCTTCATAATCATAGAGCTAAATAGCAAAATCAAGAATCTTAACAACAAAAAAGCGCCCTGCACCGACGGCATAGATAACAAGATGGTTAAACTTATTCACTACACCCATCCCAAATTCCTGCTAAATTTCTTTAATGCAATCCGCAAGTTTTCCACTTTCCAAAATCAATTTTAAAAGGGCCAAATAGTATTCTTTTTAAAAAGGAATAAAGATCCAAAGTCCCCCCCCCCGCCTCATAACGCCCCATCTGCCTCCTTCCCGCAATAAGAAAAGTATATGAAAGACTCATTATCAACCGTTTCTAGCATCACTTACTGGTCTCCAACTACTTTCACCCCAGAGAATTCGAGTTTCGCTCGAATCTTTCGACGAAACTCGCGTTGCAAACAGCAAAAGCCGTAATCAACGACAATCAAACCCAAGATCACTATATTTTGCTTTTAAGTCTGGACGTAACAAAGAACTTCAAATCAATGGCATGTCCTCGGATTAAAGCTGAGCTAGACAAAACTGCAGCGCCAGCCAACATCTTTATAACTCTCCTCTCCTTACTGGACAACAGAGAACTTCTAGTGATCCACAACAGTGGTACCATCGCAACACCCCAAAATCACGGTTCAGGATCAGTAGGATCAGTTCGCAAGGATCAGTAGGAGGACCGATTCTCTGGAGCATTTACTTCCACAGCGTTGTCTCACACGTCAAAATTAGCTTCATGGCAAACCACATGGAAAATAGCCCACCAGGGAAGATCAACTAACAAAATAATTCCTAAAGTTTTCGAGCCACACCTACTGGATAACCCGTATGTAAATTACTTCGTAACAGAACATGTTCCATTCCAAACTTACTTTAAAAAATAAATAGAATGTCTTCACCTATCTGTTCCTTTGGCAAAGAAGGCAATCATTTCCCATTACAGAATGCAGCGACACCGCACAGCATCATCTCAAATTCCCTCAAAACCTTAACTATACCGATTTTCTTCGATTCTGTCTTCGTTCAGCTCCCCACAAGGAAAAATTAACACTAATCGCTAAGCTCCTCACAGAGAAAGATCTCGATTTGAGCAAGGACAGGAATTCTCTTTCTATCAGTTCGCCAGACGATTCAGCAGACTCAGACTTTTAACCTCATATGTTTAAACGAATTTGAACTTTTAGTTAGAGACTTCATAACTGAAATGACTGTATTTTCCCTACCAATCACAGAATCAAGGACTTTGCAACCACACAATAGTTTCATTCTCCATTTGTATATAACTTTTCATTGTCTTATTTACTTATACTTTTTAGAATCCACCCTTTAAATATTTTTTTTCCATTTCAATCATTCATCCTTATGTTGTCCTCCCTGCCTGATACAGAACTGTAATGTATTAAAAACTACGATATCCAATACAAGACTTTAAGGATGCATCATTGTAAATCCTTCATTTTCTACAGCATGCTGGGTGACGACACAGTTTCGGGAAAACCTTTTGATCCCTGGAAGTTGCTGCTTGTTCACGATGGTGATGAAAGAACTAAACCCGACAACCTATTGGTACAGAACGGGGCTCTCTCTCATCTCTTATGTATGTACTAACTAATCTTGCCTCTCTGGACAGTTGTTTAATAATTTTGCTGATAATTCAAGTTATAGTTGTAAAACAAATACATGATTAAATCTTCACAATTTATAGGAATCAATTTACTATATATATATATATATATATATATATATATATATATATATATATATATATATATATATATATATATAAATCACGTGATAATATTAGTGAATTGGTATGAATTCTTATCTGAACACTTAAGTAAAACATTTGCAGAGTTCCAATAAATTCTCTTGATGATTTCTTAAATGCTTGGGCTGTCATGGGGTTTTATATAAATATTTGGTGCTTCAATATTTGGCTAGTACATTACTTGGCAAGTGCCAATAAATTCCTCTGTTAATTTCTTAATTGTTACGACTATCATGGGGTTTTATTTCAACACCAATGTTAAATATTACTTAGCAAGTGCCAATAAATAAATTCCTTTGTTGATTTCGGTTGTTGATTTTTGTTGATTAAATGTAGTGATTGTGGGTACAGATGCGGTACAATCCAGAATATCAAATTGTGAATTTGCTTGACGTTGAAGAAATGTCGCCAAGATGATGTATTGTGGCATACACGATAACGTAAATAATAGGGTTGTCAAAATAGAATTTTCTCCTTAATTTTTATAAGTCTCCAAATATATGACGTATTAAAATTCCGGTTGTAAGCCAAAAAATCACCAAACTCAGAATTTGTCATCCTGGATTATACGGCATCTGTGCAGTGATATGTGTCATGTTGAAAGTGTTTTGGTGAGTAATGACAAACAACGATCTCTTTTGCTACTGTCAACTTGGAACTCCTGGAAGCTGATCGAAAAAGGCAGGATTTGCTTTTGAGATGCAATTAGAAAACATCCATACTGAGAGGTAATATGCAAGGTACATGTTAAGAAACTGTAGGGTTCTTCCACTTTTTGATATATATCGAAGAAGGATGCCAGCTCAGATGTAGATTTTATTAGTTGGATTTTATTCAAAATTATTAGGAGTATATATTTGACGAACTTACTCTTCTACAAATAATATCTGCAACACAGGGTCTGAAATCCCAATAAGTTAATTATTCTATTTGCTGAGATTTTGTACGTTAACACACATCATTTAAGCAAGAGAATTTATGGAAATCTACCCAAAAGAGAGATAAGAGGAATTTCCAAGCGATATGATTAGATGAAAATTATCTTGTAATTGGATAATTTCCTTTCCTAATTGAATGTAGAAGTTGAGAAAAAAAGACCTTTCAATAATATCATTAACTCCATAATAAATAAATAAATAAAATCTTACTCGGATGACCCACTCGCATGTTGTCATGTTTCCCCAATTAAGTGCACTGACATGTGGAGAGCTGTACCGACTGTATAAATGGATCTTGCCATGATATTAGCATCCACAGAACAACCCAACATTAATGATGAAACCAGTTTATGATATTTTTATAACTCTCTCGTTTCTTTCACGCGGCGAGAATAATGATCTAATTTATTTATCACTTATCATTTTTTTATCATCATCATCATTTTTTTCCATCCTGTAGACAGTTCCCTTTTTCCATCAAGGGAATTTTTGAAGACCTGGTGATTGCTGTTTTTTACAAACATCAATTAACGTCGTAATGCGGGATGTTTTAAATACTAGAGAATGACTTCGGAATCACAGAATTATTTCTCGATAATGAATTATTCCAGTAATAAATAACCAAGGAAATGAAAAATGTTCTTTTTCTTTCCTACGTGCTCAAGAGTCAAGTTTGTTTGCTGTAGGAATTAGCAGAAATGAACATAGAAAAGCAACTCTTTATGAATAAAATCAAATATAACATGATGTAACTGTAAAAGTGATGGCATGATAAAATAAAAACATTTTTACGAGTAGACTTTTTTGGTAAACATGTGATTAAATATTCACCATTTAATCTCGTAATTTGTAGTTGATATTGATTGCTAGCATCTGTTCACATAATCAGCTCTTTAGTATTATAGCACGTTAATTACTTATTTCTTATTCTAAAATTTCTTTTAATATTTTGAGCATAATGATCAATTTCGTCTGAATCAAAAAAATATTGAAGCTTTCAGTTCCGCACTTGCGACGACCTGTTTATGAAGTGATTATAAAAAGAAATTTATTACATTTGAGAGCATATTCTCTATACGTTTATAAAAACAACCATTAATTTTATTTTGATTAAAAAAATTTGAAGTAATTATGTATGTAATTTTTAACTGTATATTTTATTTCAAAAAATAAACTTTTTTTACTATTATCTTTTTAAATAATTTAATGACTGGACATAATATAGAGCAAGAGAAATTTAATGTTATTTATTAATTCATTAAAAACTATTACTAAGTTCTTATACATATTCTTTTATAAGAATATTTTGTGCAAAACATATCTAATTATAAAGTTGTTAATTTTCAAAAAAACTTTCATTTTTTCCAAGGATATCAATTGATTTCTGTAACCCTTTATCCAATCCATTATCACAAACAAGGGAAAAAGTGATTTATATTTGCTAGTAGAACTTCAATATTGTTTCCTAATAATACTGAATATATTGAACAAATATAGTACAACCTTCAGAACATTTTTTTCTTTTTATTATCTTTTCTATTTTATTCCCTTAAGTAAATCATTGAGTATAAGCAAGATAATTTAAATTATCCATTTGTTGAAAATTATTAAAATAATGAAAAATAATTTTATTACCATTTGTAACATATTCCAATATAGGTGGAATAGTTTACTAAAGATTAAGAAAGAGATTTGAAATTTTCCTCTGATTTTAAGTTTTTCTTTAAAAATGATTTAATTTCATTGAAACTCAAAATATGTAGGATATTTCTGTTTCAATAAGTGTCATCTGAAAATAAAAACTTATTTTCCCTTTCCCAGAATAAATTAGATATAAATGCTATAATACTTCTATAAAGCTATAATACTTCTATAAACTACTATATATACTTCTATAAATATAAAAAGTATGGAAACAATACTTCTATAAAAGAAATCTGTAACTTAAATGACGTAACTAAATTAGTGGTAAAAAATTAGTACAAATTGTACGAAAAATTATTTACGAGTATAATTGTTGCTAAAACACACATAAAATCAGTCTTATATTTATGAATTGAAATTACTTTCAATATATGTAATCAAAGAGAATTACGCAATACCCTAAAATAAATACTTGGTATGTTAAACAATATCTTATAAAAATGTACTCAGTATTATAACATGCATAATCTTTACCAATAGGACTCTGTATTTGTATATTAATGAAATATCAAAGATTATTTACACAGATATCGAAGACACTTGTAATGCCAATCACATTTAAGCCCACGTGAATCATTCTTTATGATTTGCGGTGCAGAGTACTTAAAAAACACATTTAAAACGAAAAATATAAAAAATGTCAGAAATCAGGTTGAAATGCATTAACAAAAGTGTCCACTGACAATATCAAACATTTTGGTATGATGACTATTTTGAAGCAAATTTGGTTTATTAAAAATATTATATAAATATAAAATTAAAATAATAGTAAGATTTAATATAAATATAAGATTATATAGAGAAAAATGTGGTAAAATTGTTGTAGAAATGTATATGGAAAGGAAGTGATTTACAGCCGGATGATAATATCAATCTGCAGAAAAGAATCATAAGGAATTTTTCAAAACTTTTCTCAAAATAATTCAAAAAGAAAAATAACTTTTCCTACTATTTTCTATCATTCCATACTTTTATGAAGCAGTTATCACATTCACTGTTCATCAAGGATATAAAATACACAGATCTTGTCATAAAAAGCTCGAAGATGTGCTCTGTTGCGCAGAATAAAACACACTGCAGAATCTTCTCAGTGGCGAGATTCTAATAAAAAGCCGCCGTATGCTTACGGATGTGTGGAATCTTCCAAAATAAATCGCTGCTCAAACCACTGTCATCACCAGCTACCGAATCAGAACTTTCTTGGCACTTCCCACTTTCGATAATCGCCCTTGCGAAATCTTTCGCAGCGACTCCCCCTGGAACCCCTGCAAATGACGGTTTACAGTGCGCGAGCCTCTTGAAGGAGTCGGGTCAGTAACCAGTTCAGTCCGATCCTTCGATACAATCGATCATTGTGTCACAACGGGATGTTGCCACATCCACTTGTCTAATAATGATTTATAAAGGCTCTTCTATTAACCTTTCTTCTTTTCGCACTCACGAAACGATCTCCGAGTTGGAAATTGCAGCGATATTAAAGATGCCAACCCGTGACTCATTTAAAGAATTAAGCCGTTCCTGAGGAGCATAATTACTAGGCACCCTCTATACTTATCGATAAAGCGTCCTTTTTATTTGGCATGAGTTTTTGTTTTTACCTTATAAGCCATATGTGAATGATTTTCATTTTTAAATTGGGACGTGCAGAGTCCATGCCCAACCTGCTTTTTAAAAGGATTCTTTTCTACTGTAAAAATCCGTAAAATAGCGAATTTTTTATTTAAAAAAACGCCCTTTAAAGATTACTTCCTGATCCACATTGATAAAGATTCTTTACATAATATTCAGCTCAATGGACGAAATAAAGATTAAAAACTCATATTCTTAAATGATGGTACACTCCTTGTATTGTACTACAATTATAACATGTAAGGGTGACTTAAATGTGATTACAAGTATCTCTTTAAGCAATGTGATTCGGTGACAACTTTCAGATGTGTTTATAATTTCTATATTATTTTGCGCTCATTTTATCATACCATTAAATTTTACAGAAATTTACGATATAGCTTAAAGGATTTATTTTGTTCTATTCTCTACCATCTTGGTAAATTTAAAACAGTTCGATTCAGATTGAGAATGTATTGTTAATGTTGTTACAAAGAAAAAAATTACACTTTAAAACTTAGAAAAAAACTTTTAGATTCAAAAATGAAAAATCATAGAATGATACTTGTTCAATGGGTTACATGTATTTGTAATTAACTTTTTAAATAAATATTTATCACATATTTACCAAACACAATTCACACCTAACTCAGTTACAAATATTCCTTTTTACGCAGATATACAAATGAAACTCTCCCAAGGAGGTACATGATTATTTATTTTTATACTGAAAACTTGAGTACACGTAAGAAAAAAGTCATAGTTTTTCATTGATGATTATCAAACATCACAACCTGCTTAGTCACAAATTATTTTCTTCGATCAGCTTCTATGATATATCAAGATAAAGACTAACAAACACTTCATAAACAATTAATGTAGTTCTTCACCAGTATAACATTCAATAAGTAGAGAATTAAAAAAAACATTCTGCCTTCTAAAGTTAGCAGCTGATATTGTTAATATGGTAAAAAAAACTTGCATTTTAAGAATTTTTCTCGAAACATTTAAATATACGATGGGAGACTGGATGAATTTTCAATATAGTAGAATAGTTTTCAATTCATTTTAATGAAAGAAAGGATCATAAAGTAAATCAATTAGTAATTATTTTTCAAAAATTGTAAGCTCTCATTTTTATAAATTTTTCTCAAATAATTAGGTTTTCTTATGAATTTTTCCTAAATATAAAATCAGGATTGAATTCAATACAGACGCAGGTTACTAAAGTTTATTTCAACTGTTAAGCAGCCACACACAGCAACACTTCAATGGTTTTATATAAATGCATGTAATACGTCACAAGTATCTGTGAAGTACTATTACTTGTGAAAAATAAACTTTCGAAATTTCCGATGTTGAGTATCTAGTAAAATCATATTTTAGTTGGATTTACGGTGCAAAACTTTTCATTTCGCTTTCTCTAACATATATTTCAATCAAATTAAGAACATTTATGCTTACAGGATAAAATTCATTTACTGCAGAAAATCTTGCAGCTCAGCAATTAAAAATACGTTTAAATATTTTTGGGAGTTTATTGGCTTGACGTAAGAATTCATTTCGACACCAATCTCGGTGGATAGTAAGAACTGATTGAAATAAGCTGAATATTTAACCTCATCAGGTTAAGATAAGTTGAATTTTAAAATATCAACTGAACAATAAATACACCATACACTTAAAAAATAAGCACTTATATCAATAGAAAGATTTCAAAAAGTAAGGTATTGAACTCGATTAATGGAATCGAGTGTTGTTGTTGCACCAGCCTACTTCCCTGTACCTAGCCCTGAGATGGACTCTACCAGTTGGAAAGAAGCAGCCGGATGGAGTCTTCGTGATTTTGAAGCAGGGAGCAAGCAAAAGATTCCCAGGACTAGACTTGCCACCCCCAGATGCGTCACCTCACCTGGAGGACACTGCGGCCAGATTTAGTGTGCCCCAGCCGCCTTTAGCGAAAACAGCGGAACCTTGGCCTGTCTGGGACTCAATCTCACTTCCTTCCGAAAGTGAGAATGACTCCCTCATTAACCAGGCCCCATGACCACAATTTTGAGATGCGATATATGTGTTGCGGCTTATGAATGATGCTTTTGTTTATGATTATATATTTTGATTAACTTAGAATGATTGGGGGAATGCTTGAGTGCGATAATATGTGCGCCGATATTTAATTAGCGCTACAAATTTTCACTTTTGCATTGAATATAAAGGTTTATATCATGGCCGTCTGAATTAATAAAATTATCGTAAAATGTATTAACGTCACATTATCTCTGATTATGTACAAATATATTTGATGTTCTTTGTACTAAATGCTGAAAATGAAATAAAACAATACATATAGCTTTAGACCTCAACGAAAACATTAAGTCGAAATTTTATTTTAATATTATGCAAAACTCAGGTATTTATTGAAGGAAATGAAATAGTAAAATTCTGTCTTACTCTAAAGATCACCCACTAACAATGTCATAATAGTTTGCATAAGGATTGATTAATTTTCTGTAAGTACCTATATATTTTTTGATTATTATTTTTTCAAATAGTACATAAATAGTACAAAATTATACCGACATACGTCAGCTTTACTATATTCTGATATCTTTTTGGAAAACAAATTTCTATATCAACGAAAGTATCTTTTTTGAACCGCAAACAATATCTAAAAGCTTTTAAGAAACTTGTGGTTATTATATTGTTACTTATGACACTCAGACAAGCCAAGATCACTAGCCAACGGCTATGCGAAATTAAGTTATAAGGGTGCGTCAGAAGGGCGCATCACGAAGGTGAAAAGTAGTCTTTGCTTTAAAAATAGATGGCCTTAAATGAACCTTAAAGTAATACATTGAAATCATTAGTAATTTTAACAAAGGGACATTAATTCAAACATATATATCTCATTTTTCACATTTTTAATATGCTAAAAATATTTCTTAATATATACTATATGGGACTTTTAAAATTGTTATTGTATAGTTACGTAAGTTTTCTATCATTTACAAAATTAGTAATTTGTATATTAAATCAATGGGTAATTTATAGAAAATTCTGAAGCAAAACAAATTTCACAGTAATTTATCTTAGCATTCTTCTTAAAAGGTAATAGCTTGAAGTTAAATTGCTAATTAAAACTTAGTTGCTTTAGGTATAATTGAATACCTTGTTAAATGATTATGCAAAAGATTTAAGCATTTTTCAAAAGTGCTTGAAGTTTTAGTATTTATTAATTCCATCGTGGAAAGCGAAGTGCTAACTGCACCAGTGTAAGTGACTGCACGTGCAGTACTCGTGTTAGTCACCCCGTTCTTAAGCTCTAGTCCCGATAACTCCCCTCGCTGAACTTGTGAATGAGTCAGAAAATAATGATCCCAAATTTGCATGTCCACCTGCCTCATTGACTGAGATCATTCAAGTTCAACCCTTTCAGCTCACGGCCAGGTGTGCAACAGCAAAATCATATTCAATCAAGCAAAATACCTATATTCAAAACTTTTTCTCTTTTTTATTCGAAAGACACCTCGAGACACGAAATTACAACCACAAAAATTACATCCCTACATCATTGACGTTCCTCAATACTTTGCATCGTATTCAAATTTGTTTTATCCACTTTGAAATAATGATAGCCTTTGGCGCAGCAATTTGGCGAAAAAAGAAAAACAGATGCAAATTATGAGACATCCAGCGACGGTAAAGACAACTCATCTTCCGAAGATAAAACCTTAGAGGAGAGATAAACATAAAATGATACAAATAGTATGATATTACTACTAATCAACCGCTATCTCGGTAATTATTGCAAAAAATAAGGTAAACATGCAGTATTAAAGATCTCTTGTCAAATCTCAGACTATACTTATTTAATAAGTTTGATGTAAGAACAATAATATGCGGTTTCTAACCTTCATATAATTTCTTGACCCTTACCTATTATTAGTTATTTTACCCCTATCAGTATTCTCAAAGTGGCGGAAGACTACTAGTTTAAGAATTCGTTTGCCACAGGAGAAAAGGTGGCCTAAAAGGTATGTAAATGCGATTTTAAGAGTCGATGTTGATGGGGAAATGTTTCACAAATTTTAGAAATTATTTAATCCAATATTTTAGAATGCTGAAAACAAATTGGGCATTTAAATTATCTTTAGTTTGGTTTTTAAGCTATTTTTCAGTTTTGAATGTAAAAAAAAAAAAAAAAAAACCATTATAAGATTTATTCACAATTACATGTTATTAGCTACATAAGCTAAAAATTTTGCATCGGTTCTCTATAAGGTTTAAATAAAAAAAATTTGACCTGTTGTAAATGGTTATGCTTCAATATCAGAGCTTTTACGAGTAAATTTCAATTTTTTTTTTTTTTTTTTTGATAAATTCTTTATTTATTAAATAAATGAAATTCTTACCTTATATATTAAATAGATTTTTATATTAAATGTATTCTTCAATTTTCTACTAAATGTAAGAAGTTTAAAATAAAAAAACGAAGATTCAAGATTTGTGTTGTGCAATCGTTCAATCAACTATCAGTCATATCGGGAAGACTCTGTAATGTTTGGCTATCTTAAACAGACACTATTCCTTGTACAGATAGTTTTTGAATTACAAATAATTCACATAAGTTTATTCTATATCTTTATATATGTGCATGTATTGATCAAAGCTAAATATTACATGAATGTGGGGGATACCCTATAATGTCTGCCTTCATCTAAGTATACAACTAGCGAAATTTGACTATTCTTTTAATCAAATGTGTAACCATGAGAGACACAATAATGTCCATTCATCTTGTAGAGTCTATTTCAAATTTGCCAGAGAATAAAGGATTCGAAATATGTACAAGATGCCCAACAGAGAGTATTCTAAATATTTTCTACAAAATTCCAATTGGATGAGTTACTTAACCATTCAATACGTATCATTAATCTTTAGGTGGCAGATGACGACGACACACAGTTCTGTGAAGAAGTGTACTATCATCTACTAAATCTAAAGTTGGACTAAAATTTACAATTCGTTGCAGCAAGTTTCGAACTTAAGTTGAAGATTAGACTTCATTCCGATATCATACGCCATCACACAATCCCATATATAGATCGCTGTACTAGCGCAAATCATAATGCTTTCGATTATAAATCTATATTCTTTTACAGAGTGCATTCTAGACTTTTTTTGTTACTCCTATTAATGAGTTAAGTAGCAGACTTTTTTTTTGTTACTTCTATTAATGAGTTAAGAAGCAAATCTCGAAAAAGCTGTGTAATCGATTATTGTACCATAAATATAAAACATATAATTAATTGGAATTATTTCGAAAATTGGAAAGTGATAGAATGTTTAATCTCAAAGAATCGAGCAACATCTGTTTTGATTGGTCAACATTATTGCGTCAGACAGCACATGAATACGGTAATTCTTCCACTGTCTTTCGGAAACCATAGAATCACGCTCTTGAGAACATTGTCATAGTAAAATTCCAAGCACTTTTTATCCACACATATGTGCAATTAATTTAATGCAAATATTTTTATGCGAGAAATGTACATTGATGTTTCAAAATATTGTCCAATCAATTTTTAAAAAGTGAGAATTATAACATAAAATTACATTTTAACATAAATTTCTATGTGAATCAGAGCAAATAATGAAATCTAACTGAAATGGCTATTTTCATGCTTAAAAAGTAAAATATTGTTTTTTGTTTCATGAAACGTTATTAATACAATATTTACTTACAGTTAATTAAAGACACATTAAAATTTCTCATTGGAAAAGGATATAAATGAAATTTATTATAGCCCAGATAATGCTTATGAACAGTAAAAATGAGAAAGATTTCATAAAGTGTGACAAATAAAGGTTGGAAAAAATAATGTCATATGTGTGCAAAAATGAAAGTGCATAGACCTCCTACATAGGTTTCGGAAAGATCCATTAAGAGAAAATTGAAGGTTACCAGTTCACACATGGTGACTCTGGAAGAAAAGAATGAAAAAAGAAATGAGAGCACTAATTTCCTGGTTTTCTGGAGGCGAGAAGTGTCGAATGTGCTTCATACAAATCACAGTAATACGTCAAAATGAATGATATAAACAATCCGAATCGAATTTTGAATACCAAGGATCGGTCGAGTAATTTTGATCGATGTTTTTTAAGTGAGAACACGAGAATCTCATTCCCAGAATTGTTAGTTAGTGCATTCCACTGACCAAGAATGGATCATATAGTGATCCTAATTCGACAAGGAAACGATAGCCCGCAGGTCCAGCCGGAAGAAACTCGTGAAAACATTTCATTGGAAGCAGAAAAAAAAATGCAGTTCTATTTCGAGTCGAAGCATAATTATGAGTTATCAGACGTATTATTACGCCGGATTTGTCACTTGCAATGATTTCAGAGAAACAAATTGATTCTGTGTGTGTGATTGGGTTAACTTTATTATTCAAGTCAAGTCACACAATTAATAGCGGGTTATTCCTTTCGCAAACTATATGTTCTGTAATAGAAATTATAAAGTGAATAAATTTTCTAGTCATTTGTAAAAGAAAACAATAACGTGTTTAGTGTAAATAAATTCCTTCAACAACTGAAAACACATATTTCCTTATAAGCATTTACATGATTCACCAACAAATAATTCCTATTATGCGTCAATGGATTAAGAATTGTTCTCCTTTTCTTACAAATTTTATACTCTTTTTGAACATAAACTAATATTAAACTAAATTTTTAACCACTATACGATAACTAAAAAACATTTTTATCGTTAACACCATACTTGAAAAAAATTCTTGAAAGATTTCTATTTGAACAGCAATTCTGCATAAGCATAAACATCATACTCAGACACATTACGAATATCAACACTGTGTACAACGCAGTCAACAATTCTTAATTTTTGTCTCACATATGACAACGAAAAATATAAACGATAAAAAGTATATCTTTGAAAAAAAAAAAAACAGAAAATATAGTTTCGTTCTTGAATTTACCGATGTTGACTAACTAAAATCAGTATGAATGGTACTCATACTATGCTATGATTGACAACTCTATAACGAAATCTTACATTGAATGAAAAAAAGGAAATTTTGATTTTGGTCAACAATAATAATTTCAATAAACTGTATATAATGTGTAGCTTTCGAAATTTTATTTCTTATTTCATGAATTAACGTCACTCAGCAAGTCTTAAATCTACTTAGAATCTAAGTAATCCAAGTTTGGTATGTAGTCACCTTTCATCTTCTCATGGTATTACATCTTCATTTCGGAATATAACTTCAGAATACTGAAATCATTCACAGGCATCTCAGGATTCGGACCAGAATCCTGAGTACAATTACAATATTTTTCCCGATTTCAGTGTACTTTCTATTCATTGTGCAAACTCCAATAAAATATAATTGTTGTCAATGCATGTAAGCGACACATTGGTAGAAAAGCCCATTATTAAAAATAATACTTTAAAAAATATAAACCTTGGTGTTTGTAGTTTTTCATATAATATATTAATTTACTATAAAACTGCTGGAGAAAGCTTTGTATGATAAAAATATAGTACTTAATGTTTCATTTTTTATTAAATAATATCCTTCATGGAATTTTTGTCAATATATCTTACCTGGATGAGGGGGAAATGTAGAAGTGAGTGGCTTAACAAGCGTACCCTGTTTGACAAAAGGCATGATTGGTGGCTTCAGATGCAAAAATGATGGTGTATAGATGGACTGATTAACTGATGAAAATCCATCGTCGGTATAGGCACCATTGCGTCCCATTGCAGCCAGTTGGCGACCTTTGGGCAGGAACATTACCAAGAAAACGACGCTGGCTGTCAAGACGATACCGAAGGCGAGACACGGGTCATGGTAATCATGAGTTGACACGCTTGATGCAACAATCCATGCAATCCACAGTGGTATGCTGATAGTGATGGCCACACCAATGCATTTGGATTCATGGTGGTTCTCTGGCACAGTTCTGGCTCTGATGGCGAGCATAGCGACTCCCAGCATCAGCAGCATATTGTAGGCCAGGGAAGCGACAGTGTCAGGGGCAGCAGCTCCGCATCGCGGGCTGCATGTGAGCTGATCAACTACCACAAGTGCAGCTGGTCTGTATATAAGCCACTGCACAGCGATGACGAACTGAACAGCAACGGCGAAAAAGAGAAGAAGGCCTTGGTATGCCGCACTTAAATAGACACCAACGTGGAGGCTGAGGAGAAAAACACACTTTACAAGGAGGGTTGCAAAAACGATAACCGAAGCGATCCCCACTCCAGCTCTAGTCAAGGCACATGTAAACCAGTTGGGAGTAGGAACGAACGCGAAACCTATTAGAGAGCTTAAAAGTAGTCCCAGTAGAAGAATTTGTCCTAAGAACAGATGGCGCCGTCCTCCACATGATTTATACAAGACGTAAACTTCAAAGAATAATATGGCAAAAACGTTTAACGTACATATGACCACCAGAGGAATCACCCACGATTCTTTTCTGTGCTGAAGAGTCTCGAAGGTAGAGGAGCATTTATTGAAAGAATTCTCTAGAATAGATTTAGTAGTATTTGTACCAAACAAGATGGGGTATCCACCATCTATGTAAGTCCGGTTGGCCATGGAAACTTGGAGAGAGGGAGGTGGCGTTTAAAAAAGCTGCGTTCTCTTGCTGCAGCTAACCACACCACCGAAATTAAAGTCTAAAGTATTTCCTTTCAGCTTGCATGTAATGAAACTTCTCTGTCAGATTTTCTGCAAAATGAAACAGAAATAAGATATACAAGACAGTAATATAAGAATAATTTAAAAAATATTATTTCATATTTAAGTGATCAAAAAGTTTAAATTAATGTAAATTTGATATGATTATTAAAAATTCATAAGATTGATAAATAGCAATTCAAAGCAATCATTTTTACGGTATCAAAACTACTTTATATAAATTTTTATTTCGAAATAAATGAAGTAATATATCTTGTGCTATATACAATTTTATCATTGTTTAAATACTAAAAACTAGTAGATTTTATACTTTGTTCCTTAAATAATTATAATTATAAAAATATAAACACAATAATATCAAGTGCAATCATACGACTACCAACTGCAGATCATACTTATCGCTCTCAAAAGTTCAAGAATAAACTACTTTACTATGCTCGTTTACCTGGTTTATTGTATACAATTTAGTTTGCTTGATTTTCTTAAATCATGAAAATTTAAGAGCAATAGTTAATGGTCAATGCTCAAATTTTCAGTTCTACAATCTACTTCAATCTGTTTTAATTTTGAATATTGACGTGAGTATTTGTAGAGATTCAACATACAGTTCAAAATAATTTTTCAAGCATAAAAAGTAGTGATATAGTGGCAAAAGCATCTTGATGAAAAATTACCACCCAAATCAAGCAACCCATCTTCATTTTGTTAATTGAATTTGAAAGCCAATAGCATCATAGTATTTTGCTGGAATTAAAAGAACTAGGTGAAATAACTATACCATTTAACCGATATGCTATTCATAAAACAAACAAAATATTACGGGCGAATTGCTTTTACAGGGCTAATTCAATTGTAAGAACTTATTATCATGTTTTTAAACAACCACGTCTATTCAGTCACTGGAATCAAAGATATTAATCTAAGGTGTAGTTTAATGATAGTAAAGCCTAATGAATGCTTTGTAAAAAGAATGACACTTAAAATTGTTAACAGCGTAATTTGTCACAAAACTTAAATGACAGTGAAGAATGAGATTCGTTAGCGAAAGATATCACACACGGTCTTTTCATTGACCGCTCGCCAGCACGCGAAAGTAGAAGAGGAATGGGGGAAAGGGGGCAGCATTCTCGAACACTGTAATTAGTTCAAACAAGTGGTATTTCTTCCACCGAAGTGGCTCACATGAGGGCTGAAGGCGTATCTCTTGGTGAGACATATTAGCCACAGTCCCTAAGGTATTGTTGTGTTTATTTCTTTTAGAAAATTTACTCACAACTCTTGAAGTCCGAGAATGAACACTGATACGACTGCATCCATGCTTTCTTCTTGAGATTCCGAAGACAAATTACCTTCGGATCAATCAACCTTGACTTCTTCTCTTAAGGATTATTAGATTTGACATCCATGAACTTGTTTGGCCGTTCTCCTTCTTGGCAAGATCTGATTGATAAAAGAGTTGGATAGAAATTTGGAGCTGAATATACGATAATCGGTCTAGTGCATTGAAATCGATCATTCAAAGGAAAGTTTATCATATGAAACTTTGAGGGTGACAAATGTTGCTTTGGGAAAATAGTCAAATATATAAGTAAATTAAAACCATATTGAACATTCACATACGCATTAGTTATAAAATATATCAATCAAATAATTTTATATATTTTAGACACTCGCGTAGAGAACAAATGTTCTTTACATCTATTTATTAGATAAAACTGAATTAAAATCATGTGAATATGCTAGCAGTTGAAAGGTTAATGCTTAGACCTTCAACTCAAACATCAATGGATTCGACTCTCTTCTTAGATGAAGATGCTTATCTTCAACTTCTGGTAATTCAGAATAGATTAAATATTATAAATTTTAATATCAAAATAGCCTTCACGTCCAAAAGCAGCCATAGATTACAGATCAAATAGAATTTTGTGGAAAAAATAATGGAATGAAATGTAACTTGTATTTCTGGTCGTATTTAAAAAATATTTCAAACTGGTTTCTAAGAATGATGTCTTAGACAAACGAATATAATCAGTTTACAGAGATAAAGCGATTAAAATGTACAAATTATAATTTATATTTTATAGAAAAATAAATTTAAATAAAAAGTAAGTGAACTCCTATTGCCAAAACTTTGGAAAATATATACTACTATTAATTACATTTCATTTCCATAATTGCAACAAATTGATGATTTGAAAGTAAGTTGTAAAATTTAAAATGTAAGATTACGGTGACATTTGGCTTCTTTGTCTTTCAACGCTCACTTCCTCAGATTTGACGGCTAATTAGATTGGTAAATACCTACAATTTAAAAACCTCAAATAGTTTTAACTGTTCTCAAATATATAATATACAAGGTAACTTAATTAATTCTGAAAAATACAATACACAATATACACGAACATGTCTTAAAAATTTAATCTTTTCTCTCTCATTTCTGTTTTAAATATTTTTTCTTTCCCACAGCTATGATAATTAGAAACAGAGGACACAGTACAGACAATTCTATTCTAGAAGTTTTCCAATCAGTCGTTAACAAAAAAATCACAAATCGAAGACAATCCTTTAACTTTCTACAGACAGAAAAATCAAAGAAATGAATTCTTTTAGCTATTTTCGTTTTCGTAAAAAAATTTTTTTTTTTTTTTTTTTTTTTTTTTGGAAAATGGCAGAAAGTTGAAGAGCCGGGGGAATGTAGGAGGGATTTTTCAAAAGTAGTTAACCAAAAAGAGGAATATTTTTATCTATTTTGAGTCACACGGAGTTTTCTTACTTTGGAATTATTTTTCGAGTGTGCAATTATATTGTTTTTATTTATTTATTTTCACGTTGTCGGGGCTTTTGCTCTCTGTCACTGACCCCAATATAGCACAGCTGAGTGACCAGCGTCAAATAGATTTAAAATGAAAGGCTTCGGAAACACGTAAACAACTACTGTTGCCGTAAACACGTCGTTCAAGACCAAAATGCCAGCTTCGGGCTAAATAACGAAAGTTGAATCATCCCCGATAGCTTTCCGCTATTGCTAGCATTTATGTGGCTAAAAATCTTTTTTTGAGCGCAATTCATCTCCATATAATTTATCTATTCTCGTTCAATTTTTCTACCGCAAATCGTAGAAAAAGAGTACACAATAATTTACTAACAGGAGATTTCACTATGTTAAAAGTAGGTAAAATTTTGAAAAAAATTTCTTTTATATAAACTTTTGTTTTTGACAAATAATTTCTTTTTCGCTTTCTTTTTCTTTTCATTTTTTACTTGACTTTTTTATATAACGCCTGAGAACTTGATTGATCTTTGAACAACGAAGCGATAAGTCCAGGCATTCCAGACATTGTGGGGAGAGACATTTGACAAGAAGGAACTAGAGTGTCAAATTTGATTTCGATCCTGCCAATATTAAGAGCGTAGAAAGAAGAAAAACACTTTAAAAGTTTAACTATATTGTTCTGTAGTGGGTTTCATTTCATGTGAATAACTCGATTTGTGAAATTTCGTCTATCTAGAGGGAGACTGAGATCGCTTAACTGAGGATGTATGTTTAACTTTTATGAATATAGCAGCAGCCGTTCAGAAGTTAAGAGGGTGACAAGGGACTTTAGTGGACACCCTGTATAATATACTAATATACACCTCGCAGGGAAGTTTAAAACAATCCGTGAAATTACAAAATGTATTGGATTAAGAAGATCTGATTTTTACCAAACTACATTTTTTATAAATATATATATAAGATACTGTTGTAAAAAAGTATTTAGAGTGTCCAGTATGAGAAACACCTGCAAAATAAGTTTTGTTCTTAAAGTTAATTTCCCTTTATAAATAAAAAATTAGGCAAAATCAATTACCCTTGTTTGTTTAAAAACTACATTTTGAAAATTATGTTTTTTTTAAGGTATAAAAATATTTTGTTATATTTTTTCTATCAAAAACACCTGAATCTTGTTTATTATTCATCTGTATGTTTTGCGGACGGTCATTTTCTTCTTATTCAATATCTGAAAGCTCTTTTTCATTCTCATTCATTATACTTTTCAGTAACTTCCTCTTCCAACATTTTTTCCACACATATCACATGTAAGTCTTTTCAAGAAAACCTCGAAAAATATTTCATTAACAAACGAGTTTTTTTGCACCCCGAATGGGGAAGTACTTCATTGTTGAAAGACATCCCCATTGCACTTATGGTAATTTTTCAATGACGGACTACAGGGATTTTAATTCCACAGATTTAAAGAGCACGTGTATCGCATGTAACCAGTGGGTCTTTGGAGGCATCAGGAATGGAACCCCAGACATTTGGGACAGAAGGTGGATGCCCTAACTACTAGGCTATGCCTGCTTTCAGTTAATCGAATCTCACTTCTGACAGAATTCTTTAACTAGTAGAGTTCAACTCAGGGCTATAGGTACAGGGAGGCATGCTGGTGCAATGGCTTTCTGTTACGATGATTTCTTCAATAAAAACTGGACGTTGAAAATATTCTCGATGCTGTCTCGTTCAATATCATACCAAGTTTACACTACATTGATTGAAAATGCATTCTTCCTTGAAAGTCAATTTCGTAAGTTTCCTTGCAAACGTGCTCAACATCAGTTGAGCACGTTTGCAAGAACATGAGAAGTTTGAACATCTTAAATAAAGTATATCGTTATATTTATTTCCTTTTTTTGCAACACATGAGAAGTTTGAACATCTTAAATAAAGTATATCGTTATATTTATTTCCTTTTTCCCTTTCTTAGATCGTTTTGTGACGTCACAGCATGAAACAATAAGTGCGTGTTTTAATCTTTTAATCGTTGTATTCTTCACGTTAATGCCTACAATGTATCTTTTCGTACTAAATCGAGGATGCTCTACAACTTTGTAAATCACTTTTTCTCTCCATATCGTTCTGTTTTCGAAATAGGAATGCTAACTCAACTGTTTTCCACCAGGTGGCGCTGTAATCTGTTTTATTTAGTAGCGCATGGCTGCTTTACTATACCTAGACACCATTTTTATGAATATAGCAGCAGCCGTTCCGAAGTTAAGAGGGTGGCAAGGGACTTTAGTAGACACCCTGTATATATACATATATAATATTTCATTTTATGATTGATTTATAATCAATGTTTTTTTTATTTCGCAGATCATTAACGGAGATTTATGAATATTTGCTGTTAGGTAAATGCTTTACAATGAATGGTACTGAATACTTGGCATTACTTTAAAATCATTTTGTGATGCAGATAAAATAAGCAATCACTAAATGCTCAAAAGCAAGAAAATTCACTTTAATAAAAAAAAAATTTCAAGTATGTAAACTATATATTTATGATCTATACCAAAATTATACTGTTAAAAATTAGAAAAATCAAACAAAACGGAATAAAGGAAAAAGTTATAATTTATTAATTTTAGAGAAATAAAATAATTTTTGTATGATATTATAATTTCCAGAAGAGCTTTTAGTTGAACACAATAAATATTTTCTACTATATTTAAGTGAAATAAAATATTTTATTACTTGAAATCTAAATATTTACGTGGTAACTTAAAGCATTCGCTTTTTGAAGAAAACATTAGGGATTCCAAACTACGATAAATGATTATTGAAGCAATAGACAGGAAAAAGGTATCCAACTGACGTTTCCAAATAGCAAATCACAGATAAAAACTTATGAATAAGGAATAGTCACAAATAAACTCAAATGTTTTCCACATCTTTACAGCGTCGTTTATTTTCAAAGGAATTCAAAATACAAACACATCGAAAGTACTAAAAAGAAAAGAAAATGGCTAAAATGTGTTAAAATCTTTCGGGAACTTATTCTTGGGTGTTCCAAGAAGTTGGAACGATCAATATTTTGTAACACTACTTCGCACTTTCTACGAGAAATTAAAACAAGCGTGGCGCGGAACATATATTTTTAAGCCATAAAATAGAACTCCTGTGGATTTTTGCCTCTAAACTCCGAGCTGCAAAGAAATTTTACAAGATGCGCTGAGGGCAAGGTGTCAAGTTCTTTCTCAAACTGCTTTGCCCCGAGGGAAGTAAGTCTAGAGCGTGCCATACTTAAGCAAACCCTCGGTGTGGCAAGAAGACACTTCTAAGGTCACAACTTAGAGGTTAAAATTTTGCAACCACTTAAAGTGGTTCCCAAATTGGCTTCATATCGCTCTTTCAAGTACATCAAAGAATTGTATAAATAGAGCAGGGGGACAAAATTTATTCATGCTCTTGTAACAATGAATAAAAATGTTATGCTTTCTGTGGTGAGACTTTTTTTATGTGGCATTCTACATAAATCATATTTAAATTCGATTGTATAATAATATTATGAAATATTATAACAAATATAACGACATAAAATTTATGAATAATGAAAAATAATATTTATAGTTCTATTGTAACATAAATTTATTAGAAAAATATAAAGTTATTTAAATAAAAACATATTATTTTATATCTATATTATGTAAAGTTAGGTCAAATCTATATTTAAAGCAAAAGAATACACATTTATTTGTTTCACTAAAGTTACATACATTAAATAAAGTCACCTTTAATGACACTTTATTTCCAAAATTTTTTATTTTCCTTATGTTAAATGAAATACTAAAACGAAAAATTATATTTCAAACCACCATGTCTTTTTTAAGAACAGACATACGCAAATTAAATAATTGTTATGTATTCTTAAATATATAATGAATTCAGGGTTTTTCTTTTTACACCCTACAAATCGTATTGTATGAATATATAATATAAAGAAATTATATTTGTCTAAAATATTTATAGTTGTTTTTAAACATCTATTTTGCAGTTACAATTATATAGACCATGTAATATCAAATTCATATTTTTTACATTTTAAACAACATTAAATCTTGGTCACATGTATAAATCTAGAAATAATAGCTTGAAAAGTAATGATATGCAATTTATCTAAGTAGATATTAAGTTATGTCAGTTATCATCAATAGAAGAAATAAAAGACTTAAATAGTTAATTTTGGAAATTTACGAAAACATAGATTTAAATAGCGAAATATAGGAATGTCTATAAAAGATCTAGCAGATTTTGAGGCCGTATTATTCCTAATTAAGTAATAAAATTTATTTATTTTTATTAATGTACGTAATATTATGTATTCTTTAATATTAACAACAATCTGTAAAAAAAAGGAAAGCTAAACTTGGTAGTATAAATTAAACTATCATCATCCTATGTATGTAATCACTGAATGAGTTTCTTTTAAAGTTTTTATCAGTTTTTTAAATCAAATTCAATGAAGATCATAATGGAGGACTTAGAATAATGTTTAAGGCATTTCCACTAGAAATTAGTTAAGTATTTCCCTATTTATATTATTCAAAATTCTTGTATTTTTAAAAATTTAGCTCCAAGTGTTGCTTGAAAATTTTTACATAGCATATTTTCTTCAATTTTTGTATTGATGCTATTCCAATTCAAAGTCGAAAGCATTATTGTTTTCATGGGCCATTTTGAAGTATTTAACAATAGACAATATCGGTATTTAATGATTATAGGCCCTAATTTCTTTCAAATCTCTTAATGGCAATAAATGACCCTAAACTAAGAAGTTACTGGAAATTATACGAATTCTATGCTTCAAAATACTTTTATAATAGTTACTAATATTCCTGGAAATTCATATGTGTATAAAATTCAAAATTTATATCGCGAATGAAGCAAGCCAACTACTATCATGCAGCGATGTCATTAAAATTGCAAAGCAATCCGTAGGTTCCTAGAATTAATGGGTAGGGAGTACAATTCCAACGGTATTACTATAAAACATTGCGTGTCGTAATTAAGGAGTGAGAAATATTTTTCCCAGTAGACAGCTAATTTGGAGAGGTAACTTACTTTGATATAGTTATCTTCAGGGAAAATGTATTTAATAAAGAGTTCAATCTTTAAAATGAAAATCTTAATTTATGAGAATACATCATGAAAATATTCCATCACTAATTTATGAAATATCTTGCCTCACTAAATATATATTTATACATTATAATATCAGTTTCATCTTCGAGAAATCAATTTCACCCACCATTCTCAGATTCAGAAAACAGAACTATTCCACTACCTGAGAATTATTCTATAACAAGAACGAAAAATGACGAATAGTGACAAATTTGCCGAATATGAAATAAAAAATATACTTTAGTCTCGCTGTTTCTCCTCTAATCAGCGTCCTCTTATTGACATCGTTATTTATTCCCAGCTAAAAATTATAAAAAAACCTCATCTGTATATGCTCTTGATGAAAAGTGTTTAATATCGTAGCTAATAAGGCAGCCGCGCTAATACTGCATAAATAAACAAACACGGAGTAAAAATACCTCATCTTAAGTATCATTATTTAATTTCAAGTTTACAATTTTCATACTAAGCCATAAAAATTATGGTCCCGCTCTTTCCACAGCTAAAAATTATCAGAAATCTCATCTGTGTATAAGCTCTTAAAAATGTTCCTCAAATTATTACTAATAACTCAGCATATATACTAGTACTATATAAATAAACATATAGTTCAAATACCTCATTTCAATTATTGTTATTTAATTAGTAATTTAAATTCCACATATTTGCTAGACTAAGCTATAAAAAATGTTGAATAATCTTATACAATAAAGATTAAAAAAAAATCATTACAATGGCTCAATAATCCGTAATCGGACCATCCAAAATTTACAGTATCAATGAAAAAACGCATACATTTTAAATAAAAGACGACTGCAAGAAAAAGAAAGTGCAGTTCGATATTCTCGAATCTATGTAGGCTAATTTATAGCATAATTTATATCTCCGTGATCTGGAGGGCGACAGTGACATGACTGCACAACCGCGACGCCTATCGGACGGATGGTACGTGATCTGGATATTCCATCTGGAATCAGTCAATGCCAAACGTAAATTTTCATTAAAGGGTTTATGTCTAATATGCTTGCCATTGGAACTAATTTAACTAAACCTGTTTGGGCTTTTTTTATTTTATACTTTCGAAATGCTATTTGTTACTTTGAGAAGGAATGATTTCTGCTTTCGATTTAAATCGAGGCACTTATCTTGCATTAGCATTCAATGCTTGAGAGTTAAGTACTAGAAGGAACAAAATGTCTCTCTTTAACCTCCTTAACTATTTTTTTTATCTTTCTTATCGTTTACTTTTATTTTGCTTAGAGTTTGGAAAAGGTTTGAAGTACATTTAAACATTCTATTAATAGTTGTATGTTTTCAAAAGTTAATATAAATATTGAACAGAATTATTAAATGTTAATGGAATTATGTACAGATGTACAGGTATTATTAAAGTATAAATTAATCAAATGTGCCTATATATAAATATATTAGAAAATGACACACTTTTAGAGTTTATGATATTTACAAATAACCAAATGCTTAAATGATGCCTCTAGTTTGAGACGTTTACAAACATTTCTTAAAATTATTGTGTATAGCCTACTGTTTATTAATAAATCACTCTACAAATAGCTCGCTCTTAATTATACATTCACGAACAAAACTACAAGAAAATAATGGATGTAACGTGATGAAAAGTGTTATACATACACTGCAAGTGATAAATTATTTGCATTGTTCATCATATAGACTGATATTTAAATATTTTATAACTGTGCATCCCTAAAACAGTAAACTCAATGTTTTCTTGATTTTTTTAATAAATTTAAAAAAGTATTATAAAAAAAAGAGAAAGAAATTCAACGTAATTCGAAATAAATATTTTAAGAATTAATATTTATTTGAAATTCATATCTATTTCAAGTCCTATTATCGGAGATTATATGCTTATTTCAATTGTGTTAAAGCATCAGGGAGAAAAGAATCAACGTATGCCTATTTTTTATTAGTTGTTTACTATATATATATATATATATATATATATATATATATATATATATATATATATATATATATATACAATATGCTGCTTCTTACGCAAGGTACTAGGATTTGCATCGCTTAGTACTACAAAGAACAGCAGTGATAACATCTTTTTTATAAGAGCCCTCAGCAGATATGCCATTGTGACTGAGAGAGTGAATCCCTGAAATTTAAAATCATGGATCTAGCAAAAGACACCCTTGTCACCCTCAGAGTTATTATTCTACATGGAAGACATTGCAACCATGACAAACTGTGTCCCAGCCACCATGAATGAATACAACGGATCTTCGATTGATGCGAGATTCGAACTCACAGGCTTCTGGAAATGAGAATACCTAACAAGGCCACTGCGGCATACGGATATTAAATTATGTAATATAATCAAAACATATGTATGTAGGGTGGGTGGGGTGAACAGTGCATGAATGTCAGTTGGGTGCATGCGAGCTCGGGTTTGTCATTTTTATTGCGTAATTTATGGTATTGAATACAATAATTTAGTAGATTTCAATGAGTAAACTAATTTAGTTTTATGATTAAACCAATTTTTTTTTTTGTTATTTAAATAACACACACATTTAGAATACCTAAATAAGAGCAAAAGAGGTGTCACATATACAGCTTTTATGCTACAAAGCATGCATTGCATACATAATTACATAAACAAAATAATGCTAACAAATGAATTTCAATTGTTCGAAACAAATGAAATTTCAGATAATACGATTTTTATTATGTTACTGATTCTTCACCACCGGTCAAAAAGAAAATTAAAAATTTCCTTTTTCTTCAAAATTTAAATTTTTATACTTAAAACTTATTACTTTTTAAATACAATGGGTAATTAGTTAGCGAACAGTTTGGAGAACGAGAAACGGACACTTTCACGAAATATTTCTGTGTTCGGACTACAAACATATATTCAGATAACGAACAAAAACGAATTCTAGCGAACACTTCTCGGAGCATATGTAAAGGGTTGCCAAATCCAAAGAACCAAAATTTTTCATTTCTTGAATTATTTTGTTTCGCTATCATACTTCAGAGTTCTAACTGGAAAAACATTTCCAATCGAATAATTATAGCCTAAATAGACTATCAGTTTCGGTTTTAAAAAAAGTGAGAAAAGCATTTGACACATTGGACATGTTCTCTAACGCCTCATAAGCAAAAAATGATTAGGACTGACTAATAGGTAAAACTATATGTATTGTTTCATTAATAAACTTATCAAGAATATCCTTTTGTAACATAATTTTTATGATTTCCAGCACGAATTTGACAGAGTCTATGGTAAATCTAATAACGAACTATTCGGATAGCGAAAATAGTCTTGTAACGGATTATGCTCGTTAACCGATCTATATACTTAGAACCTAAAATAATATATCTAGTCATTTTCTTCTCGAAATTATTTTACTTCATTCGGATGAAGTAAAACGCAGAATAATATCATTAGTTAAAGATCTGAAAACGTTTTATGTATTATGCATGCATTTTTAATCCATTAACTTAAAAACGTTATTTTTCACTAATTACAACTGTTTTAATTTGTTGAATTGGGTAACTATTTCAATCCTTTCTAGTAGAGCTTATTGAAGAAAAGAAACATTATGATACTTTTATGCATTTATTACTAGATGATATTTTTCTCTTGAAATTAAAAAGAAATTTTGCGTGATGACATGCAGAGGATCTTTTTTAAATTTAACTAATTTATTAACTGATTATATGTATTAAATTTGACCCGCGACATTCATTTAATTGACCCAACTTTGTATAGATTGCTTTAAATTTTTAGTATTAGAAAAGAATCATGTTTGTATATCCATGTATTCATTTATGAATTTTAAAAAAACTTTTACTTTTCAACGAAACATTAGCATTATCGGGATGTAATTTCAGCGAAAAACATACTCACCTTATGAGGAAAATTTTCGATTCAGAAAAAATAACATTATTAATTCAGTTTTCTGCAAAATTCTGACTTACATCACAAAACGTCAAGTAGAGATCAATTAAATTTACATCGAATGATCCTATTTGAAAAAACGATACTCTTTCAAAAATCGAAATAAATGAAGATCGTTATTGTTTTTTAAATGAGAAATCGAGACAGAAAGAAGATTTGTGGGTAATTTAAGAGAATGATACTGGCAGCGGCTGTCTATAAATGACAATTTCAAAAGGAAGAAAAGATGACGTGCTTAATTCTTGATGAAGATAGAATTTCCAAATTACCCCATTTAAATTAATTACATGGCGGGGTATATATAAGTAATTTTACCTTGAATTCTAAACAATATTAATCAACTTCTAAATCATCTACGAATTCTCTAAAAACTTCTGCTTCTTCCCTACAGTAAAATATTTTTCAAATCCGACTGATAAGTGATAAGATATATCAGTCTATTAAGTATTAAATCTCACTTGAAAAATCCCCGGAAAGTCATTTAATTTTAATGCGGTCAACGTGGGATTTTTACAATTTTCTAATAAGTACACGCTTAAGGGACCATGTTTGTTTTACTGCTTTCACTCTTATTGAAATGAAATTTATCTAAAATAATATCATAGTTTTTTTTTTTTTTTTTGTCAAAAGGTTAAAGTACCTTTCCATTTGCTATTCCTAATTCTTCTCTTGTTCCTTTTTTTATTTCCCAGTCGAGATAGTTTGTAACGACTTTCCAACCGACGGCATGCTGGGATTGAATATAAACCCCACCTTCCTCTCAACTATCTTGTCCTTCAAACTGTCTTTGTAAATCAAATCTTTTTGTTTATTTTGCTTCTTTTTTATACGAGAACCGCGTTTTATGTATTTTATTTTGTTATTCTGTCTGGTGTTTAGGGAATAGTAACTTCTATTGCACTACATAGTCTATAAGATTTAAGATTTTAATTAGAAAGCTAATTAATTTTCAGAAAGAATTTTGTAAAGATATAGTTTAATAAGTCGATCTAAATTTTAAAAATTATAGTGTCTCCCTTTAAAAAGTTAGTTAAATGAAGTTTAATGATGATTTGGCGTACTTTTAATGAGTTGAAGTCCAATTACCGAGATTTTTCTATTAGTTATGAAAATATTGTATACAAAAATCTATAAGTTACAATTTCAGATTTTGTTCATTTTTACATTCATCAAGATTCAGTAATTTATAATGATGATTTTTTTTGTTTATCAATTTAAGATCTTTTTTTTTTTTTTTTTGTGCGGATGAGGGCTTATTTTATACTTTTCGGGCTATGGAATTCGATTCTATTATTCTATATTCTGAATAGAATAACAAAATACGTGCAGGCTTATTCTAACATGAATTCTTAAAGTAGGGACCAAATGGCACTACTAATTATGTATGAGTGCATGAGTACTGAATCCTTAAATTGTTAATTGCTAATAAACACAAAAATTATACATTTACCACTCATACTAAATTAAGCAAATAATTTTCATTAAATGGCAAATGAAGCTATATTTCAGGGATATAGTTCTAGATAAGCAAATTCTGGAATTTAAAAAAAGAAATTAGTTTTTATGCAGTAATGTTTTTATTTTTAAGCCATTTAAAAATATAAAAAAATGATTTAAAATAAAAATTATGGATAGCTTACAATTAATCATATGGATAGTCTACAGGTATACGATAACGGAATTTCATATATTAAAAAAATTTTTTAAGTAATTTTCGATTTAGTTGAATACTTATGAAGATATCGATAAATGTAATTAATCTCGCAAATGATCTAACTATATATATATATATATATATATATACACACTACTGGCCATTAAAATTGCTACACCAAGAAGGCGACATGCTACAGACGTGAAATTTATACGAAAGGAAGTAGGTGTGGTGACATGCAAATGATTAGCTTTTCAGCGCATTCAGACAAAGCAGGGGCCAGTAGCGAAACCTACATTGTGTTTAAATGAGGAAATTGTTCAGCCGGTTCCTCATACACAAATTGCATTTAAACGTTGTTGCCTGGTGAAAAGTTGTTGTGATGCCTCGTGTAAGAAGGAGAAATGCGTACCAGCACGTTTCTGACTTTGATAAAGGTCGAATTGTAGCGTACAGGGATTGCGATTTATCTTATCGCAGTATTGCTGCTCGCGTCGGTCGAGATCCAATGACTGTTAGCAGAATATGGAATCGATGGGTTCAGGACGGTAATACGGAACGCCATGCGGGATCTCAACGGCCACCTATCACTAGCAGCCGAGAAGGCAGGCATATTATCCGCATGGCAGTAATGGATCGTGCAACCACGTCACGAGCCGTGAATCAAGAAACGGGGTCGTTTGGGAGACAACAAGTGTCTGCACGAACAGTTCGACGACGTTTGCAGAAGCATGGACTCTCAGTTCGGAGACCATGACTGCGGCTTCCCTTGACGCTGCGTCATAGACAAGAGCGCCTTCAATGGTGTGATCAACGACGAACCTGAGGGCACGAATGGCGAGACGTCATTATTTCAGATGAATCCAGGTTCTGTGTACAGTATCATGATGGTCACATCCGTGTTTGGCGGCATCGTGGTGAACGCACACTGGCAGCGTGCATTCGTCATCGTCATACTGGCCCATCATCTGGCGTGATGGTATGGGGTGCCATTGGATACACCTCTCGGTCACCTCTTGTTCGCATTGACGGTGCTTTGAACAGTGCACGTTACATTTCTGGTGTGTTACGACCCGTGGCTCTACCCTTTATTCGAGCCCTGCGAAACCCTACGTTTCAGCAGGATAATGCCCAACCGCATGTTGCCTGTATTGTACGGACCTTCCTTGATACGGAACATGTTCGGTTGTTGCCCTGGCCAGCACGTTCTCCAGATCTTTCACCCATAGAAAACGTCTGGTCAATGGTTGCCGAGCGACTGGCTCGTCACCAAACGCAAATCACTACGGTTGATGAACTGTGGCATCGTGTTGAAGTTGCATGGGCATCTTTACCTGTACATGCAATCCAACCTCTGTTTGACTCAATGCCCAGACGTATAACTGCTGTTATTACTGCCAGAGGTGGTTGTTCTGGGTACTGATTTCTCAGGATCTATCCAGCCAAATTTTTTGAAAATTTAATCACTTGTTATTTCTAGTATAATATATTTGTCCAATAAATATCATTTTGTTATGTGGTTTTCTTCCTGGTGTAGCAATTTTAATGGCCAGTAGTGATATATATATATATATATATATATATATATATATATATATATATATATATATATATATATATATATATATATATATATATATATATATATATATATATAGTTAGATAGCTTCCTCGATAGCTTCTAATAATTAAGTTTGTGTTGTAAACATCAAAATGTATCGAAGACAATTGCCATTCTGAAAAGATTTTCCAATATCCAATCAATACTCATCTTCGGGTTCAACATGCACAAAGATGGAAGTATAAAATAAAGATTTTTAATTTACAAAATAGCTTGAGATTTACAAAACATATTAATGGAAAAAATTTCCATCAGTGATAAAAAAAACGTGTTTCTTTAGAATTTAGTAAAGTTTTAGTTTGTGTAATGTAGACTATTTTCGTATTGCCTTTTACATGTCTGTCTAAAATCTAAGAAAATGTAGACGAATAATTTATTTAGGTTTCTTCCTGATTAATTATAGTTATTTTACTCAACTTGTGACGGAATTTCTCTGACAAGTTCTTATAGAATACTGCTATTTAAAAGCATAGCTTAAATCTGCAGATCATTGGTACACTTTCGGCACTCTAGATGAAAGTATCGGCAAAAGAGGAGTTATTATAAGAGATGTGAAGCAAAATTATCTAACAAATTCATCAAATTCCAAAGGAATGTTTAAAAAGGAACATTCCTTCCTCATGCAATACTAGGTAACTGATGAAAATGTAATCACTGTCCAGAAGCATGACAACATTCTTAGGTAAATTTAAATAATTTTCTCATCAGCATTTTTTATTCAACTGCAATGACAAGAAGTATTTCTGAAGGAAGTGAAACTCAACGTTTCGACTTGAATGTCAAATGAAATTTCGCAGAAACATCTCACTCTTCACCGCACAACGCGTGAAGAATTAATGCGAAGAAAGACTGGCAGATTCTTTTCCATTGATCACACCGAAGATTTAAAATTATGTCTTCTTGCTCTTTGTAAATTAATAGAACTCGAAGTGTGTTTGTAAATTAATTAAGTATTCGAACACTGAAAGGTCAGTCGAATGCAGTGTTTAAATTAAGAACTACTTAACATAATGTAAATAAGAAAGTTTAATTGGATGTTTTTTCTGACTTCCCAAATTTAAATTGATTATAATAAGAAAATTAAAAAATACCAGAAAGATTTAAAATTAAATGACGTGCTAAATATTTTGTACCTAGTTAATTCTCCGAAAAATTCTAATGCTCATTAAAATTATTCTATGACCAATATGTAACTGACTTAATCCCGATTATAAATTAAAAATGGTCTGAATAATAAAGTTTCTGGACGATATCAAAAAATTATGTTATCTCAAATGATTTATTATATCCGATTTCCAACAAATTGAAATATGTTCTAAGTCTCCTGGAACTATTTAAAATAATTTAATTGATTCTGTAAGTATATAGACTGGAATAGGTTACAGTTAGATTAAAGATCAAACCTGTTGATAATTTCACTAGCGATGTGTGACTTTCTTCAGTTTCATTATACTTTGCACTGTAACTATGTTAAGTAAGCGCATTTAAATTACTCTCATGGTGTTCTTAATGCCTAATGAGCTACATTGCTTTCTAGCAATTGTTACTGCTACGTAGAATGTGATATGATCTTCGAAAGAAACGTTTGATGCCAAAGAAATCTAACAATTGATTAAAAGGAACCAAATTAACCATATTTGTGTGTAAATCAAAGTAAAAGCAGATGTTTGATGACAAAATAAGGAAATGGAATGAAACAAGTGGTTTTAATATCAGTATCTTTCTTTCCAGCAAATAGCCCATATTTATCTTTATTTTTTTTCTAATATGAGTAATGAGCTGTTCTTTATAATTATCCATACAATTTTGAGATGTAATGAACCCAAAATAAAAATATAAAAACTTCTTTGAAAAATGAAAGAAAAAATTAACTTTGACTTATTTTGATCGTAAATTTAGAATATCGAAAAATGAAAAATTTAACCTTAAATTTTTTGTTACATTGGCTATTATTCATGCTTAGAGCCATAACTGCTCGAGAACTAAAACTAAATCATATTATTTAAACCGATTTCTAAATTTGTACTTTATTTTTAGAATTTGAATTCAATATTCAACAGCAGAATAGGTAAATTTCAATTATATCGAATAGTTCAAAATTAAATTTAAACTAACTCTTTATGTGTCATTAAAATATTTATATTTATGATATATATATATTAAGCATTACACTACAATAATATAAAGAATATAATAAATATACCATTCTGTTACTTTTGGTAAAGTCTGTAGTAGTTCTCCTTCCTTTTTTTTTTTTTTTTTTTTTTTTGAACTTGTAGTATTTAAAATAGAAATGTCTCCTGATCATCATAAGAAATTTGGAAATTGGGGAAAAAATTGCGTTTTTTACTTATTTACAATATATAAAATGGACCTTATGAAATTAGAAGTTGGATTTAACATCATTACCTTCTGAAAATAGTTTTCAGAAGCATGCATCTTAATGCAAATCTACGTTCAATTAAAGCAACCTAAATATTAAAAAATTAAATGCTTTCGCAGTTAAATTTATATAATATCATCAACTAAAAATAGATTACTTTTAAAATTTGAGATACAAAATTTCTAAATATAATGGTCTGTGGCATTTTATTTTGAATTTGTAGCTATCACGTAGTCAGAATAACTGTCTGGTTAATAACTCTATTAAGCTAAAAAGTAATTTATTGCTTGCATAATAATATGACATTAAAGTAATGCAACTTCTGTTTGGTAAAAAGATCTGGAATGCATCTCGGGACAACGCCTCATAATATTTAACCACAAACTAATTATGAGCTTGACCACAAAGTTTGCACGCCCCTCTCGACGCTTGCGCATTGTACTGAAGGAGAAAGAGGAGCTCTTAAGACATTAACTTGCACACGACTTATCCGAAACGCCTATCAACAAGAGAATAAATAGATTCTGAGTAATTAAAGTATTATTTGTTGATCATGACGCGTCTTTTAGCAATTGGACAACAGCCTGTAGTGTTTTGAGGAATTATAGTACAAAATAATATACAATTATAATAATGACTTTATAAATACGATGCCTTAATATTCCCGAACATTAGAAAAATGAGTAACTTTCAAGTTATGGGCAAAATGTCATTTAAATAGGATAGAGAGTTCGTTAGAGAAACTATAACAGATCTGGCAACTGAACTATTTTGAATTCCTTCATTCCCAAATTAAAATGTTTACCATGGAATGGTAGGCTTATTTAAAATATTTGTACGAAACATTACTTTCATCATATTTTCGATAGCAAAGAGTAACGCATATTGTATGAAGTACCTCAGCTTGTTCCAGAAAGATGAAATGCACAGTTCACCAATACTGTAACGATAACAATTGCCCGTGTACGGCAAGAATGAAATGGAATAGATTAGTTTCTGAGCACCAGTGACCGAAACACAATAAAGCGGGAATATAATTACAGACTACGGAAAATAAAACAAAATATTTTATAATCCACTGACACACAGATGAAAGTCTATTTCGGCATAGAAAGTTTACTTTATCGGAACCATAATGTATATCAATTCTAGGTGTGTTGATTATTATTATGTTCCAAAACCTACCATCTATGAACGAACAAACATACAGTTTAAAAAAAATGGCCCACCGGCACAGTTCATTCCATCAAAAGAACAAAAGTGGTTTGAAATCTGAGAGCAGACGATTACAATAGACGATTTAACCGAAACCGCCACCTTAATTGCAAGGTGTCAAAGCAAATTTCTGACTTTGATCTTTCTTCATCCCCATCTTTTTCTCACGAATTCATCATTTTTCTTTCTTCTTTTCTATTTTTTTCCGTCTACCTACCAGAAAACCTTGTCAGAAAAAGAACAAAAAGGGAGTTGATGGCAAAACCCGTTCGGGATCGAATTTCAAAATGGTGGAACCGAAGTAACGGTTCGATAATTTGGGCTAAATTTTACCCTATGTAGTTCCATGAAAATTTTTCCCTTTTTAACTACTGACCTCTAACCGCGTCGGTAATGACCGATTTCACCTTCGTTTCTACCGAAGTGTAACTTCATGACTTGTAAATGATCAGAGAGTGTTAACATCTTTTTAAGCAAAAATTTGTCCAGAACTCATTTGCAGCATCGAAAATAACTTACACAACCATCAGTTTAGAATATTACATTTAAACAGCTATAATTACAGATATATTAGCAGTCAAAGTTAGTAATCAGAAATTATAATAAAAGTTGGCAATACTGAAATATTTAAGACAGAGCTTGTATGTATTATTTTTACTATTTAAAACAATAAAAACACAAAAATTGAGCGAAAAATGTGAATTTTCAAACTTTGTGTTTTGAGGAAATATATAAATAATTCTGCTTATCATATCGATCAAATTGGTAGGAATCTAATTCAACGTTTTTAAAAAGTTTTAAAAGACTCATTAAAAGCATTTAGGACTCTAAAAAGTTAGCTAATTTGAACAAAAATGATATTCTGTTTCATTTATTTTAATCCAAAATATTTATATTTTCGAATAATTTTTACTCAGCAGAATTTAATCGGAGAATTTTTTTACAAACAGCGCGCGTTGAAAGAAATAGCCCAATTTCTTTCAACGCGCGCTGGACTGGCTGCGCCGGAGTTCTCAAGGTACTTAGGTCCGTAGGACCTCACCCTCACTTGGAGCTGGAAATGAACTGGTGAGCTATAGCTGGGATGAAAGAAATAAAAGGGTGAAATCTCTAAAGGTATGTGTTACATATAACCCACAGCTTTTTCGTATTTCAGTGGTTTTCATATTCGATTTTACTTCAAATCGGTCGATTCGATTTTACAAAAAATATAAAGAGAATCAAATTATATCAAAAATTGCATTCGTATTGTTACAATTTTTAAATGATATATGTTTGGTGACTTATAAAACAGAGAAAACCTAATGCATTCATTTCCTTGAACAAAATAAAAGAGGAACCTCTTTAAGAGGCAGATCATAACAGTAAAACTAATGAGACAAAATATATAACAAAGACACCTCTGATGCTGAAGTGTTTTTTTTTTTTTTCACCCTAATTTTGCTTTCAAAACTAATGCTTCTAATGAGGTATCTTTTATTAACTTTATTTTTCAAAGTAACATATATATCTAAGGACGAAATATATGTACACATTTTAATCAAACATAATTATTAATTAAATTTTTCTCTTAACTTTATAATAAAAAATATCACAAATTTTTATGATTTAGAGAAATAAAACCATATGGTTTTAATTAAGTAATTTAAAAAAAAATTCAATTGGAAAATAAACCTACTTTTGTGGGTTAAGTATGCAATAGAATATATTTATAGCACAGAAAAATTTTAGATCAAAAACTTTTGAAACGTTTTTCTAAATATGTTTCCCAAACGAAAACTAATTTAGCAATCAGCAAAAGTTAATTCAAATCATTTTCCCTTATTACTGATTTCTTTTGCTTATTTTAACTGTAAATGTCATAATATTGAAATCAAATTAATCAATTGGTCAAAATTATTAGAAGTAAGTTAAAGTTATAAAACACTAGGAAATTTTTAATGTTAGACTTATGAGAAGGTTGAATCTTTAATTTTAAAAAATATAATTTAGAGAAAAATAATAATATAAGAATGTTATCTTAAAAGGCATTGAAATATATATAGATATATAGTTAATATTAAATTGAAATTATATTGCTAGACGAATAAAATAGATTAAAAAACTGACTATAATTTGTTTTCATCTATTTTGAGTTTGAATTCAAGTCGACAGTGAAATCTGCTGAAATCATCCTTAAACCGGAGTCTAAAATAACCAGTTTCAGTTAAAGCAAAGAAGTAAATTTTGATTCATTAATATATTTTAAGCAAGGATAGAAAAAAACTGTCCATTTCTGCAATTTTTTTTTACTAATGCGAAATTTTCTGACTTGGGGAAAAAAAATCCAGTCATGCTGCATTAACTTGTCATATAAAAGAAGATTATGTACAGTTTCCTGATTAAAAATAAGCTTTACAGCTTATTTTTAATCAGGAATTAATTTATTATCATGGCATTAATTTATTTTTAACACTGATACAAATCGCCAAAAATGTTTTGATTTCCAATTTGAAGAATTCAATTTTTTTTCCAGTCATTACTAGCTATGGAAGATTAATTTTAATTGGCAAACGATTCAAATTATCTGATGGAAATTAGCATGTGCAATACTAATATGGATTAAGAAACGATTAAAAGAATATTTTGATACTATTTATTTACATACAAAGTTTTCTGGTTTAAAAGTTGGTTAGGGCAACATATTTTTACGTTAAACGTAGACTTGCGTTCCTTGCTGAATTTTTATATTCAATAAGGACAGACGTCTTGAAGAATCGCAGAGCTATTATCCTTTTTGGTGACCTTGGAATTTTAAAAAATAAACAAACGGGAAACGTCATTCAAAACAGCAATTTGCATACTCAGTAAGATTAAAATTTCCTTATCTGTGCATGCATGAGATGATTTTAAAGCGTGCAAATTTTTAATTATTTGATTGTGTTGCCAACGTTACAAAAATCCTAGATTCATTCGATTTTAGAGATTTTAGTTTAATTAAGTAAGCACTCTAAAATATACAAATTAATCAAATGAAACCTTATTAATTAATATTTAAGAAATAATAAATATGTTGCTTAAAAAATCTAAAAAAAATGTATACTTATTTGTAGCTATTTGACATTTTTATACCTCATGTAAATTTTTTCTACTAAATAATGTTGCTTATCACGTAGTTCTTAGATAAATAGCTTTTTATAAGTTAAAAAAGTACTTTGGTACTATTTTAACTTATAAAAAGCTATTTATCTAAAAACTACGTGATAAGCAACTACGTATAAAGTAACTATTGGTTTTCACATAATGTTTTAAATTATTTACAATAAAAACGCAATGTGTGTGTGTGTGTGTGTTTTGTATAACAATAAAATAATACACATATACGATTCTCAAATATAAAAAGTCTTTGCGATGCTGCCATAGATAAAATCGATCAAGTTATATAAATTCGTGTAAGTTAAATAAGAATGAGAGATAACCTCACTCTTTTAGGGGCTTCTTTATATGCATTAATTCAATCCAGAAACATCCTCATTAAACAGTTTCAACTCAAATTAGTTGAAAAAAAATTTTCGATCTTCTGTCACATTTTGCAGAAGAGAGCTCATTTTACGGAGGCCTGCAATTGAAAGTAGATTCCGATTACAACAATTATCTACGCCCTATATAATAATTGAATCTATGGACTGTTGAAAGGGCAGATTAGAGATGATAGATGCATTATATTCATAAAAAACCTTTTTATCAGTAAATACACAGGATTTCATTTTAAATTTTCTTTATAGAGAAAATGCTTGATATAATGACTATGATGACAGAAATATTTAAATTCAAGTATTAGAAAAAAATTCTTTAGTGTTCTATATGTTTTTTTCAATAACACTGCATTTTTTTTAACTCATGAAATTTATTTCAGTATTTTTTCTCCAATAGATCTTTGTTGTTGATTTAATAATAACTCTCTGATGTTTAAATAATTGCCGACACAAAAGGATTTTAAACATTTCTATCACTACACAATATTTAAAAACGATTATTCAGCATATAATGCAATTTAGGGCGACAGAGAGCGGAGAGGTAAGTATCCCTAACTGTGAAACAATAGCTTCCGCGTTCGAATCCTGGTTCGAGAAGGGATATTCCTTTCTCTATCTTCTACTTTCACTTAGAGGTCAAAGAGTTTACACTCACCGGATACCTTACTATATAAGATGCAAACAACTTCGCCAAATATCGCACTGAATAGGTATACCCTAAGGGCAGCCGGGCATTAGAAAAAAATGTAATTTCGTTTATTCTTACTGCTCAGTACTTCGTATCAGTCAATGTCAAAAATGTTTATTCAAAACATAATATTGCACACAAAGTATAGAAAAAAAATTCTGCATGTCAGCTAAAATCACAAAAATTATACAATAAAACCAAATTTCTTATCAGAAATCAGATCGAAACAAATCGGGTGGATGCAATCGGATGAACAGACTTCTCATGACAGTTTATTGGGTGCCGTGTTTTAGCAGATATTCTTCCTGCCCCGAGGATTCGGTGAGTAACATCGTCTTCTCCATACAAAATATCCGACAAAATGTATTGCTTCTGTTGTACTTTACAGGAAGTATTTCTTACTTGTATAGTTACAGCAAAACCATTAGAATTTATTTCGGCAGCACTTTCAAAAATTAACAAGAGAGTAAGTTGTTAGTAACATAATATAAATGTTAATAGAGATAACTGCGTTCGATGTTCATCATCCAGTACATTGTAGAAGCGTAAAAAAAAAAAAAAAAAAAAAAAAAAAGAAGATTTTTGGTCAATTCACAAAATTAATTTGGTCAATTCACAAAATCTTAAGCAAAATGTACTACAATCTCAACAAAATGTATTAAATCAAATCAATGCCTAAATTTATTTAATCAAATTATTGACCAAATTTATCGAATCATATCAATAACCTAATTAGATTAAACCATAAAATCATGATGCGTCTTTTCTTTTTTGGTATGATTTTCTCCAGAGTGTAATATAGTCAATTAAGATTTTTTTAGCCATATCAAAATAATACAAACTGTACTGAACATTATTAAGCATAATAAGATCATTATGAACACAGACAATATTCTAGTTTCAAAGCAATTTAAGGATATGAAGCCAAATACGATTTCTTTGCAAACTATGAAAACATCGAAATTCTTTAAGTGAGTATTTTATTATGCCACAATATATGGATCTACCTACACAAAAACCAACTAATATATAAATTGTAAACTATATATAGTACCACTAAAAAAAAGATATTCCTAGAATAAAATGCATCACCAAATCCTTCACTTAACATATTTACACTCTTGTGAAAGAAGCGATCTTAAATAATATATCAGCAGATGAAAACAAATATATTTTTTTCTGCATTCTTTAAAAAGTGCATTGTGTTCTTTTAACAATTTATAAATATATATAATACATCTGTGGATACTATATTATTACATTGCATGTTGAAATGAATGACTCAGCAAAATTAATCCGACTCACAATAAGTGAGCTTTCGTGACTCACAAAAGCGACAAAAGAATTTATTCACAGAAGAATAAATCAAGTGGAGCGATTTGAATTCAATGCATTGTTTTGTCTTCTTGTCACGAACTCGATCGGTTTTCGATGCAAAACAGAACATTTTTAGCTCTTTAACCACTCATTTTTCTTTTGAATGCAATTACTGTAAAATTAATGTTACACAGTAATTGCATTCAAAAATCTAGGCAAACAAATGACTGAAATTTAATAAAATAAATTTTTAAAAAA
The DNA here is from genome assembly GCA_030067965.1 of Latrodectus elegans. NCBI lineage: Eukaryota > Metazoa > Arthropoda > Arachnida > Araneae > Theridiidae > Latrodectus > Latrodectus elegans. The sequence goes on from CM057820.1 coordinate 126,512,559, forward strand.
ATTTATGGTAATGAATAAAGAGTTTAAATTTTTTATATTTTATGATATTATAAAATAGAATACGACAGTTTAATAATAAAAGATCTTACACATAGAAATTAAAGCAATTTAGACTAAAATTTAGACAATTTAGTCTTACAGTTTATTCAGAACGCAAAAAAAGAAATTTCATTTGATTTTTCCTCTTGGTTATCAATGTCGAGATTGTAATTCAATGGTCTTCAGTTCTACAATTTAAGACTCAATTCCTACTTTTAGTAAAAATGTTTGTAACAGTCCAGTAATCAGTTTAAGCCATTGTTATGTGTTTAATTAGCTCAAATGTTTTTAAAAAAATGACGCTTAACGATAAGCCAATCATATAATTTCAGACAATTTGATGACGTCATGCAATAATTCATGGCCTAGTAAATACTCTATATTCGCTCAGTTTTTGTAATTTATTTTGTCACACTGATAATCTTTTTGTAAAAAAAAATCATTTAAATTGTATTAATATAATGTCTCTAAGTCATTAAACTGTTTCGCTTTAGAGCAATTTAACTCTTCGTTTATGAACTAAAATATTTTTTTCAATAACTACTACCTTTAAATGCCGAGCTGGCAGCCGAATGGTTAGCCCTCTTGCCTTCGGTTCAACAGTTCGTGAGTTCGAATCCCACCTTGGGCATGGATGTTTGTAGTGGTTCGTAACCCACTTTTAATCGTAGGTCCCGATCTAATTAGCCCTCGTGTGCAAAAAATGACCGTTGAGAGACAAACAAACAAAAAACTACGTTTAAATTTTTAAAACTGCAACACAAAATTAACAGGAAATAAAAACGAATTTTATTATAAAGTTAACAACTTTATATTTTCCAAAAAAATAATTTTTTCACATTAAAGAATTAAAAATATTTTTTTAAATAAATGTGCAATTAAGGGATTAATTAAGAAAAGATCTTTCTTTAAGAATTATTGTTTTTTATTATTTGCAAAAACTATCAGGAAAATTTTAAGTACTTTTTACAATATATCTATTGCTTTAACCTGAAAAAAATAATTCAAAATTTACTATGTAAAATAATGGTAATGTTGCATAAAAGTGTTAAAATTATAAAAGTACTTTTCAAACCATTAAGTAAAATTCTTACCAGTACTTGTAATAAAATACGAAAAACTCGAATATAATAAACACTTTGTAATTTCCTATCCTACAGTAAAAACGGGAATGAAATAAACCTTAAAATACAACATATCCACTTGAGCTAGCTGCTTCTTAAAATTTAAGAAACTTCATTTAAATGAGTTTGTCTGATGAAAATTATATCGAGTAATCTATTTGCTGCAAAATTACATTTATTAAATTGCATATATATGTATCATACTAAATGGATACCTGTATCATTATACCATACATGCAGTCACATGTTTATAAAATTTTAGCCACCAAACATGAGCTTAAATATTATTAGGGAGATCTCAAACCCTCAGAGAAATACAAAATGCTACTGATTTACAACTAGAATCATTATACATATTTTTAGCTTTCTTATTCTTTAATTACAAATACTGTTAATCTTTCGAATTCAATTTGAATTTTGGAGGAATTTTCTTATTCGCCCTTGTAACCTCCATAAATATGAATTCAACCTTATTTTGATCTTATTTGCTTGTGCTTGAAACTGAGATTGGCCAGACAAATTTCACAGAAAAATGCAAGCAACTGTGTCGTCGCGTACTTACGAACATTGAGTGGACCGAATACCATGGCAAAATGATAATGGGCCATTATAATTGGATTCCAAACATCCCAGACTGATGCCCATCCATAGTAAATATCAGATTAACTCTCTTACTCTTTCATTTCGACATCTCCATACATTAATTGTTCATTACCATCGAGTTTAAGGCGCCCTATTTCTATCACTTAATCGTGAAGGCCGCAATTGGAGCCGATATAAGGCAGTGCCAGAAACAATAACCGTAATAGTCATCAAGAAAGTCAGTTTCAGTTAATTGCCATTGCATATGTTTGGATACCATAAGTTCTCGATGAATTGGTAAAATACACACTGAATCTTTACATTCATACTTAATGCGGAATGTGCAATTATCACTGGAAACGCAGTCCTCTTATATTTTTGTTCAAAGCATATCTGTAAAGTAACGAGGAAAGAAGCTTTCTCAGAAACTTTGAGCTTACTAAAATATTTAATAAAAAGAAATTTTGAGCTTACTAAATCTATCTTGTTTTTAATAACTGTAAAATATACGTTCTAATCTGGATGTAAAACATCTTTCTGAAAATGATAGCTAACAGTTGTAACTTTTAATATCAAGAGCATAAACATGAAGTAATTTAAAGTCAAGAAGAATGACTTCATCAAGAACATGAAGTAATTTAAATTAAGAAAATATTTTCATGGTTTCTAAGAAAGCTTCTTTCTTAGAAACACTGGCTCCAAAAAGAGCAATTTTGAAAATGAATCAATAAGTATGATAACCTGGTTATCTATTCACTGATCACTATACTACATGCCCTCTCAACACTGAATCGTCATTCGCTTGTAAAGTTTTATTTGTGTCACTGTTATAACTTCTATCTAATTTGAAATTTTCAGCTCTCTTGAGTCCACCCGTTCTTTTAAATGCTTTAAATTCATTACTTTAACATTCAGATCCATGCTCCAGCCCAAACAAAGATAACTGGTGCTGCATATTTGATTACTGTTACAATTCATCGCACCACATTTGCATGCTGAGTTTCGATCTAATTGTGATTTAAATTTCTCTGAGTTGCATATATATTGTTACGAACAAGCTGTTTATGTAAGTCATTAGAATATAAAGTAAAGAATACAAATTGATTCTTAATACTTAATACAATTGTTGTAAACTTGAAAGTTTCATTTATTTATTTAATTACTTTCACTATAAAAAAACCATAATAATTAATTTACAAAACTAATCATAATTTTTAAAAAAATATTTGCATTGTTAAGCAGTTTTTCAATTCGATGCAAAATTTTATGTTATAAAAAATACGAAGTTTATACCTAATATTGTTTTGGTTTTTCATATACTATCTTGATTTTTGTTTTTGTCATATATCATAAATAATACTTTTTATAAATCTATTTAAAAATGAACTATCAAAGAAAATGAATAAAAAAATATTAAGATATTATTTAGAAATTTTGAGCTAACTAAATCTATTTTGTTTTTAATAACTGTAAAATATACATTCTAATCTGGATGTAAAACATCTTTCTGAAAATGATAGCTAATAGTTGTAACTTTTAATATCAAGAACATAACATGAAGTAATTTAAATGATAAATAAACTTAAAAGACAACATGGATATACGAGGTCTACAACGTTAATAAATGCAATAATATTAAATTAATTTCTGAATTAATTCTGATAAATCAAAAATGATTGAAGAGTTATATGAAAAATATATGAAGTATAACAATTTGAGAAATATATAAGTAATGACTGAAATATATTCTCAATATAACTGTAAACATTTGTTTAAATAATTTATTTTGAAATTCATTATTTATAATAAACGGCTACTTGATCTAAAATGTATTAAATAATTTATTTGCAGTTTCATATCTTTCTTAAATTAACTTTAAAATATGGCAACAGTACAATATTGTAAATTACTAACTCCCAATTGCAGCTCACGTGTCTCACTCCAATACGTGACGTTAAATAATCCCCTAAGCTTACAGTGCTTACAACTTCACGATCGTTGCAGCTTTTTAAACTCCGAGAGATATTCTCTGCAGGCAATAAAAATAAACCACCGAAAAGTAGCAGCTGCCCATGCATCAAACGTATACACGATGCCATAGAAATAAGACTTCCGTAAACGTTAGGCAACTATTATGCAAGAGTAGCTAGTGCTGTGAATGGCACAAACGGCTGAAATAACAGAGTATTCTTCTGGACATAAAGGACCCTTTTACATCCCAAAGTACAATCTATGGCTCGGGTGGGCTGGAGCAATTACGAATAACAGTACGTTATCGAGTTCAGAATCCCCATTCACAATGGTGAAAAGTGTTTGGATACGTAAGAAAAGAGAAAGATTTAATAGCATTCTCTGGAATGGCTTGAAAGGAAAAAGCGAGCACTCAGAGAGGAGATTCACACAACACCTTGAAGACATAAACCGTTAAAGGCCACAAAAAGTCATGTTTTATATTCAGAGTTTCAAATATGCATTCAAAGTATTTTAAAGTTCTTTTCAGATGAGTCTTTCTCTCTCTCTCTAATAATAAACGCTTTCATTTTTCTCAGTTCTTTGGAGAGAAATAAGGAGGAAGTACATATCCGTTTCAGATTTAAGATTTCTTTAATTCCTTTTTAGAAATGCTTCGACTTCAGAGAATCGAGTATTAGAAATCCAAGTAGTTTATAAATTAGAAGCCAGAATAAAAAAAAAACTTGCTATGCAAAAAGTACAGAATAAGAATTCTGTATAGAATCATGAAATAATTCTCTTTCAGGCAGCCAAAAAGCTTCCTTTTCAAACTAGAGAGAATAATAAGAACAAAAACAAACAAATATTAAGCAGTTAAACTTATTACTTAATGATTAGCTTTTTCATTTTCTCTTCGTTTACACATTCATTTCATTGGGTTTCAATAAAATAAAAGGATCAATGAAAAAATTTTTTTATCCATTTTTATACAATTAATTTCATAACATTTCATTTAGATTAATGTTTCACATCTTGATTCAACTAATCTGAATTCGAACTTCCTAATCATAGATTTTAATTAATAACAAATGTGTTAATAATCATGTGTCCAAAACATATCGTATAAATGGATTCCAAAAATTTCATACCCGACAATCACGGAATTTTCGGAAGACAAAATTACAAATAAAACAAGTTACAAATATAACTTTTACTATACTTTAAAAGTAAGTAGATTTTAAATTTTGTATAAGATAAGAATCGACATCATCAACATTCTCTTCTGCTTTCTACACTCAGTTATAAAAGTCAAATTCTTTTTTTAACTGTTTGTTGACGAAGGATGCACTCTGCTTTGCAAATAGTTCAGATATCCGCTATTTCTTTCGTATTTTCATTTAGAAAAAAAAAAAAAAACAAAAAAACATATTGAAAATGCTTTATAAGATTTTAATAAAAAATATATTTATTTAAAAACGTTTTTAATTACAACACATTACTTTAATCAAATGATCTTTATAATTTAATTCCATTAATTAAATAATGGTTATTATTAAATATTATTTTTGTAAGTTAAATTCTGTAGAAAAATTCCATTAAATAATAATTTTCAAGTAAATATTTTAAACTATTTAAGGATAATAAAATTAAAAAATATAATAAATTTTAAAAATATAATTAAACATAAAATTTTAGTAAAGTATAAAAACTATTTTCATAAATATTAATTATTTTTAAATACATTAGAAAAATAATATTTTAAAAATAATTAATATTAAATAAACAAAATTTTAAAAATTTATAAATAATAAAAATTTACTAATTTTTTTTTTCAATATAAAATAAATTAATATAAAAAAGGTAATTTTAAATCATTTTTTAAACAATCAAAAAATAATAACAAACTTTTATATCAATTCATTTTTTTCAGTAGAAAAAGAAGAACTGTGTGTGTGATGACAAAACGCATCATTAGTATCATAAATTTAAATTACAATTAAATATGATTCTGTAATACGATTAAACAAACATCAAAAATTATTTGATTTAATCTTTCCAAAATGGAGATATTCTTAAATTGTTAATAAATGAAAAATAACGGGTAAATAATTTTGTATTGTTTTTCAAAATCATATTTAAATTAATCGCTTAAAAACGAATTTTTCCGTCTAAATTGAATAACAAATGGACACAAATGGCAAGAGTCCACAGTTTACAAATTCTAAATTCAATATTTTAACACTTGGAATAACAGTTAGAAAAATAATTACTTTATTTTCTTCATCGAAGCGTTACAGGTAATTGCCATGCAACAGAATAATTTCGTGGGAGAATATTGTTCCCTCAAAATGGAAAATTCTACACTTCTCTCAGCAAGTGTAGAATTTCCTCTTTCCTATCCACGACACTACACTTATTGACAGAAAAGTTCACATTCCATTCTTAGTTTTTAATCACATGCATCAGAGCACAGATGTGAAAGTGCTGTCCCAGTAATTTCCTAAATAGAAATAATTTGTTAATGCAAACATTCCTAAAGCAATAAGATTGACCTCAAGAAGGTAATATAACATTTCACTGTGAAGTTTCCTTATAGCTGAAATCATATCATAAATAGGGCAGTTAAATAATTTGGTATATCTCATAATTTTAAATACTTTTATTTCTTAAGTATTAATTATTTTTAGGTAGTTACTATTTTTATGGGACGAAAACCATTAAGTTATTGGAAAAACAGTAATCTTAAATGTATTTTGAATGCTTCATCATGTCAATACATTTTTTGATTTTCTTTGCTGCCGACCAAAGGCTGAAAGGTTAACATTCCTGAGCTGTGGGTGCTGAGTTCGGACATGGCTTTCTGTTTCTCTTTCTTCTAAGATGGCCCATCCTATAAACAGGTGTGTGGTCATATGGTAATATTACTCACTTTCGCCAGTTGCTTGTCAAATGAGTTTCTAGTTTTGTTGTAATGAAAGGTTCCTCACCCGCCACTATTGAAACAAAAACTATTTTCTTTGCTATGAAATTATAATAAAATTCGCTTTTTACAAATAAATATATTTTTTAACTCAAAATGATCAAATTAGATCTTGTGATGTATAAAATAAAATTAGTATCTCCTTTTAAAAACTAAAGACTTTTAATCTTAAAAAAAATTTTATTAATCTAATTAGAATCGCGAATAATTTTGTTTGATTCACCTAAACCGAAAAAATTTTGATCTATACATTCCTTATTCAAAGTAATATTTGAACTAAATTAAAATAAATGTAGAATTTATTGTTTTATGCTTTCGTGCTTTTGCGAAACTTCTCGCAATGAGTTCGTACTTGTTATTTTAAGCCTCAATAAAATGACAAAACAAAAACTTTAATAAAGGATGACAAAATATATAAACTATTACCCAAAATTTCATCGTTTTCATGTTTTAAATCAGGCCAAGGTCAGTTAGAATCTGAAATTTTTGACTATTTCCTAAAATTTGCACAATCCCCTAGAAAGACATTCCTTTGAATGCTAAATCAACATATTTGAAGGTAAGTGATAAAGATCTAAAAAAATTTATAGTAACAGTTAATCGATGTAAATACTCTCACTTTTATTAAGTATCTCTTCGAAATACATTAAGTATTTTTAAGTTCTTTTATAGTATATATACAAACTTATATAACTATGAATAAGTTTCCGAATTTTCCTTGTAAAATTAAAATGCGCACCAGAAATAAAGTAATTTAAATACATAATTAAAGTTTCAAATTCTAAAGTAAAAAATTACTCTTATTCTTTTAAAATTTAATACCATTTTAAACGGAAATCAAAAGTTTGTTTTAAAGCTAAGGTTAATCATCTTCTAATTAGAAATACGTTTGAGCGTTCCCTTCAGATAAAAGCTCAATTCAAGAAAAAATTCATTTCATCAGCATGAATGAATGTTTCTTTAAGGGATTCATAAGATGCCACCAGACACATAGTTGCGAAATTCTTATAGTTCAGGAATGCGCGTCGTCTTCCTCGCAGACATCCTGAGTGCACCATCAGCAGAAAACGAAACCATACTTCAGATCAACAACCTCTGATGGCGAAATAAAAATCTCCAATCGGTGATTTTTATTCCAGCCATAACCGACAGGCACAGTGCAATAAAATCCTGACGCTTTTCCGCGAAACAATCTCGGCACTGAAGGCAAGACAGCCAGTAATAAAAGGCTTGAAGGATGGCACTTAACAATGCAAAAACCCAGACTTCAAGAAAAGTGGCTTGCGTCCCTGACAAACTCCATGCCAAATTACAGACTTATTTTTCTTTCATTATTCCATTACAGTAAGGAGTGGTACAATGCCGAGGTGGGTTTCATAACTTTTATGGACTGGTTCATATTCGGGGGCGACAGGAAGCAATAAAGTAGAACCTTATGCTAGGGTCATCCCTTGCTTCTGATACAATTTGAAAACAAGAAATACACATGCATACTAATGAATATGCATTGTATTTATCAAATTAAGGAATAGAATTAATTTAACCTTCAAAATTTCATTGAACATGGAGGGAATCCAACATAAAGAATACTTTTTTTCCATTTTTTTTTTTTTTTTTTTTTTTTTGAGATGCATCTTGCTAGAAAAAAATGCAATTCTTGCATACGAATGCAATTCTTGAATACGAAATGCGATTCTTGCATATTCTTGCATACGAAATTGAGTTTTTGCTAGTTTATTTCTTCTTATTGAAATTCCATATGATCGCATACTTATAGTGTAATTTGAACGAAATTTCATACATATATTTCGTATCACTTTTAAAAATTAAAGTTACTAATCATAACTATTGAATGCATGTTGTGCATTTAGAAATGTTTGAAATGAAAAAAAAACATTATAATTCGCATGAATTTCATTTGTTAAGTTCTCTTAGTTTCTCAAATTGAAGGAATTCAAATATGTTATGTGAAAATCATTGAACTTATATGTTCTTCAAATGTTATAATATATGACAGAAATTTGACAAATACGTTTTCTTTGGAATGAAAGACAGTGTTATCATTTGAATTAGCGGGAATAAAACAGAATACTAAGTTAAAATATATAATTAGAAAAACTGTTTTAAACTTATTTCTAAGATTTGTGTAGGAATATACATGCTTAACTCCTATTTCTTATTTTTTAAATATTTAGAGAAACGTTTATTACCCAAAGTGTTTCAAAAATGGGTAGTTCATATTAATTGGGCATTTCTATTAATTTGGGGCGGAAACTTTCACGGAAATCCAGCAGACTCACGATGCGTCGAGGTTTGAAGAACGCGGTCGAAACCGAATGAAGTATTAGTCAAATTTTTGTCAAAAAACTAACAGATTTTCAGATCTACGGGGGGGGGGGGATCAAATAGCCAACAGTTATATTTACAAAATATAACGCAGATAAAATCCTTTAAATACACTTCTCATTGAATGGAAATTGCGAAAATCAGTACAAGTGAAATTGATGCCGGACCCAAAAAATAAGATATTCCGAAATAAATATTAACATATATCACATTTCGCGCTTAAGTTCAAATTTAGCGCACATTGTCATTGAATGAGAAAAGAGATGAAATATTCAATGTGCTGAAAATGACAAGACTATGTCGCAAATTTATAAGAGTTTCTACGCTTATAAGTAACAGTTTAATAAACATGGGAACTCCTATAAAATCGTAAGTATTTTTCCTTTATATGAAATTTAAGTATAAAAATTTTTGCTGGTGAAGACAGAATCCCATGGATGAACGAAAAGAGTAGAGTTCTAATTTACTAGCTTTTGGTAAAGAGAAAGAACTCCCTAGCCACTAGGCCCCCGTGACCGTGGTCAACTTGCAAAATTTATTTTAAATGAAAATTATCCAAGAAAGTTATATAAACGATTCTTTCCTTGCTTGAGTCTAAAATCACAAAATGCAAATTTGCGATATTAGATTACTGTCATCATAAATGGTATTGCTATTCGAAAAAAATAACATTCTTCACAAACTAATTTGTGATAACTTTAAAATAAAAAGAAAACATTTTTCTTAACCTAGGCAACAGATATGATAATCGATGTATTTGGCGATTTACGGAGACAACTTAAAGAAAAGAAACGCTATTTTTAGAGCCAATGTTGAATTAGACTTGCTGCAAGGCAAAATAAAATTAATTTTGACTTGAGCTTTAAAAGAATTTTATTTTAGATACAATTAAGTAAGAACACGAAAGTATTTCTTGTAACACTTTCTTTCTATTTACAGAAAAGAATGATTTCTTTCCATGTATTTTCAGCTATACATTCTAAAATTAAATTTGTTGAAAATTTTTAAATTTCAAAGCAATAGAGATAAATAATCTTACAGTACTAACGTTCCTCATAAAGCAGTGCTTAAGTACTCTTGAGTTCTTAAATGCCATTCAATATTTGACAGTTGAGGATCTAATCTTAAACTGGAGGTTTGATGTTTGCCTTAAATCAATTCTTTCTAGTTTTTTTATATTGGGCACCTGTGAAATCTGGTATTATTAATTTCTGATATTATTAGTCTGAATAATTCTGATATTAATAATCTAGCCATTAGACAAGTTTAAACTGGAATAACTCTGTTTTCATTACATTGAATTTGCAAGTGTATATTACTGCATGCGTAGTACTGCGATATTGATATTTTGGATTATTGCAAACATGCCAAAGTATTATGAAAAATATATAATGATATAGATTTTGTAGAAAAGTTTTATTTTATTGCTATACAACATAAAAAATATGATTTATATCAACATAAGTATTTTTAAAAGTGCAATCTGGAAAACTGTGTTCTAAATTTAGAAAATTTATGATAAACAGATTTAATTTTCATGTATAAAAACTAAAGGCTGTTGTGAGAATATTAAGGAAAGATAACCTTAAGCAAAACATTCTTAGGATTAATAATTTTATTTCATTACTTTCAGCTTTTTTGATATTCATAAAATAAATAATTTTATACACTAAAAAAATCCTAACACTGATATTTTCATTTAATTTGGCTTAGTAAAAGAATTCCATACCTTTTGAAAATTATCATAATCAAGTTAATTTGAATATTTAAAAGGTTTGTCTTACGGTATTCTAAAGCTCCACATTATATGGTGTTAATAAGAATTCGCCTGTTATAACAATGATGCCATTTTAATTATTCGATTTGGCGAGGAAAACAACAATACTTAAATCTTGGCAGGAAAAAAAAAAAAAAAAAAAAAAAAAAAAAAACTCCTAACGGAAAAAAGCGAGGTCGACGTTTGGGATATGAAGTCTGTATTTTTGCGTCACTCTGTCTCTCATCAAAGTAAATTTGAAGAGAAAAATATAAAAAGAAAGTCCCGACAAGTCTCAATTATGCAAAATAGACGCCCTTGAGTCGATCGTGCTGTAATTTCACTCCAGAAGGCCAAGGTTTCCCCAAAATGAATCAAAGGGGCAATTACGCGCCAAAGAAAGAATTTTTCTTTCATACGTTCGATCGATCTTTTTTTTTTTTTTTTCTTTTCCTCGTCCCGAGTTTATTTTTGATTTCTGTTGTAATGTTAACCATGTGAAAATATCACCTCAATTAAGAAGTCAATTTGGAACTATTAAGAGATTTAGCTGGTGGCATTATACGTCGAAACCGGTATGAGAGCATTGGCTAAGATATATTCTTTGGCGATGACCTGTCCCCAAATATTTCCTAACATAGTTTTTCTTTAACGCAATTTTTAGAGAAGTGACGTGAATATTAATTAACTTCGATTTTTGAAGTCTTTGAGGTCCCTGACGTTTCCTGTGGAGCATCAAGTGAGCTAGTCAGTTTAGATATAATAGAAAGTACATAATTGTTTTCAATTAAATTATCATTCAACCATTTTAAAATTATAAATAGTGTGAGTAGGTTGACAAGAACAAAAATCACCAATAAGATATTTAAATTACATTCCGGCTTTTTAACAATACACATTTATTTCTGTAATGAAATTTACGTTAGCATATTAAATGGAAATTGCGGAATGAGTTTTGTGGGTTATCAGGAGGCAGGTACAATTTTGTTTTTAAAAAATATAATTAAATCAGTTTTTATCTACCTATTCTTATATGAAGTCAATTATGGTAACAAAATCATACAGTAACGATACATAAAATAGGTAGTCAAGTTTTACAATGAATTAAGGAAATTATGACTATTAAGCCTTCTAACAAGATTATATAATGCTTTATTAAGAATACAATACATATAAATAATATATTAAAAATCGCTAATACGATCCATGTAATCAAAACAAAATTTTGATAAAATCTAGAAAAAAAAGACTAGTTAAGTTTTGCTTAAATTTAATTTTGTAAAGGTAAAAAGTTATTGTTATACTAAAATTAGTTTTATGATAAAATTTCTGAAATTTTATTACATAATTAGGTGAATTTTTTTAGAGAATATTAATATATATATATGTTAGAAACAACTCTACACTACTATGTTTCTTATACTTCAGAGGGATAATCTTACTGTGACATCACTAAAAACAAAATCTATGTATTGACATTGAACAGTCTAAAAATACTGTTTTAATATCAATGATTTATACTGATATTAGTAAATTTGAGTGGTATAAACTCTAGAGAAACATAACAAAGTTAAATTATGTGAACAATTATGAATTACAAAGACTAAATTGAATAAAATGTATACATTAAATTCTTAACTTTTTAGTTATTGAAATATTACTTTTGTAAAAGGCAAAAAAAAAAATTTCTTTACGTAAACTTAAATTTATAAATGTAAATTGTAAAACAGAAAAACAACAAAACAAAAACCTTCAGAAAAACTCTTTTCAATTCCAATTAATGCATTAAATAAATAATCCATATTTATAAATAAAATTTAATATTATTAAAAATTATATAGATAAACATCATATATTTCACAAGATTAAATATACGACTTTAGTTATAATCTAAATATGTTTTCTAAATAATTTATTCATAAATGTTATATGGAAAATTTAGTAACGATAATTATATTGAAAATTTGCTCCCAGAGGAATTTCAATCTAATACCTATTTTTCTGAAAAAATTTCAGTATATTAACACAAAATAAATTATTGTTAAAAGTAAATATTATCCTAATATACTTTTAAATGCATTTACGTATGCTTGAAAATACTAATATCATTTCTTTTAACATTCCGTATTAAAATTATTTTCACTTTTAAAAACAATTTAAATTTGTTAAATAATCAAACATATATATTATGCACTGTTATGAAATATAAAATTGTATAAAATGGAAAACATGAATCTATTAAACAATTGACACAAATAATAGTTTTAGTCTAAAAAATGATTTACATGTATTTCAGTGTTTGTTAATGAAAACTTAAAGCACAGTTTGGCATACAAAAAAGAGGATGCACGATAGCTGGGAGTGAAGTACATTAATTGAAAGCTAAAGGAATGACGTCGCGGAAATTGTCGCATACCACAAGCTAATATTATTTCTTAAATATTTTATTTTAGAATATGTAATTATAATGCATTCAATATTAAAATTATATAGTTAAATTAAACACGAATTATATATTAAAATGTATAAAACATGCATCGCCGGCAAAAATCTACTTACAGGCGCCGAGTGAAGTGATTGGGTGATCCATTAACAAAAGTTTTTGAAAGCTTCCTTTAAAACCAGACTATAGCGGAAGTTGAAGGGATTTGGTCCATAATTTATATACAGTGATGACCAAAATTGTGGAAATATTTATGCTTTTGAACTTTGTATGCTTATAGAAAATGTTACGTTTCGCAAAATGCAAACTTGTATATATCATTACAAAGAGAATTTATTACTGAATTCAACACAAAACACAAAATTCAATTATTTGCAATACAAAAAAATTTAAACGATAATAGTTATCGATATACATTAGATAGTGATGATTGCAGTGAGTTATCAGTACTTTGTAGAGTACCCTTTATTTTTGATAACAGCTTCACATCGACGTTTCATTAAGCTGACAAGAGTTTTAAGCTCTTCTTTCCTTATTACATGATGCCAAGAAACAATTATAGCCTCAATTAGTTCCCTTTTATTTGATGGGCGCCTCATTCGGACAAGAGTTTTCAAGCCTGTTTCTTATACACTGCAATTACAAGTAGGAATTTTTGTAAAACTTTTTAATATTTAGTCAAGAAGAAATGACATCAAATAGAAAAGTAGATTGGACACCTAGAAAGATATGTAATATTATTGTGTTACGAGAAAGTGGTCTTTACTATGCTGAAATTGCAAGACGGGTGGGTGATTCAGTGACTATAGTGAGTCCGAAAGTTTTGTTCAAGATATCAGGAGACAAATTACATATAAAACAAAGAAGAAAAGGCCGAAAAAGGTGCACCACATCTATTGATGACAGAAGAATAAAAAGACTATGTCTCCAAGATAGAAAAATGTCATCAGCGGCCATAAGAAGTAATTTGAATGATGCTGGTGTTTCTGTCAGTTCAAGAACAATCAGAGGAATATTAACAGATGTTGGACTGAGAGGTAGAATTCCACAAAAAATGCCTTATCTTAATTTTCAGCAACAAAAAATTAAAAAAAAAAAATACCTTGGGCAAAAGAGCACATTAATTGGACAGATGATCAGTGGTCACAAGTTATATGGAGTGATGAAACTAATCTATCGTTATTCGGTTGTGATGGGCGAAAACATGTAGGACGTAGAACGTAGAATAGGAGAAGTACATCTTGACTGCATTCAAGCAACTGTGAAGAACCCAGTTAATGTTATGATTTGGTCATGCATGTCAGCAGATGGTATTGGTCACCTTCATGTCATCGATGGGACACTGAATGCCAGAAAATACATTGACACTATTCTAGAACCAAAACTTCTACCTTCCATCAGAGATCTCTTTCCCAACAAGGTTTCGTTTATATTTCAGCAGGATTCTGCTCCTTGCCACACGGCCAAATTATCGAAAGAGTAGTTTCGTACAAAGAGCATTAAATTGTTGTGTAGATCAGGAAACAGTCTTAACCTCAATCCTATCGAAAATTTGTGGCACCGTTTGAAAACTCTTGTCCAACTGAGGCACCCATAAAGTAAAAGGGAACTAATTGAGGCTATAATTGTTTCCTAGCATCATGGAATAACGAAAGAAGAGCTTAAAACTCCTGTCAGCTCAATAAAACGTCGATGTGAAGCTATAATCAAAACTAAAGGGTATTCTACTAAATACTGATAACTCACTACAATCATCATTATCTAATGTATATCGATAATTATTATCAATACAAAAGTCAAAATGCAATTATTTGCAATACAACTTTTTTGTATTGCAAATAATTGCATTTTGTGTTTTGTATTGAATTCTGTAATAAATTCTCTTTAAAATGATATATAAAAGTTTGCATTTTGTGAAACGTAATGCTTTCTATAAGCATACGAAATTCAAAAACGTAAAAATTTCCAAAAGTGTCTACAATATTAGCCACCACTGTATATGTGTATGTGTATGTGTGGATTTTTGTGATTTATATAATACATAATTACAAATAATATAATTAAGATATATAGTTATTCAAACATAATTATATATAATGTTCCTTTCAGTTTATTAAATATACTTATGTATATAACATTCCTGTGTTGTTGAATGCTGAAAATGCTAATCAAGCTTTAGAAAACTGTATTGAAAAATTATGTATTTGATACAACTATTAGAAGTAACATTGTCAGATTTTTGTCTATGTTTACAAATGAACTTAGGGACAAAAAATTATTAAAAAAATTGATTATTCTAAGCGAAGCAAGTCGTTTATTATTAAACAGTTTTATTAAGTACAGTAAAAGAATTAAAGCAACAAATATAAAAAATCAATATTTATAAAATTAAAACCCATTCAGGAAAATTTAACTTTGGCTTATATATTTTTAATTAACATTCTTTACATTCAATCCATGCTATATAATTTATTTTAAACAATTCATTATTGTTAAATTAATAATTAATTATTATATGTTTTTTATTAATTATAACAAAAGGACTAGAATATATATAACAAATATAAGAAATGAATAACAACCAGGTCAAATGAATCAAGAAAATTAAATTTTAGAATCTTTTTAACTAGCATTATTTATATATGCAAATTATGCTATATAATTAATTTCAACAATTTTCGCTATATAATCCTAATAAATTAATAATAATGAAATAAATTATATTGACAGAAGAAAAGAATGATAGAATGAAATAGCTCTCATTGAATCCCATTGCATTGTGTGTTTGGAATTATAATCTTATAAATAAATGTTATATATAGATATATATAAGCTCTTTATTCAAGCATCTTATGAATATATATAAAGGATATTTGGATATTTGCAATAAGAAAATGAATTTACACATAGATCTAAACACCATATAATATGATATTATTTCCAGTTATTAAAAAAATGGCTAAGTTGTGAGAAAATCCAGTAACCATGTACCTCAGCTGAAATATTTATTATGATCGTTTTAAATGTCAGCTGTGAGACCTCAGTTAATAATATGAACTATGACAATTTCTTGATACAACTTCTTACGATATATTCAATGACATTTGATAATAAAAGAATTATTCTTTTCAGATAAAAAAAAAATACCTTTTTTTAAACGTGCTTACTGTACTGTCAACAAATTTTGTAATATATATAAAGTATAAAATGTAAAGAAAGCTACAAATTTAATTTTAGTTTAATTTTTTAAAATTAAGACAGTATCAATCAATTAAATTACAGATACAGAATTAAGAGATAAATATGGTTAAGAAAAAAATATTTAGATATTGAGTCAAAATTTTTCATTCGATGACGATGCTATTCCGCAAAAAGTAAAGATACACATCAGAATTTTCACATTTTTTAAAATCAGCTATAAATAATCTCAATAATACAGTAAATATATTTTATGTCATAAATCAAATATCTTTTGTAATTCTTTTGAAAAATTTTCATGTCTTTTATATATTTTGAAGATTTCTTTTCAATCCAATTGAAAAAAAAAAGTTCTTTATACTAGACAATATTTATTCTAGAATCATTTATTTAAGTGTCATCCAATGAAAAATTCAAATTCAAAAAATCATCTCTCAGAAGGAACTGATTATTCCAATCAAAGGCTACAGAAAATGAATTTTATCAGATGAGTAAAAGAAAATGCAGTCGCAAATTTGATGCTAAAAAATAATAGATTTCATATTCATTGAAAATAATGATTTTCGGCATTTATTTTTATACATTTTAAGAAACCAAATGACAAAAACTATCTTGAAAATCACCATAATCAATATTATTAATTGATTCTCGTTTCGCCCTTAAAAATGTAACAATTTAATGGTTATATGAAGCATATTCTCTGTATTTTTATATTTTTCAATGCTGTGTATCGCATTCAATATATAAATGAGTAATTAAACTTTTAATGTTACAATTTTAGCGTATGAAAAAAATTACGTTTTGCAAATATTCAATAATAATTACATCAATTGAAAAACACTCGTACTTAATACTTCTGTTTTTTTAAAAGCTCAGGAAAAATTTCTAGGATCTTTTAGGAGAGTGAGGCTGGGAATTCCGGAAAAAATTAAACAATGCATTTCGATGTTTAAAGCGGTCATTCAGAATGTGAACACTCCATGAAAACTCACCCTTGATGCATCCCTCATTGCGAAGGTGTGTTTCCAAATCTCCGTTTCCAAGGCAACCGGATGAAAAAACACAAGAAGATGCTTCCAGTGTGAAGGCGAAAAGAGGAACTGCGAGGTAAGTTCCTTCTCAGTGGAGAAGAGCAAGTCCCAAGAAAAAAACTACCGAAAAACTTTCCTTTCACTTTCTTCACCCTCCTACCCTGCCTTCCTTTCTCCTCATTCGCTAAATGGTTGGGGTGGTCGGTGGTCACGTGACTCGACGGATGCCAGTCAGCGCAGGGTGATCCCGACCTTCCAGTATTTCTCGGCTTGACGAGCGCAGGGAGAAGAAGAGGTCAAAGCCAGGGGAAGAAGAATCAATGATGAGAGGGAAGCAGAAAAAAAAATCAGCGCATTGACGAAGAAGAATCGGAAAAGGAGTTTCGCTTTTGTTTCTTTCTACCTTCACTCCAGAGGAACTAAGAATGAAATTAATTTGATTTTATCTTGCTCAAAGAATAGATTATTTAAGTCGGTTGATTGTAATACAGTTTTGAATTAATGGAACTTCAACAGCTCCTGCTTTTAGAATTATAGATTGCCCGCTTTGTTACCTGGCATTAGTTAACCCGTGACATCGTAACAATTTTTTGCTTTACTTTTGCAGCATATAATTTTCATTTAATGATGTCGCGCGATACGAAAAACTTTTAAAAGGAAAGTCTCGGCATTACTCTATGAAATAAGGCTCATAATGAGATTAGAGAATTGTGGTGCGGTGCTTTGTAATTTCAATTGAAATGATTTGATCATTTTCATTTTATGTATTTGGAAAAGGGAAGGAGGAATTTCTATTAATTTATTTATTTTAAAATAATTTTACTTATAACAAAGTTGAAAGTAATTTTGAAATACAATAGGTGCTAAATTTTCAACGAAATTTTTGCTTTTTTTTGCATACATATTTGCACAGAAATAAAATTTCATAAACTTTTTTGTAAAAACTAAAAAAAAAAACACCTTAATTTAAAATAAAATTTTATAAATGATTAGATTTAAATTTTAAAAAATAGAATGCATTTATTATGTAGATATGAAAAAATTTTGAAGTTTTTACGTAGACCATAACATAATCGACATATAATTAACGATGTATAAGTGAATAATATTTGTCCCCAAACACTTTTCCAAGCACCGGATTTTTTTGTCATCAACTAAATAGATAAAATGTTTACTATAGGTTGTGCAATATAACTTCACATAAGAATAAACTTGCAGAATATTTAGATGGTCATCCTGAATGCACTGTTATTAAAGTAAAAATGGATTGTCATTTGTTTATACTTTTACTGAACAAAATTTGCATGCTTTCAAAATTGATTTCGCAGTACCATCTATTAGTAAGAGTGTTAAGAATATATATCAGAATAAAACTGAATTTCTTATAAATATAATAGAACAAATCACATTATCTTATCAACATTTTTTTAATACTTCTAAATGTTTGCATCAGCTAAAGGAAATAACTAGCAGAATGTGTATCATTTCTTTATATTCCACCAAGTTTCATTTGCATAAAAATTTACAAAAAAAAGTATTCTTAGTTTGAATTCGAGAACCAATGAGGATAGTGTCATTGTTCAGTCAGTATTGATTTTTCAGTTCTTTTGAACACATTTATTAATATTAAAATTATACACAATAGAAGAATGCAACAATGTATCGAAAGTACAGTTGTTACAATGCTTTCGATCGTGTTTGAATTCTAAGTTGTTGCCATCTCGTATTTTATTACAATAAATTTCATAATCAATCAATCAAAAATCATACGCTTACGATTATAAGTCATCACAATTGTTATATGTTTGGGGTTTTTTTTGGCGCTATATTTCAAAATTATCCAAAAATGCAATATTACGTATCGTAACGCGATACATTTCAAAGAGAATATGTATCCTTAAGAAAAGTAAATGTCAAATTCATCGGAGAAATTTTAAAAAGTAAAGTAAACAAGAAAATTCTTCCCGTTTTCATGTTTCCATTGAATGAAATGAAATACGTATGCAAATTAGTGTATTACGTGGTTCAGACACCAGTCAGTCGAGAGTAGGAATAGCAGTCGTTATAAAAGCAGGTCCATAGTGTACATTCAATTATAACTCATACAGAAGCGAAGAGAAACGGACGTGTCGAAGGAGCTCTATCAGTAATGTTTGATTTATGACTTCAAAATGGGCTTGTCAACTGCTGCATCAAGTCGCCGAATACACTTCTGGGAAAAAGTAGAAGGACAGCCATATTTTATAAATTATGCTTTATATTTTAGCTCATTTAATGTAATTTTTCTTTTTTATTTTATTAAACTAATTTTTCTTTTATTTTCAGTGAATGAGTTTTATTTACATTAAGAAAATAAAATAAAATAGTACTTAAGGATTTTTGGTCTGTGAAAAAAGTGAAAGCAAAAATATTCTCATTTTGAAATCTGTAACAATTAAATAGGTTGAAAACATTGCTCTTTTAAACTGTCTCTCTTTCAAAAGATATATTTTGTTGAAAAAAATTCTTCTATTTTTGTACAGTTAAAATGCTTAGGGGAAAACCTTTAAGTGAATTCCAAAAGGGCTATGTTGTGGCATGTAAAGATGTGGTCAAAAGAGTGGGAGAGAAATTTCAAAGCACCTACATATCAGCTATTTCTAACTTCTTGAAAAATCTGAAGAGTCAGATTAAAGCAAAGATTGGTAGACTTAAAAAATTGACTGAATCAAGAAAAAATCTTAAAAGAACTTTAAAAAAATGCGAAAAAGCATTGGAAAAACACAAGACCCATCTGGTTTCCCATGTGTAATCAGAACAACACTTTACAACTATATAAAAAGATCGGATACGTTCACATTTAAGAAAAGAAAGCACCATCCTAAATAGAATGAAAGGCATATTGACACCCGCTACAGTGGGTTAAAGAACGTGTCTTGAAACTCCGGTGAACTTCAGTTATTTTTTCTGATGAAAACAAAATTAATTTAGATAGCCCAGACGGTTGTCAATATTATTGGCATTGTCTGAGTACATAAGAAGAAAATTACTTTACCTGACAGATAGAAGAAGGCAGTTTAATGGTTTGGATATTAGTTGACTACTTTAAAAAACCAATCTAGTGTTTCTGGATGAAAGACAGAAACATACAGATAACATTAAAATTTTAAATACAGAGATTCTTCTCTATGGCGCTGAGCTAAGCAGAGAAAATTAGATATTTTAGCAATATGGAGCATCAATTCATACGGCCAATGGTGCTAAAAATTGGTTTGAAACAAATAGTGTTCGTGTTTTGCCATATCTTGCTAAAAGTACAGACCTCAATATTGCTTAAAATAAATGGTCAGTAACTATTCAGCGTGTTTACGTCACAGGAAAGCAAAATGAATCTTTGATGAAACTTCGAGAAGCTTTGAATAGTGTTTCGGACAATTTTTGTCAAATCAAAATTCAAGACCTATGTGATACAATGGCAAATGACAGAAAAATTCCTTATTAACGAGACTTCTACTTTCAGTATTTAAAATTGTCCTTCTTTTTAAACACAGTATGATGTGAATGAAACTAATTTTTTAATTATTATAAACAAGTAGTTTTTCTTATATTTCATATTATACTTATATTTACCTTATTGTAAATAAGCTTTTAAAAGTTGTGTAAGGAAATTATTTTGTAAAAATTCAAAGTTCTTCTCTTATTTAAAAAAAATCATATAGTATTCTTCTACTTATTTCCAGCAGTGTATAATAAAATAATAACTTTGGTAATAACATTACCAAAGAGCCCCGTCCCACCCGAAGGTGGAGAATGTCGGTGGACAGTAATCCTGGAGGGAACCCAGGCTCAGCACTTGGCCATGGCGTGTGAAAAGAACTCCTTAAGTGGAGTACCGTCCAAACCACTAGCGGGACCCCGAGGGGACAAACGGCGAGACACCCGCCAGGATTTGAAGTGCATCGGTGGAGGTAGTACGATGAGTTTTCGTCACTTTCAGGAGTCCAATACGTTGGATTTGCTGGAGCTTGTTGTTGATCATAGCAGTGCTGAAATACCAGACCTGACACCCGTATAAGATGGTACTCTCAATGATGCTGCAGTAAATGAGCTTCAGGATATTTGACTTTAATACCTACATAACTCGAGAGATTCTGACTAACTTGTTTTGGAGGCTGTCAATCTTGTTCTTGATATCCTTCAGGTGCGCCAATCAGGTCAGTTTGGGATACAGTATAAGTCAGAGGTATTTGAGTTCATTAAAGTAGGAAATTCTATTTCTGGAAAGTGAGATACCTGGTCTCCGGGTAATGTCCTTACTCATAGTGAAGATAGAGTATTTACACTTATTGAAATTTAGTTTGAGACCAAATTCCTTGGTCCAGTCTTCTACTATTTTGAGGGGACTTATGGCCAACTTCGTGAACTTGAAATAGGACTTCGCGTCCAACAGTATTGTTACGTCATCAGCGAAGGCCTGGCAATGGGAATTAGGGCCAAAATGTTTAGTCAGCAACTCATTAGCTATGATAAGTCATAGGAAAAATCTAAGGCTTGAATCTTGAAGAACCCCGATGTTGTACGGCACCTTATCATCTAAGTAGAACCTGTCCTTAAGGAATGATCTCACCAACCAGGACAAATCATCAGGAGTCTGGAATTTTCTGAGTAAACACAGTATGTCATTCCACCTGGAGCTGTTGGAGGCATTCTAGATGTCCAGCGAAATCAGGCAGGAGAAGAGGTTGTTCTGCTTATTTTACTTGATGTGGTTGATAAGTTCTCTAAGAGCATCGTAGGTACTTTTGCCCCTGAGGAATCCGAATTGGCTTTTATTGAGCAGTCCATTTTCACTGAAGAAGTAGTTAAGCCTCCTCATAATGACCTTATCGAAAATTTTTTCCACAGATGGGCAGGAGACAGATAGGCCTGTAAGAATCTCTGAGCGATTTATCCTTACCATCTTTTGGGATTAGCACAACCTTTGCAATTTTCCAGCTCTTAGGAAATGATCTTTGTGTCAGGCATTTGTTGAGGATTCCCAGGAACCAGTCCTTGTTGGCAGATCATAGACGTCCAAATAGATGCCGTTATAATTTGGAGCCTTATTAAAGTCGGTGTCTTTGATTTCTTCTTCGATTTCGTGGACCGTGAAAGCTGGTTGGGAAGGAGAGGTGTAGTCTGGAACATCATTCACTCTAAGAGGAACCATGGGAAAGTAAAACTCAAGGATGGCATTGACCGACTACGTGACATCTTTGGCCAACTCGTTGATGTCATGTCTGACGAGGTCAGCAGTCTGAGGTCTGCAGAGTTTATCTCGGATAATCTTATAATGACTGCCGAGAGCATTTGAGTTAGTCACATTGCCAAGAAAGTCCCGGAAAGCACTTTGTTTGATATCCAGGACTCTCTATAGCAGGAGGCTGCCAGTTTGAAATCCATCTTTTTTTCTTTCGCAGTTCAGGATCTGGTTCTTTCTGGAATTTACACAGTAAAGCTCGAACTCTATTTCTCTCGATCGTGGGTTGCAGCGTCCACCAGTAGTTAGAGTTAGAGGCTGGTTTCAATTTCTTCTTATGACGTTGACAAAGCTTAATGAGTTTCTCCTTGATCTTATCAATGGTTCATTGATGTCTGCTATATCATCGAGTGGGAATTCCTCGATCAGTCCTGGAAGGCTGAGTTTGAACTTGTCCCAGTCCAAGGTCTTTGTGTTCCATTTCCAGTTGTGCCGCTTATGTACCCTGTTGATTCCAATCTCACAGGTCATGAGACATTGATCACAGTCAGTAATGCAGTCTCTAATTTTCCAATTTCTGAGATCAACGCTAGACAGGTTCTTGGTGATCATGAGATCAATCCAGCTGCCCTCAATGGTACTAGATAATGTAGGATAGCTGTTGGCGTCATTTTCAACATTCAGGTCATGACGGGCTATGAGTTGTAGAAGCAGCTCGCCTCGATGGTCAGTACGTCTTGGACTCCATGCTAAATAATATTTGGCATTAAAGTCGCCAAGAATGATCCATTTCTCATTGGGGTTGCTGGAAAGGAGACACTCAAGCGGTTCAACTGAAGATTGAATATTCCTGGAAGGAGGAATGTAAATAGAGCAGATGAAGAGGAAATCATTATTTACCTGCACTTTGATGATGATGATTTCATCAGCCGAAAAGATCGGACTAATGATGAAATTCTTTTTAGCAATGATGGCAGCTTTAAGGTCTTTAGAAGGAATGATAACATAGTCCAGAAAGAAGCCTGCGATGAAATTATTGAAGATGAACGGATCATTTGCCGAGGCAAAGTCAATATCCAAGTTCTAAATGTCTTGCGAGTACAGGAGATTCGCCGCTCTGCAGTGGTTCAGATTCAAGTGGCTCAATTTTAGTTCTTACTTCATGTCTTTAATATCCATAATTGGTCTTGAAGATTAATTTATTAATATCTTTCCCATAAATATGGCAGCACTTGCTTATGGCATCATGACCAGTACTTACCCTGGTCTTTTCCTTTTTGTTAAATTCAGAGCAGTTCCATCAGTTAAGCTCGTTCTTGTATTCTTTGCTCATGTGATTATCTCCACATCTCCCACAGGCTTCCTTCCATTGCTGTTTTTGTTCATGTGGTTATCCCCACATCTCCCACGGGTTTCCTGGCCCTTGCAGTCTTTAGCGTGATATCCGTAGCGTAGGCACTTGAAACATTGTGTGACTTGGAGATATTCCCGGAATCTGACACAGGTCCATCCCTCGTATAGCTTCTTTCTATGTTTGATGGCGTTGAAACCTTCTCCGTTAACTGAAATGACCCATTTGTTTCCAAATCGGCTTTTGTAGCTGAATATAGGCTCCATTTCCACTTTTTCATCCAGCTGATTTTGTGGCTTTAATTGCTGAACAATCTCTTCCTTGCAGATTTCCTTGCCCACATCAAATTGCACTATACTGGGGTTCTTTTTGGCTGGCTTTTGGATACTAACCACTTCCCTGATAGTGTCGTCCTTCTTCACCTCTTTGATGATTCCAGTAGTGTATGTCAAACGTTTGGAGATAGTGCCCGTGAATGAACATATGCCAAGGCATTGGTTTCACAAATACAGGTCGTGAGATTTGTCTGTAATGAAGTTGGTGTCTGGTAGACTTGTCGTCAAGTGGTTCACTGTGAGCTGCAACTTACGGGTCAAACAATTACTGCTGACCTGTACTCGCTGCAATTGAAATGTGTGCAACAAGCATTGCAATGGAAGCCAGCACTGATCAATCGAAAGGATGTACTGTTCTTGGGCGATAACGCGAAGTCACATGTCTCGCAGTTGATCAGGAATCCATTCAGCGACTTGGCAGGGAGACTTTGTGCCATCCTCCTTACTCACTTGACCTTGCATCATCAGATTACCACATTCTCCATTTCCTGGGCAGTCATCTTCAAGAAAAATATTACGCCAATTAAGTAGTATTACGCCAACTACTCACGGATTTCATTGCATTTCAAATCTCCAAGTTTTACCGCAAAAGGATTGCACAGCCAGAGACATGCTGGCAGAAGGCTTCTGGCCGATGATGATTACTTCGAGGACTAACACTAAGCTATACTTTCGGTAGGTATTGTTCTTTTGGGTCATTAAAAACGTCAAGAGCTTTCTTCTTTACCTTGTATTTAAATAGCACAAATTTGCCGTTCCTAATAATAAATATAGTAATGTAATTTGTATAGTTATTTCAAATTTAAAATGTAACCAAAAAACTGGCCAGACATTTATAGAATTTTCTATCTCTGCGCTATATTTTATTAATTTAATTAGATTTGAAGACAAAATTTAATAAAATTTTTTAATAATTCAGTCGTAAAATTCTTATTATAATTTCAGTATGGACTTCCCAATATTAACTTCCGTTTCCAATACCAAAACATTTAGCCTATTTAAGTTTCATATGCAAATTTTTTCAAATAAATGAAATCTAAGAAAATTCCATTAACAAGCTTACTTGCAATTACAAGAAATACAAATAAAGTTTCATAAGCAAACCATAGAAATATAAAACTGTATATTAATTTCTTTGTTAGTTTTTAGTAAGATTTTTCATTGTGGTCTTAGTAAGTAACATTTTGATGTTTGAAATTACAAAATAAATAAATAAATAAAAATAAAAATGCTTCATATGAACACTTAACATTTATACAATTTTAAATTATTATTTTATTAAAGATTAAACAAATGATTTAAAATATATGTACTGATTTTATTATAACCTTAATTAAAGATCTAATGTTATTCATTATACTTTGTATAAATTGCTTACTTCCTTTCATAAATTATGTATAATTATTTAAAAGTATCATACACACAGAGAAAATAATCTTCACACAGCAAAGTTTTTTTCTTTTTTTTACAATTATTTTTTTCAAAAAATTGATAATGATGATGAGTGAGATGATGATGTTGAAGGGGAAGGCGGGATTTCTTAAAATATTCTATTAGAATAATTTTACCACGCAAGAGCTTAAACTACTCTCGAATATCTCTATTATTATTCCTATTTAAATTATTCAATTTGTTAAGTAATAACTACAACTACATCTGCTAAAAAAATCAAACAGCAAAATTTAACTTAAGTCAAACAAAGTTTTTAAAATAACATTTTGATTTCTATTTTTCTCTTTGCAAATATATTTACTAAATATCAAAGTCAGATTTTAATTTATATTAAAGCAAGCTTTTAAATAACGACATATTTTTATTTAAAATTTTATTTCAGCTTTAGGATAAATATCTTCATGTTAAAGGCAAATTTCATAAAAAAAAAAACACTCTATTAAAACAATTAAAGAAAGCCACATTTACAGTTAAAGCAATATCTAAAATAAAATGGCAATAGAAATATCCAATTCATCATATCATAGTAATACAAAAATGTTGATATGTTTTTAAATCATTATTTAAATATTTATTTAATCAAATGAATTGCAATAAGTAAGCACAACGCTATTTGTAAATTAAATCTAATTTTATATGTTTGTTTTGCTACTGTTTAGATAAACCCATCGCGCTTCGTTTTTATTTACTTTCGCATATCCATCATAAATGCTTGCTTTAAATCATCAAACAACCACCGCAATAAAATAAAGAGGTAAATTAAAATTTGCATATGAATCGGATTGAATATATTTTTGATATTCCCACGTCTAATAATCGTCATTAATCTAAATCAAACAAAAACACTTTAAATACACAAAAACCAGATTAAAATTTCGCAATAAATCCACTTGACAGGTTTACACAAAAGCGCAAAGACATC
The DNA here is from genome assembly GCA_030067965.1 of Latrodectus elegans. NCBI lineage: Eukaryota > Metazoa > Arthropoda > Arachnida > Araneae > Theridiidae > Latrodectus > Latrodectus elegans. The sequence goes on from CM057820.1 coordinate 126,539,289, forward strand.
AAAACTCTTTACGCTATAAACACATTTATGAAAACAAATAATTTGAGTTATCAAACGCAGTCCTTTGATGTAATGATTCCTTTTAAACATTCGAGGGTATCTGACGGTTTCTCAATGTAAAATGCAGCTTAAATGAGATAATTATCTCTTCATAAATTCTCGTCAGGAAAACTTTTTTGCTCTATTCTCACTTCCCCTGACTGTAACTGTAACTTCAAGCGTATGTCAAGCTGCGCATATCAAGCACTCGCTAAACGTGATAAGACTGAAATTCAAAACAATTCGGGTGTGTTCGAGAAAAATGTTTGAAACGATCTTTGAAACTACGTTGTAAACTCAGCGCTGTGTTTTAAACACGTACTATCACAAAGATAGAAAAATTCTACCTAGATACAAATAAATTATATGTTAGTTGAAGGAAACATTAAAAATTTTCAATCTCCTTAAGTAGCTGGGGTGAGAAATGCAATTTATTTCAACTACGTGCTAATAAATTACATAAATATATTCAATGTCTTCATAACTTCAGTACTTAGAGTGAGTGTATTACTGTTTTCACCTTAGAATTTCTTATGAAGATGTAGGTTGCAGCAAATCTCAAACACTTATAATATTAATTCTTAAAGAAAGTGTTTTTTTACAATTTTGCTGTAACTTGAGTAAGAAAATGTTTTAAACTGAATGTGTATAGTTAGGGATGTTATTTTCATTTATAAGTACTTTTTTTTTTATCGTTAATGAAAGCTAGAAATGGTGTATCTAGACTTTACAAATTGGAAAACTGTTTTGAATAAAAAAATGGGTGTGGAATATATATATATATATATTCCACATATATATATGTATGTATACATATATACATACATATATATATATATATATATATATATATATACATACATATATATATATATATGTATATACATACATTTATATATATATATGTATATACATAAATATATATATATATATATATATGTATGTATATATATATATATATTAATGTTAACGTAATTAAGAACATATGTTTCGATAATTGTTCTGTTTTTTTATGTATCGAAGGTAACAATTAAGAACAAAAAAGAGGAATTACAATAAAACAATAATGATAAAAAGACAAGTAATTGATCAGAAGATGATGAAGATAGATCCAACTAAGCAAAGTATGAACATGTAATGTAAGATATTTTAATATTGTTAGAAAGGGATATATAATATGCAAGGCATTGTGCTCAAATAACTATAAATACGTTTGGTAATTCAAAGAATGATAGGTTTGTTCTATAGCTCATTCAACAATATTAAAAAGCTTCTAACTTATGTTATGACTAACATGAAATCCAGGGAATACCAATTATATTACTTTACTCAAAACCATGTTATTAAATAGAAGGACTTATAAGTGAAATTAGCGTTGGCGAAAAGTTCAAAATTTGTTACTGCATCATTACATGAACTTGATCTTGAAATAACTGTATTGCAGTTTGCCATTTAGGATCTAAGAGTAATAGTGGTGATGTCTGACTGATATAAATTTTTAGAGGAAAGAAAAAAAGACTTTCCTCTTCTTGCCATAAGAAATCGCAAGATATGTATATAGGTCAAATCCTGTTTCAGTATGAAGTCTTAGCTTCAAGACTGTAGCCTACGTGGACGTGAATCACATAGAATGCTACTAATACTTGCTCATCGAAATCCCGGGTTTCTTTGATTTTAAGAATAAAAAAACATAAGTAGGAAAAATACTAAGAACCAAGAAGTAGAACTGAGAGATCTTTGCTCTTAAAAACCTATTTAATATGAGACATAATCATGGATAGTTCTAAAAAGAGACTTGTACATGCAATCATTCATCAAGCTTATTCATAAGGGACTTTTTTTAGGGAGAAATGATATTTCCGAGCACTATCAAGATTTAAAACCATACCGAACAGAATCACGTTTTCAGAACAGACTCAACCACTGGTTATTGATGCTCAAAGTACGTACATCATTTAATCCTTTTATATTAGAATGCCTTATTTTTATATTAAGACATACCGTTAGTGAGGTTTTGTGCTAGGCTCTGGTATCTTCATGCATATGAATAATATGCCTATTCACTTTATTTTACACTTTTCACAAGGGAAGCGATGCAATCAATATACGGAATAGCCAACAAGGTCCTTAGATCTGAAAAATATGGAATGTGGGAAGTGTTTTCTTTTTTTGAAAGATGTTTGGTAATATGTCACCAGCAATTAATAATGTTTCGTATTACAAGATAATGTTTATTTCATATCTCGTAATACATTAATTTTTTTGCAAAATTATCCTTAACGCTGACATACATTGTAAAATTTTCGAACATAATTGGAAATAATTATATCTCGTACAAAAACTTTAATTTTTTGCAAAATGACAAATCATATGATGCTTTTGTCTTAGATTGTTTCTGAAACTATATGTTGTTTAAAATAACATTATTTTGATATTTTTTCTTTTTTATCTATATTTCAACAACTTGAGATATAACTATAAATTTTAGATGATTTGGAATGCTTTTCCATATTGTTTAATTAGAAAATCCCACATATTTCGCTACCTGTGTTTATGTACCACTATGTTTATTTCACATTTACCCAATGTCGTAAGATTAAATAATGCAAAAGCATATCACTAAAAATAATAAACTTAAGTATATGGAAAAATTTTTATTTCAGATTAAGTATGTTTCTGTAATTTCCATTGCTCGGCGGTTTGTATTTCGAGTACTTGCTACAGTGCCAAACAATTTCAATTACTTTAACATTCGGCGTAACACGAAATAGAGTTGAATTGATGGCACCTTTTATATACTTTTGCCCCGAGTGATAAGGTGAAAAGGCGTGAGTTCTAAAAATTGCGAAGTAAGAACCAATCAGGAGACCTTTTCACTTGAAGTCCAATAGATAGGGATTCACTTGGAAGACATTGCGTCTAAGACCCATTTCATATGGTCCCGCAGCCATTAGTAAAGAAGAAAGATATTAAACTGGTTAGATATTGAATCCGTTGCATTATGAATGACCTCTATGCCAGTCAGACAATCGCAGCCTCAAAATGCGAACTAAAATAATCGATTTCTTATAATTTCACACATGTTTATACGATTGAAAGTACATAATATACTTTTGTTTAAATATATCTTTGAGGGAACTATATACCTTTGATGTTCCTTTTTCTATTGTTAAAAGGAGTTTGCTATATCAAATATCCCATTGCTCCGATTTTCGGACAACGTTTAATAGTCTTAGACTGTTCTGTTGTAATTTACTCATTGGCAAAATGAAAATACTTTGAAACTGTGAACAGATCACATATTGAATTAAAATTGCTTATAAAAACGCATGGTTACCCTTAAGGTTATATTTATTGCTAATGCATTTAAGGTAGAATAAATGGAGAAAGCTGAAAGGACTGAACTCAAGTTTCAAATTGCTATTACGGCTGGTTATCGCAGATTTTTTTCATTAAAGTATGTAAGTTCTGCCATGCTCAATGTCTGGAATGTATTTCTAAGATATATTTATGACCTGAATAAGGAAGGTGATTAAATTAGAGAATCACATCTAAATCTTAAATTTGAATAAGCATGGGAAGACAAAAATTCATTTAGTCCCATATCAAACCTCTTCCACCAACTTGTACTTCGATGGCCGGATAACGGTTCTAAAACAAGCGACTCGCTTTTATAGTAGATTTATTATTCATCATCAAAGCAATACTTTCTAAAATCTAAACAAAACAAATTTGAAAAGAAAACATCGTGAAACTTACATTAGTTTTGTGACGTTCAGTTTTCTTTACAGTGAAAGCACAATAAAAACATTTCCATCAGAAAATGTCTGGCCAGCACTTAGATACGTTGACTAACTTTTGGTTTCCTCAAAGTAATTAAAAAATTTTATATACCCTACTGGCCATTAAAATTGCTACAATAGGAAGAAATGCAGAAAACAAAATGATATTTATTGGACAAATATATTATACTAGAAATAACAAGTGATTAAATTTTCAAAAAATTTGGCTGGATAGATCCTGAGAAATCAGTACCCAGAACAACCATCTCTGGCAGTAATAACAGCAGTTATACGTCTGGGCATTGAGTCAAACAGAGGTTGGATTGCATTTACAGGTACAGATGCCCATGCAGCTTCAACACGATGCCACAGTTCATCAACCGTAGTGACTGGCGTTTGGTGACGAGCCAGTCGCTCGGCAACCATTGACCAGACATTTTCTATTGGTGAAAGATCTGGAGAACGTGCTGGCAGGGCAACAGCTGAACATGTTCCGTATCAAGGAAGGTCCGTACAATACCGGCAACATGCGGTCGGGCATTATCTTGCTGAAACGTAGGGTTTCGCAGGGCTCGAATAAAGGGTAGAGCCACGGGTCGTAACACACCAGAAATGTAATGTGCACTGTTCAAAGCACCGTCAATGCTAACAAGAGGTGACCGAGACGTTTATCCAATGGCACCTCATACCATCACGCCAGATGATGGACCAGTATGACGATGACGAATACAAGCTGCCAGTGTGCGTTCACCACGATGCCGCCAAACACGGATGCGACCATCATGATGCTGTACACAGAACCTGGATTCATCTGAAAAGATGACGTCTCGCCATTCGTGCGCTCAGGTTCGTCGTTGATCTTACCATTGAAGGCGCTCTTGTCTATGATGCAGTGTCAAGGGAAGCCGCAGCCATGGTCTCCGAGCTGAGAGTCCATCCTGCTGCAAACGTCGTCGAACTGTTCGTGCAGACATTTGTTGTCTTCCAAACGACCCCGTTTCTTGACTCACGGCTCGTGACGTGGTTGCACGATCTATTACTGCCATGCGGATAATATGCCTGTCTTCTCAGCTGCTAGTGATAGGTGGCCGTTGAGATCCCGCATAGCGTTCCGTATTACCGTCCAGAACCCATCGATTCCATATTCTGCTAACAGTCATTGGATCTCGACGGACGCGAGCAGCAATACTGCGATAAGATAAACCGCAATCCCGGTACGCTACAATTCGACCTTTATCAAAGTCAGAAACGTGCTGATACGCATTTGTCCTTCTTACACGAGGCATCACAACAACTTTTCACCAGGCAACAACGTTCAAATGCAATTTGTGTATGAGGAACCGGCTGAACAATTTCCTCATTTAAACACAATGTAGGTGTCACTACTGACGCCTGCTTTGTCTGAATGCGCTGAAAAGCTAATCATTTGCATATCACAGCACCTTCTTCCTTTCGTATAAATTTCACGTCTGTTGCATGTCGCCTTCTTGGTGTAGCTATTTTAATGGCCAGTAGCGTATATATATATATATATATATATATATATATATATATATATATATATATATATATATATATATATATATATATATATGTAATATTATTGAGTATCTTAATATTAAGGTAAAAGAATGTTCTGAACAATTTTGAACTATATGCAGAAATCAGAATTTAAGGGTCTCAACCTATCGTTATTGTTTTAAAATATATAAAATGTGCAAGACTAAATCAATTATTAGAATTATACAACTCTCATTCAATCGGAAAAGAATTTCTGATTATATACAGAAGTTGTCTCCTGAGCGATTTCAAAATAATGTTTTTCAGGCTATAAAATAAAATTTTTGAAAATGTTTAAAAAAATTTTTTCATAATGTTTTTTCAATGCATAACAACTAAATAAGCCATATTAACAACATTTTCGCGTATTCTCGTAGATACACACATACATGTAAAAAATACATAATTTAATAAAGCAACCGTGAGTCAAAATACAAATATAACAAATATAAAGAATTTCATAACATACAGAAATTATTTTACTGTTTTAAAGTAATATTTAAGAATTGTTTTGAATGACAATCAGACTCCTTAAAATTTGATATAAACATATATTTAATTTAATTTTTTTTTTTTTTTTTTTTGACTGGGGAATACATTTTTATAGCTTCTGGTTATAGTTTATTCACACATTTAAAATAAATAGTAGGATGTTTAGTATTGTAAAGAAACTTAAATAAATAAGAAAAACAGCCCAAACACGTTTCTTATTAGCTATTTTTGAAAATGTATAGTAATTAATAACTCCAGAAATGGAAGAAATATTGCATCAGTAAGGATATTATGAAAGAAGTTACTGAGGAGGAAATATATGTTGTTTGGAAAATGTGGATTTCTTGCCATAAAACAGTTGGGAAATATCTCTTTAAATAGCAGGTCAATAGCAATGTAATTAATTCAGTGATTGCAACAAGTCACGAGGTAATATGTCGTCAGTATATCTTGTGGGGTAAGAAACAAGCCAACAGCGCCAATAGGATCCAAAATTTGGCCTCTGACTCGATAAGAGCACGATTTCTATTCCGTGCCGATTCATCTCAAATCCTACATTTACTCGCCTCTTTCTCCCAATCTATATAATGGGAGCTCCAAATTGATCGCTGATCATATATATAAAACACATTCCTTTTCACGTTGTTACAGGATTCTAGACTGTTACAAGGTGTGATGTGAGGCCCGGCCCAGGGTGGCTTTCTCAGCCTAAAGACCAGGGCTTCTCGGAGTGTATTTCAGATTGAGAAATGTACTTAAAGCATCCCACGTTGTGCAGTTAATTGCGATGAAATCACTGTGTGTGTGTGTGTGTGTGGAGCCATAAATTTTATATATTACTGTGTCTCCAGATAAATATAAGAACAGGAAAAACTAAACAATATAGTTCGAGTAATAATTACATATTCACCAATATTTGATACCAATGTACAAGAGAATTGAAATTGCCCACATCTTTAACATGGATGCGGATCTCATCATGTTTGTAAATATTCTGCTCAACAATTTCATATTTAATGTCGGCAATACTCCATTCTATTATTTCATATTTATTATATAGAGGATGCTAAGAAATTGATCAAGATACGAAAAGTCTTAGAAATTTACTGACTCTTTAGTTTCTTAACCATAAATTTACTTCAGTATGTGGGTAAAACCAGGGAGTATTTATTGTATTAGAAACGTTTTATTTAGAAAGCACTTTTTGTGTGTATTTTGATATAGTTTAAATTTATTACACTCACAAACACATACATATGCATTGGCTAAAGTGAAAATTTAAAAAAATTTAATTAATTAAGAAAAAAAAAATTAGAAATTTTTAATATAAGTGAAAAAAATATAGTTCACTTGAATTATATAAAACAGAAAAGATTTTTAAAAAAATTAGAAGAACGTTTTTAAAAAGAATAAAATAAAATACTATTTAAACAAAGTAAAATAATTAGAGTGATAAAGGAAATAAAAACAAGAGTATGGCGAAGAAATAATACAAAAAGAAATAAACTTGTCCCTTCTCATCAAGAGAATAAGAGATAAGTGGAAGGAGTTTTGAATTCATTTGTGTAAAAATTGAACCATCTCCGACGCTTTCAATAGTATATATATATATAGATATAGATAGATAAATATAGATATAAATATTATCTAAAGTATAAAACAATAAGAAAACCACGAATCAAAAGAATTTTTTTTAATATAGGAAAGTTTTTCAATCAGAGCAATAAGAATGGTTAAGAATACAAAGAAAAACACTTAGAAGGCAAAGCAATTAAAACTAAAAATAGAAATTAATATCCTGTAAAGAATTAATTTGATATTGAAAACAGAAAATGTAAAATAAGGTGAAAAAATTGCCTCTTTATATGAGGAGAAAGAAAGGCTCTTGGATTGGTTTTATAAGCAATGGAGAGTTCATAAAAAAAAAAATCGTGCCTTAGTTACTAATATTATAATTTTATTCCATAACACACAAAATTTTACTCTGTAGTATAATATTCTAATCTGTTATATGCTTAGAAGAATTCGATGTCATAAATTAAAGTTTTGAATATTTCTTAGTATTATATTAATAATAATACAGTCTGAGTAAAAACTTTAAGACCAGTAATCATTTTTGAGAAAATGGAAACATTTAAATTGAGGAATTAAAATACCATTTGATTGATAATTATTGAGCTTAAATAAATGTAAAAAAGTAGAAAAGTTAATTTGTAAATATTTTATTGTTAGAAAATATTACAGAACACACAGATGAATATTTGAGCATGACTAAAAACTTTAAGCCCAACATAGAAAATAACATAAGAAAAAATTATAAATGCTTAGAAGGTTTAGTAGGAGCCATTTCTTCGAATTACTTCAAATGTTCTTGTTTTCACGGATGAAATGAGATTTTGACAAAGGGTGGGGTCGGTTTTATACCATTCATCTTCGATAGCCGATTTTAGTTCTGTTGTTGATGTAAAATGTCTCCCATTTGTATAAACTCTTCTTGCTAAGTCACCCCAAAAGTTCTCGATTTTGTTGAGGTCAGGTGATCTAGCTGGCCATTTCACAGTTTCAACATTGTTGACTTAGAACCAATTTTTTGTACTGTTACTCGAATGGATCGATGCATTGTCTTGCTGATATTTCCAATTTTCTCCAGCAAGACATTCAACATTTAGCAAAAGAGGATTTGTTAGGACATTTTGGTATCCTTGTGAATTCATTCTACCTGAAACGAATGCAATTGAACTCAAACCATTGTAAACAAAACAGCCCCAATTTATGACAGACCCTCCACCTAATTGGAGAATATTTCTTTTTCATTTTTTATATCATGCCAGTATTTCAGCCATCTATCCATCCATATTCCATTTTTTTTTTTTTTTTTTTTTTTTTTTTTTTTTTTTTGTCAGAAAAAATAATTTCTAATCATTGGTTGTCCCAGGTCATGACTTTCCGGCCAAAGTTCAAAAGCTCCATTTTGTGTCTCTGCTGTATCTGAGGCTTAGTCAATTTTGCTGTATAAGTCTACCTTCCAGACCTTTTAATTGTGTTATAAATCTTTTTTTGACAAACTTTTAAACCTGTCGTCGGAATCAGTTTCCTGGTTGCGTACTTTCCAATAGCTGCAAGTTTGTAAACTCTTGTTTCATCACCAAAGGACAAAGCCTTAGGTCTTCCCCAGTATTCTTTTTACCATAATTGTATTTCAATTTAAAAAAATTGTTGACTACAATCTTTGACTTTCCAATCTTTATCGCAATAGTACGACTACTCATTCCTGTTGAAGACAAAGCTTCGATCTGCCCTCTTTCAGGATCAGTTAACTTTTTACTCCCCATCCCTTGAAAGAATTTACTCTTTTCTACTAAGAACTAAAAATCGAAACTAAGCATTGAGAACAACTTCAATAACTAAAGGTGCAAAAGCTCGAATAATTTTCTATATTTTTTAATAAATGTTTATACAATATTTACATGAAAGGAATAGGCTGAAAGCCTCTATAAATCTAAATTGAATGGAATAAAACATCATAGGATATTAATCCCTTTAAACAAAACTATACGCACGTATTACAATCGAACAAATTCTGAGAAAACGAAAACATTCTTTTTTCCACAATCACAAAATAAACAAATTCTAACATGCGCTTATAGCGCCATCTGTTGACAATGAAAGTTAATTAATATTCCGTTACACACTCCCCACCTGAACTCTGACAGGAGTTCATCTATTCAAATAAATTCATAAATAAAAAAATTCACACTTCTAAGAAGCAAAATTTCTGTCAATCAGATTTTTCAAAAATGCAGTACAAAAAAGATAATAATAAGGTAAATACTTGAATTAAATTACATCAATATCAACAATACTTTTCAATATCTAGAATATACAAGAAACATAAAAATTTTATCTAAAAATCAAATAGGAAAGTATTTAACAAATTAAATAGAATTATTATCAAAATAAATACAAATATTAAGAAAGTAAGTTATTAAACAAATTCAAGTTATTCAATTCAGTATTTAAATAAAATAAAAAATATAAGTATGTGAAATGTTAGAGTTCAATATAGTTCAAGAGGATATAAATGTTGTACAGTTCTTTTCAAAGTTCCATTTCCGGTTTTTAATTCGTAGGATCGGACTTTACCGTCACGTCCAGGAACGGCTTTAATAATTCTGCCTAGTTTCCATAACAGTTTGTTTTTGTTATCTCCTTGAATCAGCACAACATCACCTAATTTTAGTTTGGGCTGAAAATCAGGATTTTTTAAAAAATGAGCAGTTTTAAGGTCTAACAAATATTGCTGTTTCCATTTACTCCACAACTGTTTTAACAGCAATTCCTGATAGCGCTTTCTTTTTAAGAGAGTCTTTCTTGTTGTTTCGCTATTGATAATTTCAGCGAAAGTTAGAGGGTACTTAGGATTACTTTGTCCAAAATTCAGGAAATGCATGGGAGTCAAGGGTTGTGGCTCATCATTCTCATTATAAACGTAGCTCAAAGGTCGTGAATTAAGAACAGTTTCTACTTCGACGAGTAGAGTAGACATTTCCTCGAAGGTTAGCAACGCTTTTCCTATAACTTTCCTCAAACAGTTTTTGACGGATCTCACTAGTCTTTCGTAAAAGCCTCCCCACCATGCGGATCGTTCAATGATAAACTTCCACTGAGTTCTTTCTTTGGCAATAAAATTCTTAAACACATCATCTTCTAAAATTCTAGAAAAATTCTCAACTTCTTTTTTAGCCTTCTTGAAGGTTTTAGCGTTATCAGAATAGATGATTTTACAGTTTCCTCTTCTACTCAAAAATCTGCGAAATGCAAGTAAAAATGAATCTGTCGACATATTTGAAACTAGTTCCAGATGTAAGGCTCGGGTTACTGCACATGTGAATAATGCGATGTATGATTTTTGAGTATCCTTTGAATTCTTTACGTAAACTGGTCGGTCCAGCAAAATCAACACCACAAACAGAAAATGGGGGTGATTCAAGGATTCTGTCTTCAGGTAAGGGTGCTGTCATCTGGTTTGCAGGTTTGGCTGAATATTTTTGGCAAATGAAACAACTTTTTATCGTCTTTTTGACTAACTGACGACCTTTCGGGACCCAGAAACGAGATCTAACCTTAGCCAAAGTTGCAGCAGTCCCTCCATGCATTATCTTCTCGTGTTGTTTACGTACAACTAAATAGGTCAATCTAGAATTTTTAGGTAGTATTACTGGATTTTTATTATCTAGGGTAAAGTCAGAAAATTCTAATCTTCCTCCTAATCTCATGATTCCCATTTCATCAATATATGGGACAAAATTGTACAGAGGGGAATTCTTGTCAATCGATCTACTTTCTTCCAAGGATTTATATTCTTCGGCAAAAAATGTTTTTTGTTCAGACCGAATCCAGAAATTTTCAGCTTCTAATAGTTCTTCTGTTTTTAGAGTTCCCTCAAATCTGCTACACTTTCTCAATCTTGAAACGAAGCGTTTTATCCAAGCGGTGACCCTCAACAGTTTCTCTAAATCACTATATTTTGAAACGTCAAAAAGGTTATCAATATTTTCGATAGTGCATTCAAGCTGATATAAATCAGTGGATATTTTTCGATATTCAAGTTTGGCTTCGTCAATTGTATCTGTATGATCTAATTTCGGCCAAAGATCAGGAAAGAGCTGAAGCCACTTTGGACCTTGGGTCCAAATGGGTTCATCCGTTAATCTAGAGATTTTCGTTCCTCGAGATACGAGATCTGCAGGATTGTCTACGCCAGGACAATAATGCCAATTTTGAGGTGAGGTTAATTTTTGAATTTCCGCGACACGATTCTTCACAAAGGGTTTGAAGGATTCGGGTTGTTTTCTTATCCAAAAATAAACGATTGTCGAGTCTGTCCAAAAAAAGCACGGTAATTTTAACTTTATCGATTTTAAAATATTGTTAGTTAACTTTGCTGACAATAATGCTCCCATCAATTCCAACCTTGGCAAAATGAGAGTTTTTAGTGGAGCTACCCTGTTTTTAGAAGCAACGAAGGCAGTTTTAATTTCATTATTGCTTGTTGTGAAACGTAAGTAGGCAACTGTACCATATGCTTTCGTGCTTGCGTCTGAGAAACAGTGAAGCTCGATATTTTGGACATCAAAGTTTGAGAATTTGAAAAAGTAATGACGAGGGATAGATAATTTGGCCATTTGAGGAATCTCCTCACACCAGCTTCTCCATTGAGAAGTCAAATCTACTGGTAGTGGTTCATCCCAATCTATACGCGATGACCAGATCTTTTGAATCAAGCACTTTATTCTAACAGTGAAAGGTCCCAAAATTCCTAGAGGGTCGAAAATCCGACCTAACACCTGTAGGATAAATCTTTTCGTTTCTATAGGTTTAGACAAAAATGACAATAAGCTTCGAACATCAAAATACAACAGATCGTTGGAATTATCCCATGCCATACCTAACACCTTAAATGGGAGATTTTCTTTATCAAAGGAATCGGAATCTTCATCTGAAATAACACCTTCCTTTATCCACAAGTCATTTAATTCTTTTGAGTTAGTACGAAACTTATGCAAATGCATACTAGCTTCTTTGAAAATTTTGATCGATTCTAGAGTTGTAGTTAAAGTTTCTCTGACTGTCGGCTGACTTCCTATTGCATCATCTACATAAATATTCTCATCTAAAAGCTCCACAGTTGCAGGATAGACCTCTCTATATTTTTTCAGGTGGTGTCTAATAGTTGCTGCTAAAAGAAACGGGCTACTGTTTATCCCAAATAACACTCGAGTAAATCTATATATATTAGGGGGGATGTTTTCATCAAAGGGAAAATCGGAGAATAGAAATCTAGTTACATCTCGGTCTCTTTCATCTATGACAATTTGCAAAAAGGCCTGTCTGATGTCTGCAGTAAATGCAACAGGATTATATCTAAACCTTAATAGGATGTCGAATATCTCAGGGTATAAATTAGGTCCAACATGAAGACAGTCATTTAGAGAAGTCGAGCCTGGGGGATGCGATGACGCATCAAAGACGATACGCAATTTGCTCGTGGTTCGATCCTTGCGTATTACTTCTCTATGTGGCAAGTAAAATGTAACGTTTTCCTCACCTAAAACATCTGTTACTGGTTCAATGATATTTTGATTTAAATAATCCTGTACTACATTTTGGTATTCGAAAAATAGGTCTGGATTTCTTATAAACCGTTTCCTAAGACGATCGAACCTTTGTTTTGCGATTGCCCAATTATCATTCAAACCTAAAGTGTCACATTTCCAAGGCAATCTAACTTTGTAGCGAGAGTTTTCGAATGTTATATTGGATTCGAAATGCTTAATTACTTCATTTTCGGTTGAATCTAAAATTTCGTTCTCACTATTAAGTCCTGAATTTTCTAGACTCCAAAATTTTGTTATTTGCTTAGAAATTAAATCTTCCCCTACAACAACATTGAATGATAGAGAGACTTCATTGTGACTTTCCTTTCCTTGTAAACACCAACCAAAAATAGTTTCAACTGCGACAAGATTTTTATTTAAACGCTTAATGTGTCCCATAACTATATCATAATTGTAGTCTGCTCCGATTAAAATTCCAATAGATTCCTCACTATCGAGCGAATCTGCGAGTATCAAATTCTTTAGTTGACGAATTTGTCTAATTTCTTGTAATTTAGGAGCCGAAATGTTTGAGCCTGATATTTGATCAGTTACCAATAATTCAACTTCTATTCTAGAATCAGAAGAATTTCTATGTTCCAAACTCAATTTAACCACGTCATAATTTTTTTGAAGAGGGGTGGTGTTCCCAAAGGTGTAAACAGTTAATTTTTCTTTCCTAATTACTTCGAGATTTAATTTGTTGGCTAATTCACGAGTGACAAAACTTCTCATGGATCCTGAATCAAGAAGGAGCCTGGCAAACATTTTTTCTTTTCCCTCTTTAATTTTTATCGTGCAGGTCTGCAAAAGTATTACATTGTTAACATGCGAAACGGCGGAAACAATTTTTCCATTTTGCGATTCAACTTGTTTTTCAGTTTCTGAAATAGAAGAAACTTCACATTTATCAGGTTCCGAATTCTTGACTGCCGCATTTGATTTAAAACAAATCCCCTCAAAGTGCTTTCCCCCACAAATCCTGCAAGCCTTTGTTTGTCGATAGGGGCAAGACGCAATTTTATGTTTCAAAGACGTGCACAAAAAACATCTATTATTTTGTTTTAAAATGTCTCTTTTTTCATTTGCTGTAAACTTTCCACAGTTTTCTGATAAGTGTTCTTGAGAACAAAAAATGCACTTTTGATTTGGTAATGTAGCTATAAATTCGTGTGTGCTGACCGACGGTTTTTGTTTTGAATATTTGTTAAAGTCTTTTCTTTTAACATTAGAATTCCACGTATACTTTGAATTATATTTGTTATACGTGTTCTTGGATTCCGGAAGTTGTGGTTTTGATTTCTGAGAAAGCGACAAACAGGAGATTTTTTCACGGGATTCTATTTCAGTCTCTAAAAATTTAAGAAAAGTGTCTAAACTAAAGGTTGGACTATCTCCGTTAGTACGATGGAACTCCAAAGCAATATCGTTGGGAATGATTTTCATCAAAACCGGAATTAACATGTTAGAATAAGATTCTGGCTTTATATCTAGAGAGGAGAGACTTCTAATTTGAACATTTATTGTGTCATATAATTTTCTTAATTTTGTTACATCACTCGAGCTTTGCACAGCGTTTAAATTCAAGAGGTTTGACATGTGCGTATTTATTATCAAATGGGTTTGGCCGAATCTGTTGGTAAGAATTTCTACAGCCGAATCATAATTGGATTCTGAAATCGAAAATCCATCGATAGAATTTAAAGCATTTCCTCCCAAATAAGATTTTAAATAGTTAAACTTTTCTATCTTTGAAAGCGTTGAATTTTCGTGAATTGTAATTATAAAGAGTTCCAAAAATTGCTCCATTCATTATAATCTCCATAAAATTTTTGTATTGACATTTTAGGTAATTTAACATTATTTTCAAATTCCTTTTCTTTTTTACTTCCGATTTCTAAACGTGAGTCGTTAGAAATATTTAAGTTCACATTTTGAGCTTCATCGCTTTTGAAATAACGTTTTATTTTTGATTTCGTTATTATTATTTTATCACTGTATTCTATGGAAGTTTTAATATCTGCTTCTAATTTAGTATCATCATCTTTAATCAAATTTTGAATTTTCTCATCTAAATCCCTAATTTCGATTTCTTTAGAATTTAACAGTTCCAAACAATCGTCTAATTCGTCACAATTTTTGTCTTCAATAAATTTGTTGACGTTCTTAAAAATATTTGTGATGGAACTGCGAAGTGTAGCTCTTTTTTTGTTTAAAGCTTTGGAATCCATCATAAACAAAAGTATTAAAAAACTTTACCTTTTGCAGTCTTCAGTCTTCGCATATAAATGCTATCCAATGTTCCTTGAACTAAATCAATTAAGGTTCTAACAATTACTAAACAAATATTTATTCTATACTAATCTAGCTGTCAAAATTGGGTTACTTCCCGGCCGATGCACCAATGAAAGAATTTACTCTTTTCTACTAAGAACTAAAAATCGAAACTAAGCATTGAGAACAACTTCAATAACTAAAGGAGCAAAAGCTCGAATAATTTTCTATATTTTTTAATAAATATTTATACAATATTTACATGAAAGGAATAGGCTGAAAGCCTCTATAAATCTAAATTGAATGGAATAAAACATCCTAGGATATTAATCCCTTTAAACAAAACTATACGCACGTATTACAATCGAACAAATTCTAAGAAAACGAAAACATTCTTTTTTCCACATCACAAAATAAACAAATTCTAACATGCGCTTATAGCGCCATCTGTTGACAATGAAAGTTAATTAATATTCCGTTACACCCTTCGCCACCTTCCCAAAGACAACCAATACTTCGAAAAAACGTATGGCAAATATGAAAATTACAGCGTTGTTACAAGCTAGTAGCTGCGATGGTAATTACACGATTATATTATATTTAGTTTTAAAAAATGACTGGTGGCCTTAAAAGTTTTACTCAAGCAAAAATACTAACTTTGTAGATAACCATATAATTATATATTTACAAATTACGTTTATAGCATTTATTTCTTATCAATGAACTTTAATAATTAATTTCATTTGAATCCCTTTTATTTCATTTTACATTTTCTCAAAAATTTTACTGGCCTTAAGGTTTTTTTACTCAGGCTGTATATGACAATGTACTGTTAGGGAGATATTGCACTAAATAAAAACCTCTGCAATCTAGTGCTAATATTATTTAAGTGACTTGAGCAAGATTAGAATTCAAAACTACATATTTGTTGATTCTAATAAAAATAACATTTATCCCAATTGAATGATATCATTAAAACTCGACTCTTACATTAATTACATTAAAACATGTCAAAAATACATATTTTATTTTTAATATTAATAAGAATTAAGAAGTTCAAAGATTCCATTGTTCTGTACAATATTTGCATTGCACGCGTGCAATCACCCAAATAAAAATTCTAGTTAGTTTTTAAATGCAGCAGAAAACATTTTATAGATTACTTGTAAATACTAAATAAAAGTTATCAATTCATAATTTTTAGCAAAAATAAATCATTCAACAGCATATGCTATAATTGGGGAATAACATCTCAAAATAAGAATTACTTATTTCAGCCTAAACAACTAATGCCTTGCATAAAAGTCTTTATTTATAATAGAGACATATACAATAAAATTTCCTTTTAAATAAAATTGAATAAAAAAAATATTACATAAATGAATTAAAAAACAAATGCTTTTTTCAATGAGAATGATGAAATATTAAATTTAATGGAAGTTTTCAGTGTAAAGAAGTTATTTGAAATAGTATAAGTTTTTGAATAGCAAGGAGCTGAACAACACAATTTTAGATATTTTAATTTAAATTGGAAGCACAGAAGTAAAAAATAATCCATATTTCCATGTTAACAGAATTTTCATCAGGGAAAATATTGATCTAAAATATAGAAACATAAAGTTTTGGTATGATAATTACAAGTCAATAATAAAATAAATCATTTACATTGTGTAATAAGCAATATTTCTAAAACTATCACACACTTTTACCGATAACACATGAAAATAATTCACTTTGGAGTTCATCAAATAGCAGATAACTTTAAAATAAAATGGCGAGCGCATTGTTTGAGAATAAATGAAGGGCCTTCATTATTTCTGAAATAGTCTCTAATATGGGTGTGGGACATTGTTAGTTATCTTTTAAACGTAAAAACGCAAATTACATTTACATACGGGGCATTCATTTTTGGATATGGGCTGCAATTGCATTGCAACAAATTATGATGGATGGCAAATTTTAAAAAAGCATTGCAAACGGCAGAGTTTTAGAATTCTTAAGTTAAAATTGTTTTGACCTTTTTGCATGCAAATAAATTTAAACGCTCCGCTGTATTTTAATTCTTTATTTAAACTTTAGACCTATGAGGCATAATAATTCAAAATTCTCCTTTGACTAATCTTTATTTTGCGAAATTATTTCTGAGCTTTATGGTTAAGTTTAAAAAAACGTGCTTACGTTTCGTGATGGATATTATTTTGAGATCAAAAAATTATTAGGAGTTAAGAAAAAAATTGCTATCTCGTGTATTTAGGAAAACCTGGCGAAGCTAATCGATATTTTAAGGAAATGGTCATTCTCTCATTTCAAAGAAAACCAGTTATTGTATTCATAGCAGTCATTTTAACAACTCACGCTTATAATCGCGCAAATTCTAGAAAAGTTTTTAAATATGGTAACTATATTACACTTGGATTTCTTCTTTTATGATTTTGCCATTTAGAAACTTACAAAAGGTTTTGTACTTTCATATTCTAAATTATTTTTTACTCCAGCCTTTATCTGTGTTTTTGATTTTTCATAATAAGGCGCTTCCTGGAAAATAAGCCCCATACTGCATATATTTTAATACTTTTAAAAGATATAATATAAATAGTCTAATATTCTAATCAAATTATTATATTTCATAACTAAATATGATTTATTGCATTTTGTAACGTAAATAATATTAGCTAATACAATAATAACACCAAAATTATCAGTACTTACAGATATCAGAGTGTAAAATATTTCCTAAAAATGCGTCAATATGTGTACATTCTATCGGATTTCAAATGAATCTAACAAGTTATCTACTAGTTAAATTATTTAATGCGTAATTTGATAAAAAGTATTATGTGATGCTATAAATATATTACATATTACATTATTTTTAATTATTAAAATAAACATTTCTGAAATATTCAATTTTATATCACTTTTGTATTAAAATTATGCATATTTTTTGTAATAAGAAGTTTAGTTTTAAAAATTAACACAAATACGAAAGTCACTGTGAAAATTTTACAACTAGGTTTTAAATAAGCGATACAACTAGGTTCTTAAAGGTTGGTTGGTTGGTTGGTTGGGTTTTATGGCGCAAGGTCCAAAAGCGGACATGCTGCGCCAAAATTAAGTTTTGTAGCAGCTATTCATTTCTGCTTCAAATTACATTATATTTACTTATTTTCGTTTTTTTTTTTTTAGAAACCCAAGCAACATTAAAATTTTAAAAAACAAAAATTAGTGTATACACATATCTTAAAATCCAGATTTAAAATACAAAAAAGAGGTTAAAAATATATATATAATTTTAAAAATTTATATTGTACAAATTTAAATATAATGTAAAAAACCTATTGCCCTCAAAAAGGCGAATAGGTTCCTGTGGGGTGGCTCTCAAGCAAATCATACAAGGTTAAAATATCACAGTTAAAAAGTGTAAACTTGATACTGGTTAAAATTTGGACATGAAATTAAAATATGATAAGCAGTGAATGGTTCATCACACGTTTCACAATAAGGATTTAATTCGTTTAGAAACAAATGTCTGTGTGTGAAACGTGTGTGTCCGATACGAAGGCGAGTTAATCTAACATCAGCACTTCGTAGCGGTAAAAGTGATAATGATATGAGATATGGAAAAATGGCGTACAATTTGTTGGTGACCTGCATGCTCCAAAACTCCTGGAAGAGGGAATAGGCAAACTTTTTAACACACTTCCTCACATCTGGAAGTGGGATGGATGATGGCATTGGAGTTGATGCTGCTTTAGCAGCCGCATCTGCCTTTTCATTTCCCTCGAGACCTACGTGACCTGGGATCCAACAAAATTTGATATCATACCCCTTGCCAGCAAGGGAATCCAAAATTTGGAAAATCTTGGACACAACCGGATGACAGTGAATATTCGAATTTCCCAACGCTTCCAATACACTCAAGCTGTCAGTATACACGCAAAAAGAATGAGAATTTACAATACTCACGAGCTGAAGCGCTTTATAAATTGCAGTAGCTTCAGCTGTAGAAGATGGAGCAGGAAGCATGAAGGCTGTAATTATATGTATTATTGTTCATAAAAATACCACAGCCGACATGTCCTGCAGTTTTTGAACCATCCGTGAATATTGGCGTGTAGGAAGAATACTGACAGCGATGTGAATAATAGAGCTGTTGGAAAATTGCAGAGGTTGTGTCCGATTTTCTACAGTTGGTAAATGGATTAATTATCAATATTTGTGGATCATACCAAGGTGGATGTGCTAATATGTCCGTTTTAATAAATCGGACATCACATAAGTCAAACAAGGATAAATGATTTTTTGTTCGAGTGAGGAAGGGTGGGATGCTGTATAGTCTAGCATCATATATCCTCTTCAAAGTAGGAGTAAGAGCAGAAGAATATAATGGGTGATGAGGGTCAGACATAATTTTACAATAGTAATTGAGAGACAGCTGCATACGTCGCATGTCTAAAGGCAATTGTTGGCATATTGCATAAAGACTATGGACGGGTGATGTGCGGAATGCGCCTGAACATATTCTCAGAGCAGAATGATGGACAGTGTCCAGTCTGCGTAGAACAGAAGATCTAGCGGATCCATAAACAACACAACCATAGTCAAGTCGAGATAAAATTAATGATTGGTAAACTCGGAGGAGTGACGTGCGATCAGCACCCCAAGATGTATTTGAAAGCACCTTGAGGATATTGAGTGATCGTTGCACTTCTTCCGCAAATGTAAAACATGCGGAAGAAAGGTTAATTTATGGTCAAATATCACTCCGAGGAATTTTATCTGACTGACAACTGGTATAGGTGTGTTGTTTATACAAATAACAGGATCATTGTGGAGGCTAGTCTTCCTGCAAAAAATGGACACATTTGCTCTTGCTAGGAGATAGTGTATGGCCATTCTCAGCACACCATGCAGCTAATTTGTTAACAGATGTTTGTAGTTGTCTCTCAATTAAACGCATGTTTGACCCTTCACAAGATATTTGCAGGTCATCAACATATAATGTACCATGTACCAATGATGAAAGTTGATGAAGTATGCTACTTATATGAAGATTAAAAAGGGTGACACTTAAAATACTTCCCTGAGGAACACCTTCAGGTTGGTTAAAAGTATTGGACAAAACAGTACCAATACGAACTTTAAAACCACGGGAGCGTAAAAATTTTGGATAAATATCGGCAAATTACCCTAAAGCCAAAATCATACATCCTACGGAGAATTCCATAACGCCACGTACGGTCGTAAGCCTTCTCTATGTCGAAGAAAATGGAAACCAGATGATTCCGCCGCACAAATGCATTGCGGATCTGCGTTTCCAGAAGAGTAATATTATCAAGAGTGGATCTTCCTTTACGAAAGCCACTCTGATTAATATGAATGTATTTATTTATTTCTAAGACATATACGAGGCGGGCGTTGACCATACGTTCAAGAGTTTTACATAAGCAACTCGTCAGAGCTATTGGTCGATAATGTGAAGGAACAGAAGGATCCTTACCAGCCTTAAGGATCGGAATCACTATTGCTTCGCTCCAAAGTAATGGAAATTTATTTTCAGTCCAGATCCTATTGAACAAAAACAACATGTTCAACAGGAGTCTGGACTTAAATGACGAAGCATTTGATAGCTGATTCCATCAGGTCCTGGGCTAGTATCATTGGCCTGCTGCAATGCTCTTTTCAATTCCAACATCCGTAATTTACAGTTGTAAGGAAAGCTTGTCCATGGTTGAAACGAATTGGTGTTCGCTCAGCGCGACTCTTAAGCCTTAAAAACAAAGGACTGTAAGAGTCGTTGCTTGAGACGCTAGCAAAAGTTTCACCAAGAACGTTAGCGATGTCCTTAGGAGAAGAGCACACAGCAGCTCCGGATTTTAATACATGAATAGAGAATTCCTATAGATTCCATTGGCTGCTTTTACTCTTCTCCACAACTGTTTACTGGATGTGGAAGAAGTTATTGATGATACATAGCGAGACCAAGATTCCTTCTGACTTCGACGACGAGCTCTGCGAGCTAATGCTTTTGCTCTCTTAAAGGCGATAAGATTCTCCGTTGTGGGGTATCTTCTGAATAGCCCCCATAACTTCCTCTGTTTTTTATATGTCTCTTGGCATTCTTTGTTCCACCAAGGTTTGCAGTGCCTGTGTGGTATAGAGGAACTTTAGGTATTGATGCATCAGCTGCATTAATAATTGTTTCGGTGACTTTACATACGGCATCATCAATATCATCGATCATAACCATTTCAGTATCAATAACTGCCAATTGTGTAAATATCGTCCAATCTGCCCGACTGTACACGTAAGTAGGTAGACGTTGTTCTACACTACTACCTCCAGTCTGGGAGATGACGAGAGGAAAATGATCGCTATTATGCAGATCATTTCCTACATTTAGATTTAACAATGGCAGAAGAGATGGGGAACAAATGGCAAGATCGAGAGAATGAAATGTTCTCGTGGGTTTACATGGAAATATGTTTTCTCGTCGGTATTAAGCAGACAGAGACTGTTATCTGAAATAAAACGCTCTATCTGCCGACCGCGAGAATTAGTATCATCATTTCCCCACAAAGAACTGTGGCCGTTAAAATCACCTAACTGTAGAAATGGAGTTGGCAGCTGATCTATTAATGCATCGAGTTCCTCTTGGCGGATGACATCATGTGGTGGTAAATATAAACTACAGACAGTTAATAAGCATGTAGTATGAATTCTTACAGCAACTGCCTGTAGAGTAGTATTTAATTCATGGGCAGCGCTGGGGTAAGCATTAGATGTTAATATACAAACACCTCCAGACACTGCACCATCATCACCACAATCTTTTCTAAAGCATGTAAACCCTCGCATGGGAAAGTTATTGCTTGACTTCAGGAATGTCTCCTGAAGTGCAACACATGCGGGGTTGTATGCTGAAATTATAGACTTGATGTCATCGTGATGAGAACGCAAACCATGGCAGTTCCAAGAAACTAAGGAAGTTATTGTTGAGTTAGAAAAGCTCCTTTCCCGGAGCCGGAAAGCATGTCATCTGACATCTCCTCCAAAGAGAGATCTTCGTCAGAGGGATGTAGATATACAGCATCCGCTTCCAGGGATAAGGCTTTACGGGTGGATATGGAGGGTCTAGGATTGCCCTCCTTTGCAGATTTTAGTTTTAAAGCCTTTAGGGCTTTAGATCTAGCCGTTGGAGCTTTTCTACGGACAGTAGTTGCTGATGTTGATTTTGGCTTTTTCTCATAATTAGGGGGTAATTTAACTAATGGAAGTGACAGAGCATCTGTTTGAGTACTAGCCGTTCTAGTGACTTTGGCGGCGACAGTTGCATAGCTAACTCCTGCTTGAGGTGTACGAGCGGTAACAGCACGTCTCGCCTCGGGATATGAGCAATTGTTCTTAACTTTTGTGGTTGTGATCTCCTTTTCCAGTATCCAGATAGGACAACTTCTAGCGTAGGAGGGGTGGTCACCTTTACAATTGACACACCTCTCCTTTGCAGTACAAGACGAGCTATCATGGCCAACTGCTGCGCAGCGAGCGCAAGTCAGTTTGCCCCTGCAAGCCGCTTTGGAGTGACCAAATCTCTGGCACTGGAAACAACGCAAAGGATTTGGAATAAATGGCCTGACGGATAGATGCATATACGCAGCTTTAATATGCTGCGGTAGGTCTGGCGTCGCAAATGTCAGTACGAGATGTTTAGTATTGATAACTTGCCCATCGCGTCTGACAGTTATGCGTTTTACAGCACAGACCTTTTGATCTTTGAGATTTTCTAAGATCTCGTCCGCAGACGTATTTAACAAATCCCTGGCGGATACCACACCACGTGAAAAGTTAAGATTGATATGAGGTTGGACGGACACCTCAAGGTTAGCAAGCATGTTCATGCTGCTTATTAGAGTAGCTTGAGCTTCTGAAGCAACTTCTACCATAAGATCTCCAGAACGAAGTTTCCGGATGCTCTTCACTTCACCGATATTGCCAGCTATTGCTTTTGGATTAGGAAAGGGGATACATTATCGAATGCACCTCTTTCCGTTTAACAATATAAAATTTAGCTTTCAGTAATTTCAAAGTGTGCTCCCGTGGGAGAGAAGAGAAAATAGATGTTTCCATATTAGAGATGGAATATTCGGAACCTGACGGCACCACCCACCACCGAGTCCAACAAGGGATGCAGACCAGCTGCACCAGTGCTAGCCAGGTCCTATACGCTCACAGTACATCCCTGAAGTGGCCTCCACCCTTAACGAGTCACCCAGTAGATGTACCGATCGCTTGATCCATAAAGCCGATTGATGTGCTGAGGACCACAACACACCTCCCGTTTACCTGAAGCAGAGGCCAAAGCAATGTGTTGGTCTCAGGAGGCCTCAATTACCAGGATCCTCCTTTCCAGGGACACGGGTCTCCACGCACGGCAAACACGTGGGTGATTTAGTCCTCAAGAGTAGCTAATAGCAACAGAGCGGCGAAAGCTACTCAAGGGGAGCCCTCAACCTCTTACGAGGCAACCACAATGAGGGAGAAAAGGAAGAAAAAGCAGAAGAGTAGAGGAGAGAAGAAAATAAAGAAGAGGAAAGATCACTAGGGTACCTCGGGATTGTGACACCCGTATTTACCTAAAGAAGGTAAACCCCCTGAGGGCCTAGGTTCTTAAAGTTATACTTACAAAATTTTAGGTGTGTTCAAAGTAGACTCCTCCAGCATCAATGCACTTTTGTAGACGAATTTTCCATAGATTAAATGACTCAAGCCATATATTTTTGGAATAGATGAAAAAAATGCATTTATAGCCACATCAATCTCTTCTTCTGAATAAAAACGACATTCACGTAAGTTTTTTTATAGATTAAAGAATAACCAAAAGTCGCACATAGATGAATATGGCGGATGTTCGATCACTTTCGTTTTTTTTTTTTTTTTTTTTTTCAGAAACTCAATTGTTAATCCGGCTGTATGTGAAGATGCATTGACATTGTGAAGCATTAGTCCCCTAACATTTAGTTCTTGTAGAATTTCTGGAAGACATTTAGTAGTATACCAGTTTGCTGTTATTGCCTTCTGTCCTTCCAACTTGATGGCTTTGACCAATCCTGAAGAAAACGGCATACATCACTTTTTTCAGTGCGCGTTGTTTTTTCACCATTGTCGGCGTGGGATCATCTTCAAAGACCCATACTTTGCTTTCGTGACATGTTGGAACGTCAAAAAACGGTATGTACGTTTCAGCACCTTTTATAATTTTAGAAATGATGCGTTGGCTACCATAATTTAGCAATTTAAAAGTTCTTTTACTGATTCTAACACGCTCCTTTTTTTGGTGCCCAGTTAGATTATGGGGAACCCAATGGCAAACTACTTTTTCATATGTATTTTTCATAAAAGATTTTATGTATGGCTGCAGATCCAATGATAAGTTCCTTCTGTATCATTTGATAGGTACAGCGATTATCATCCATTCGTATGGTAGACACATTATCCGGGATTATTGCCGACGGCGGCCTTCCTGTGTGTTCTTCATCCTGAAGAAAAATGCGACCTCTTCTGAATTCTCAAAACCATCTGAATACAGTAGCACGAGCTAGAGATTCATCACCAAATGCTAATTGCAACCGTTTAACGCATTCTTCTTGATTTAGTCCTGCTTTAAAATCGTAGAAAATCATAGCGGGAAAATGTTCTCGCGTCAACTCCATTTTCTCTTCTGTTTAAAATTTATTCTACGATAAACAAGTTGAAGTAAGTCAGTAAAAAATTGTCTTCTGTGTTAAAATACTTTGTATACTAAAATGAAACCGTTATTTTTATTTTGCAAATTCTCGTCTGCGAGTATATCAAAAATTTCAGAGTAACCCTCATAATTAGTTTAATCAAACAGGTAAAATTCTCTTAAAAGTATTTCAAGAAACAAACTGTGTCGAAAATTCCGATTAATTTGTTTATTGGATTACTTCATTCAAAAAGTAAATTTTAATCTAAAATTTTTTATACAGAAGTTGAATTTTGTGCAGCTTATAGATATTAAAACTTTTAAATTATGTTTTTTAAATTTATTTTAGTTTATTAATTATTAAATATTAATAATATTTTACTTAAGCTTCTTACATTATTACTATCCTATTATAAAGTATTATATAACTTAATAAAGTTAGAAAATGTGTAGTATTGTAAGAGAAAGAGAGAGAGAAAAAAAATTTGCATAAATTCTTTTGTTTTAATAAACTTACTATTATGCTGATTATATAAATGAAATCTTAAAATATTATTTAAAACAAAAGCTTTTTTTATTGTTTTTAGACATTAAATTAATGTAGAATGTTTTTATTTGTAATGCAAAATGATTGTACACACATTATTTTGTATCAAAAATGAAAGAATATGAAAATTTTTAAAAGAATCACACAGTTCCTAGTGTAACGTAGTAAAATTTTAATTACATTTTCCAAGCAACTTTTTAGTAAATTTTCCACAAGAAAATAAAGCTTATCATATTTTGTATCGCTTTACGCAAGTGTGGTCGCGTCCATCTGTATTATTCTTTGTAAATATATGCTAAGGAATTAATGTTGAAACAGCATAAAATTAGATAGCATAAATACAATACAACTGTTTTATTATGAAAAATTATTAATTTCATCCGACATCAGTAAGTATTTATTTAAAAAAAAAATTTCAGCAAAGTTTAAAAAATATTAAATTATACATTTTTGGTATGTTGAACTGCAGGGAATTTAAAAAATATTCTTATTATTTATAACTATTCAAATTTTTTGGAATTAAAACACAATCTCCAATTTTACCTTTTACTACGAATTTTTATGTATGTCACGTTAGAAACCATGTGTAAACAAACAGATTGTACATTGTACATAGCAATTTAGCGTTTACTAGATAAACTGAACAGGAATAATCTTTTATTAAACTTATTTTAAAAATAAGCATGATGAGTAAAGCGAAACATGTTATAAACCTGTAACAATTATTTTTAAATTTTTGAAAAAAGAAAAAAATTCTAGGTTGCAAAAAACGGCTGAGAAGTTGTTTCTCCTTTGCTCTTAAGCGTGCATTAAACAGCATGTTTCGCTTATTATGCAATTAGAGCCCATTAAACAAAGACTTTAACCATTAACTGGTAGTAAAAATAAACAGCGAACCCCGAACCAGTTGTTCGGGAATAGCTTAAACTACGCTGAAACTAGTCACGATTTAATGCAAATTAGTGAAGTTTTACATGTGATGAATTAAAATACGAGAGATTTTAGTAACATAATCATTTTCATTTAATGTCTAACTTGTAAAAGTTTCCCTAAACGAAAGCATTTTCCCTGATGCTATTTTTAATCTTATCAAAAATCTTTATTTGCTATAAAATTTTACAGCCTATAGTATACGTGAAAATAGATTGCGCATTAAAATGGTGGTTATCCCCAGAGAAAACTTTTTGAAAACTGTAAAATAGTTAATAACAATACTTAAAAAGTCTTAGTTTGTAAGGAGTCAAGAACTCGTCGTCGTTTGATGGTCTTAAAACAATGAAATGTTACGTCATTTTTTTAAAAAAAAATATAAAATAAGACAACCGTAAAAAAGAAACCCGCTGCCTTAAAATATAGAGCAAATTAATTTGTTTGAATGGTTATGGGTAAAAATTTAACATTATATGAAAGTGGCTATAACATGCTCTTAAAATGGTCGACTGTTAGGAAAGGGATAGTATGATTCGGCTTTTTGAGGGCGTAATGGCGCGTGCCTTGGAGCTTCTTGTTGGTCTTCCCTTTTTGGACATGCTAATCAAGGCAAAGTGTGCGAGAGATCCTTCTCGTAAGTGGGTATTCACATTATATCGGCTGCTAGGCAGTCAATAATGCGGGAAAAATGTTTCGAGAAGTTATGACTGTGAGGACTTGACATGAGAAAATGTTGGCCACATTTCCTTTAAAATGCTCACAAATTAGATAAATATTTTAAGAAATAGATTATAGCATAGATGTAGCAATAGTAACTCGATTGATGAATCATCAAGAATACAAAGTAAAAAAAATTATCATAGATAATAAGAAATTCTCACACAGAAAATCTGTGTGAGAATACTATATTTAATATAAGATACATTAATAAGTATATAAAAATCATTTTAAGAGCTCTGGTTGATTTAAGTTATTCTGAAAAAAAGTTTTATTTTTGTTGTTGTTACTTATGACACTTGGACAAACCAAAATCGCTATGCGAAATCAAGTGAGTAGGGCGCGATTTTCGTTTAACTTGGTCACAACAAAGGTGAAAGTGCTCTAATACTCCTCCGATAGATGGCATCGTTAGAGGATACACTCCTACAAATTTGACATTGATATGGAAGGGGGAGGAAAATTTTCTCCAGACCATTACACCCACGGTAACCGCTCAACGACCGACCATAGGACTTTTGATTCCACAGAACTAACGAGCTCGTATATCGCATGTATTCTGTGTGTCTTTGGCGGTATTAGGAATCAAGCCCAGCTCTTCCGGACGTAAGGCCCATGCCCGAACCAGTAGGCTATCACGTCCCTGGTGTAAGGGCCATGATGGCCTGGTTGGTTAGGGCGTCGTTCTCATGATCGGAATGAGTATAAAAGTGAGTTCGAATCCCGGCTTAACCGAAAATCCGTTGTGTTCACTAATGGCGGTTGGGACACGTTAAATAGGTCTGGGTCGCAATATCGCCCAAGTGAACTGATACCTCTGGGTGTGGCAGGCCAAGTATTTGGGGTCTTCTGCTTGGTAACTGCTTCAAAATCATGAAGACTCCATGCGGCTGCTTCTATCTAACTGGTTGAGCCCAAGTCAGGGCAAGGCGCATGAAAGCATGCTGATGCAATAACGGCCCATTTACTGGACACTGAATTTAGAGACATGTCAATTGTATATCATGTTTTCCTGTAATAAAAATAAGATGGAAAGAATGGAACCTGGAAGAAAAACCATGACAAATGGAATTATAAATGCATATCTGTAATTAGCTAATGCAGCACATAAAATAATTAATGTAATTTAATTGGTACATACAAGATAAAGTAGCATTAGAGTTCAATTGATCCTTCTCTAGGCATATTTTGCCTTTTTGATTAACGTTATCTTAAGCCATAAAGCTATATCTAGGATGGTAATGATTACTTCTAGTAAAATATTACAAAAATGGTTTAATGTCTGGAACCAACTGAATGAACCCTAATGTTCATAATATACAACTGACATGATCTCAATGCGCATCCCATAATAATAACACGTTGCAATAACAGACCGTGTCCAGAAGTTAATTCTTGATAAAATCCCATATTTCTAGATCCAGGGAATATTATAGATCTACTCAAAACTACTAGATTTAGTAACTCTGAATTCCAAACTTTTAGGACAGCTCTTTTATCAGGCAAGTTTAAAAACTTCCCGCCTACACAGTATAGTAAGTTCATACCGTGAATATTTAAAATGATAAAGATAAAAAAATTGTAAAGAATTATTGATGGTTGTGTTGTATTCTTTTACTGTGTTCAAATAAGTAATTGGTAAAAATATTAAAAATGTGTTTCATGTAAAAAAATTTTAATTGAATTATTTAATATTTCACAAGAAATATATTATTATAATATTCAAAAACGCATGAGTCATGTTGAAAATTTTCCATAAAATAGCCTTTATTTTTTTAACAAATCAAAGCACTAGGAAAGAATGCACTCAAAATCATTTAGAAGAAAATTCTAAAAACAAAAAGCTAATCAACATGACCAAGAGGAATTAAAGTAATGAATTATCATAATTCATTCTATTTCAGATTTAACTCTGATAAATAAAACTGCAAAATAAAACATATAATAAAGTATGAAAAATAGCTTACAAATTGAGTCCTTTGACAAAACCTGCAGAATTATTAAAATTATTTCTAATTTCCTATAATAGACCTTTTTTATTCAATATTACTAATTATTTTAAAGAGGAGAATATTTTCTGTATATTTATGAACAAAAAGTATCCACGAAATTTCCATTTCTTAAACAATCAAATATTTTTATACAATTATGAACAAAAATCTATATTAAGTGTTATTGGCTTAGTTTCTTTGTCTCTTTTTAGAAATGTAGATTAGGTTTTTACGCTGAACGTTTGCCTTTTAATGGTTTCCGATTCACTATAAAAGTCCGCAATCGAGGATATTATTTCACCAATGAATTATTAACCAGAAGTTGTAAATCCTTTTAGACCACACGACTATTTGCCAATCATTCTAGATTATGAGACTAGTTATTAATTACTTAGCTATTACCTCAGTGTTATATTTGACAAAAATGTACTCATATCCATAGGATAAGTTTCATAAAGCTGACGCAAGACTTATTTTGAAAGAAACTATTTTATATCCTATTTTTGATCATTGACAAATGAGTAGTATTATATGAGTTTAAAAAAGGCAAAATCATATTTTTTTCAAAACTCTTCTTTATTTGGCGAGGTAGTCATGGAATTAAATGAAAAGTTAGTCAGCGTAATATTTAGTCATAAAACGAATCTGAAGAGAAATATGATAAGTTTTCATGGAAAAAAAGTTTACCTAAGAGGAAAAAAAAGAAAAAGGAAAGAAACAAAATATGAAGATTTTACAGTTTGCATCTGAAATTTACTCTATTTCAAATTAAAATTTCGAATATTTACTTACGTCGGTCATAAGTTTTAGAAAGAAAGTAATTTTTTTTCATAGAATATGCAAAAAAGTAAAAACGTATTCCAAAAACCATTGTGTATCATATAATGATATATTTGCAAAAGTATAACTAGCGCATGAAGATAGATGAAATGTGGTAAAATGCCGTTTTTTCTATTATAAAAAGGATTTCAATTCTGAGTAACTTTGCATTTATTGGGGTTAAACTCTTCTTGTAAGAAACTTAAATCTCCTTTTCATATTTAGAATGAAGACTGATAATGAATGTTTTACAGTGTGTGAAGCAGTTTTCTTATAGTTTTAAATGTTAAATTATTAATTTACAAGATCAGGAGAATACTCTCACTAAGGTAACAGAAAAATTTACATAAGCGTGCATATGCAAACAAAGGAGTTTTGCAACTAATTCACGATGTGATACGGTAGACAGAACTGATATGAGATCATTTTAGCAAATCAGTTGGATCAATTACTGCTCTTATTACTTGTAGATTTTTAAGAGTGAAGCATTTTTGAACACGGCATGCTATAGTAAACACAAAAAATATGAGGCACTGATACTCCCGAATTAATGATAAAAATTAAGATTTTCATGAGCCATTGTTTCTCGAGTGTTCTGTGAATATCAACCCTTTGATAAAACACCTAATATCAAACAATGGTAGGAAATAATAGTTTGAAAATGATGAAATCATTTATAACTGGCATACATAGTGGTATAGATGAGTCTCGGACTGTACCTTTAATTTACGTGTTTGAAGTACTTGTGCATCACCAAGAACCTCGTCATTTGGAACCACTGTCAGGTTACGAGATCACACCTAAGCTGACACTATGCTCTCTTCATCCACGCCACACCAACCAAAAGACTTTGGAAGTCTCAGAGTAACGAGGACACGTTCCTAACCCACATAGCTCCAGCAGCCCAGGGAAGGAACAATGTGGTCACCCTCCCAATCAGTGTTAATGGCAAATGATGTTTCACCTTGCTGGTCTTACGAGAAGCGATGTGAAGCTACTGAGCCACTGGAGTTCTATTTATGACTGACAAGAATTTATAAACAAGAAAGACACTTCCCCATAGTATTTTGGGTTTCAAAGATAAAACGTCAAGTATCAATGATGACTTTTTTTACCTATGTTGATTGCATGGCTCAAATATTTCTGTTTCAATTGACCACTATTGGTTGTCTATGACTGGAAATACATGCCTTGATCTGATGAATATTTTCGAGCTGTTTCGATGTATGCATGTATTAGGGGGTATGGGGAAAGTCTCCTGAATTTATAAATCCTATATATCAGTAGGGATTTTTTTTTTTATGCTGGCAAAGTATTTGTGATGATGTTGTGTATGTACATCAGGCTTCATATGGACCTTCGAAGCGCCTTAAGCTGATTCTGTCTTATTAAAAACGTTCATGTATAACTATTGTATCTTTTGATTGGCTTGGAAAATTTCAACAAATATTAAACCTCTCTTTATGCCCAGAAATGCAATGGGTTTGTCTCTAATGATTACTCTTCTGATTTCATAAGCTTTTACTGGCCATCTAAATCCTCTGACATAATCACTATTAAGTTTATCTGGGTTATTTTTCAGCGTGGCTTTTCGAAAAGATCTTTAACCTTTTTCACTCTGCGAATTTGTGGATTGCGTTGCAGGATTCATCATGTGAATGTCTCTATGATAGCTCCAAACGTAAGTCAAAACTATGTCACTCCATTTTACAACACTTCTACATGCCAGTAGGAGTTTGGTGTGATATTAAATTACTGTACTAGTTTTTCTGACTTTTAAGTGTTCATGTTATACTTAGAAAATTAAATTTTCTTATTTACAAGGCAAATTCATTGATACACATAACTTACTTTTATCCAGGATTATACACTTCATACGATATAAAATATGCATATTGCTTTATAGGAAATGATGTTGACCTATCAGGTCATCCTAATTATTGTCGAAACACTAACCTCATAAAATTCATCTAACGAAATGCAGAAAAAGGGAAGGTAATGTAGAATAAAATCGTGAGGTTCAATTAGGGAAAAAGACTCAGGGTCTGGTTTCATCAATGTCAAGTAGAATTAAAAACTTAAATGAAAATCACCATGACCTTATTCATTATTTTTACGATGAAACATTATATATAATTCCCAATAAATTTTTTTCAAAAAATAAATATACATAATATGTGTGAGTAATTAAATCCGCAAGTTAATTGCTATGCCTAGACAATTAAGTGCTTAAAATATGAATAGTTCATAATGCATAATAAATAAATTACAGTAAAAGAACAGTTCAGGAGTAAATTTTCATCATTCAATACTGAATTTTCTTCTTCCTTATTTTTATTAACTTTGCAAATTACCTGCTAACCATGGAATGACTGTTAACAGCGTGTTTTTTTCTTACAAATAAAATGTTTATATATTAAAACATTATTTCTTAATATATATAAATGTAGTTACACTATTTCTACTTCTATTCATGATTGATGTTGAAGATATATAAATAATTCTCATTTTTATCAAGTTTTTATGCAGAATTTCCTTATTAAAATGATGTCTTTAAAAATATTAATAAAATATTTTAATGACATTTTTGACAAAAATGTTCAGAATGTTGTTATGAATATGAAATGTTTAATCAATATCCTTAAAATTGATGGCAATAAAAGCTTGTGGGCAATTTTATTATTTTTTTCATTTGTGTACAGTAGAGTACTTTAATTATATATGTAACTCAAAATTCTAAATCTATGTATGGCTGAATGTATTTGAAGAATTTTCACACTACAGACGGTTGATTAAACGTCTACTGTCATTTTTGGCAGAACAGGGTGATTTGGAGACGGACCTACAGTTTAAAATGGATTTTGATTCACTATGAAAATCAACATCCAATGTGGAAATCAAACTCACGAGTTATTGAAGTTTACAGCGGTAACCATTCACCTGCCAGGTTGGCAATACAATCAATTTTCACACACAATTCATTGTAAAGAATCTCTATGTCTCCAATTGCGATATTGTAAAAATATTTTTAATGAGTATTATAAAAAAGTTTCTTTTGACAAAAAGGTAAAAATATTATTAGTGACGCAAAATTAATGTGGTGGTCATATTCTACAATATACACAGTAAACGTAACTAATAGCCATCTCATATACTTGTTACAATCTTGCTTTGCCATCTGGAAGGCTTCGAATTCCAAGGAATGTCATGGGTTGTAACTAGTACAGTGCTATATCTGAACCTTTTTAATCAATATTTCCAGTGTTTTCTGAGAATTTAAATAAAAAAAACTTATTAGGAATTTGACTAATAGTATATTTTGTGTGTATACAGTAAGAAGTGTGTAAATGAGTGTCGGTAAATGAGTAAGGATTTAGTGTTACACTTATGTTCAAATTAATTATGAGTATCCACCTTTAAATGCCTGAAAAAACATGTATTAATATACAGCATTTATCTCCAGATGCTTAACAATCACTAGAAGCGATTCCTTTACTTCAAGGAATATTGTTTTAATGGTTTGGTTAAAAAGTAAGCATATAAAAATGTTTTATTTTATTTTCAGCAGCAGCATTTGATGAGACATAATTCACCAGAATGAAATATCTCAGTCAAACATAATAGGACAAGTAACAGTAGAATAAAAACAATAGAAAGAAATTTAAAATATATAGAGAGAGAGAGATAAACGATCAAAGTTTTCAAGACAAAACAGCTTGTTCTCTAACTTTCTAATATCTATCAAATAGGTCTGGAGATCTCAAGATGCTTTGAACTCTAGATGTTTGGATTCTTGCATCACAGATGTCCAAGAATCTGTTGAGCCTGTGGACTGTACCAAAATTGCCATTACCTAATAATAATTGTTTCAGTTTCTACAGAAACTTGTACATACTGCTGTTCTCGCACTATTTTATGAATTCTGTATTTTTGTTCTCGCACTGTATTATGAATTCTGTATTTTTGTTCTCGCACTGTGTTATGAATTCTGTATTTTTTCTTTCGCACTGTATTATGAATTCTGTATTTTTTCTCTCGCACTGTATTATGAATTCTGTATTTTTGTTCTCGCACTGTATTATGAATTCTGTATTTTTGTTCTCGCACTGTATTATGAATTCTGTATTTTTGTTCTCGCACTGTATTATGAATTCTGTATTTTTGTTCTCGCACTGTATTATGAATTCTGTATTTTTGTTCTTGCACTGTATTATGAATTCTGTATTTTTGTTCTCGCACTGTTTTTTTTTTTTTTAATTAATACCACTTACTGTTTTTTTATGTGTCTCTCTCTCTGTTTGCCAAATTCCATCTCTTTCTTGTCCCTTTTCTTAGCTCCTCTGCATTTCAGTGTGACGTAGGGACGTCCTATATACAGAATAAATAACTTGGATAACGAAATTAAAACACGTTGTCAATAATACTTAATACTAATAAAATGAATTAATCTTACGTAGATTAAGTAAAAGGAATTAATCTTACCTAAAATATTATCATAAATCATTGGTACTATTGTGTTTAATTTTTTCCCACAGAACTGCAAAACAAAAATATTTTTATTTAACTGTCACAGGAACTAAAACCCTTGAAGAATCTTAAAAATATCAATTTAGCAGGTTATGAAATGCTATTGTAAAAAATTCTGATGTTTAGCTGAACTTTTTTT
Organism: Latrodectus elegans; assembly: GCA_030067965.1. NCBI lineage: Eukaryota > Metazoa > Arthropoda > Arachnida > Araneae > Theridiidae > Latrodectus > Latrodectus elegans. Next base: position 126,573,987 of record CM057820.1, read on the forward strand.
ATAAATCGTTAATTAATAACAGTTAGGAGTCTTAGCCCTAATATTTGATATTCCACAAAGCAATATTTTTTATCCAAAAAGTTGCTGCTATCCTATCTTTCTTTATGTCTTACCTTTTTGACTATCCTATCTTTAAGATTATAATTTTAATTTCCATGCTATCACTAACATGGCAAAAAGTGACTGTGTTATGATCGCAAATAATTCTTCTCTCTCTTCTGATGTTAAAATAAAACTATATTATAATGCTTTAAATTTTATACATTTTTTTCAGCTAAAATAATTTTTGATCTAATGAAGAAAACAAGTATCCATTAACTACTATCGCAATCATATTAGTGATATTGAATAAACTCAAAGAGCAATTTAAAGATGGAATACTCTGGCAGAAATAGGAAATGTGTATCCGGGAAATATTATGCGAAAAATAACTAGTAATTATAAATAAATAAACGAAATATAATAAGTCATTTTAATTTATATAGTTCTTGCTTTAACTTGACTTTATATTAATTAAAAGTTTCTGGAAAATGTTAAAAAGTTGGGTTTTGGAATAGAATTTTTTGTGGATATGTTGATCTTTTATCCCCGTACGAATTCAGATAAATAAAAGGATGATGTGCTGTTATTTCTGATTTCTTGGCAGAACCTCGTAATCCTTTAACTGTGTGGATATGAACACCCGTTTCGGAGTCTAAGAAATTGCATTGATGATTGATTCTTAAATGGCAAAATTCAGAGTCTGATATGCAATCAGAATAAATTGCATTTTCTTTTTAAATGCTTTCAATAATTTTCTGAAAAAAAGTGGCAGTCAGGAATGGTTGTTGAAAACGTTTCTTTTACCTTTCAACAGATGTCACTAAAAACCCATTTTTCTGGCAATAATTTAATCATATTATTTTTCCTTTCGTAAACAAACTTTCGTCTTTCTCTTTTGCGCGGCCAGGTTCACTTATTTTTACCCTTTCTTTCCTATCTATGTCAAGAACACTAATCTTTCGCATATAACTGTTCTACACAAAGACTTAATCACCAAAATTAAGCTGTTCCTCTCAAAATTCGACAAGCTTTTGCAAGAAATAAATCATACTGCTGATCAAACCAGTTATTTATTCTTAATCCCACGTGTTGACTACTTGTTGCAATGTGTTATTTCCAACAAAAATTTTCATCGAATGAAGGTTAAGGTATTAACTAATGTCCATTAAAATATAATATTTCTGTAAATTTGAAATACATGACCACAAGATTATACATAGCATGTGTTTTAGTATCTCATTTTATTCTCTCTGTAATTTTGCTTATCTATCAAGCATTATTTGTGAATAGAATTAATTTTCTGAACTTAATCCTATTAAAACTTATCTTCAGATTTCTTAACTTATCCTATTCTTCTTCTGACTTAAGGGCTAATTTGTATAAATTTTTTGATGGAAGCTTCTGAAAAAATAAATTTAGTATTTATGCAAGTAAAAAAGAATTTGGATCTCTTATAGTCATATTTTCCTAAAAACAAACAAATACTTTTGAATAAAATTTAAAATTTAAATATGAGAAATATTTATCTATTTTTTCTGGTAATAAAATTTTAGACTTTTAGGAAAATTAATTACATTTCATTACTTTAAATGCTTAATAAAAAACATAAGCAACTTTCTGCTTAAAATTACTTTTTAATCATGTTTCTTGTTTTCATTTTATCTATGTAAAAGCTTTCCAAAACGTTTAATGAAAGAAAGAATCTAAAACGAGATTTAATGCGAGTTCTCGAATTCTAAGAATCCGCGTAGGTTACAAATTCTAGTGAATGGAATGTTATGTTATTAAAATTATAAGCATTATAGCCAAATTGCTCTTGACCAATTTCAAAAAGTTCACTGTCCCGAAAATAACAGAAATTTCATCCCCCAAAACATCAGAAAATGTGAAAGACATCGTTTTCTAACGAAAACTCATTAACTTCGCTCTTTGTCGATTTTTCAGTTGGATGCAACAAACAAATATTACAAATGAAATATTGTTCACAGAAGGGGGGGGGGCGCATCATTAATTTCACTCTGCACACTGAAAAATTCAGATTGTTTTATTTGTGCTTCGTTCCACCTGTAGTGATACAAACCACAAACCCATTTTCCAGGGAATTTTCAAACTGCTTCGAGTAAAAGGCAGATCGTTTCTTGGTAAATAGCTGGCAAGGGGTAATTATGTTTTCTCAAGGTTGCAAAATTGCTTTACTTGTATAAAACTGATGATAAGAATGTAACCATTAATGTGTTCTTGAAAGTAAAACCTGCTTTGTATTGAGTGTGAAGCAAAAATAGTGAAGACAGTTAAGTGGAGCATCCGCTTACTTCAAGTTATCACTTTGGTCCATCAGCGTTATTGCTCTCACTAGAGAATATAAAAGCATATCATTAAACTTAAATGGAATTTTAATTGGAAAATTTTCAATTACCTTAAAATAAAATGACTTTTTATCTAAATGATCTTGTATCGTTTAAAACTTCAAGGGAGAAATTATTCTTAAGTATCTCGTGTGAAAATAATAAATGAATTTTAAAAAGTCACTCTTAGATTAATCCATTAATATACTATTAAATGACTTTATATTTATACTTCCACATGACAAAAAAATTATCAAAATCTCACAAAATAATTAATTTATAAAAAATTATACCTTACTAATGAAACATTTCAAAGATTGATTTTCAAATTATTTAGAATAAACTTTAGAGCGCGAATCAATGTATATGAAGACAGTACACTTGTTTTTTAAAATTATTTCATTTTTTCCATGTGTATAATAGGTTACTTTTAATTTTTAACCTTATTTCGAAAACATACTTTCAGTTTCTTGGCTTGGCTAAATTCTCACACCAGGGTCATTTTTTAGACCTGAGAACAATTTAAAAACATAGTTTAAATTGGATTCCGAACCACAATGAATATCCATCCTAGAATCGAATGCACGAACTGCTGACCCGAAGGCCGGAGCATTAACTATTTCACTGCTAACTCGGCTTTTATGGCTTCTTACACAAGCATCAATATGCTATACATTTAATCGCTTTACTTAATCAAACACACTTTTGACAAAAATTATGGAAAGTATGTAGGAAAAAAATTGTTCTTCGGGGATTCACAAAGCTGATATTTTTTAATGTAATACTACATAATTTTAGATCGTTGGAAAGGAAGTCTAATCAGAATACTACTAGAATAATTTTTATGAAGGAAATTACGTTATATTACAACGCATGGTAAAAAATAAAAGAAAATGAGACATGCCAAAACTTTATAATCTCAGTTAATATTTACTGAAATTGTTGAGTCTTGGATAACTTTTAGTTTTTTTTATTACGTTAAAATGTTTTCTATAAAATGCACCAACTGTCTAAATGTATGTGGTGTGAAAACAGAATTTAATAATTCTTCAAGTAATTGGGTTTTAATGCTGGGTTTTTTGTCATCTCAATTTCCTGTTATCGAATGCATAGACTTTCAAAAATATCTGGCGTGTTCGCAAACTGTTCCAGGAGAGAAATGTGATTCTTTTGAAATTATGCTTTCCCTTAGCAGAATATAATGGCATGGAAGGGAATCCTGTTGAAATATAAATGCCTGCCTATGTTAACAAAATCTACTTGCTTGGGGCTTCAGTATTCTATGAAATATTTTAATTTATGTATTTCTGAACATTTATGTTTCCACTTTTCTCACTTTTTTTTGGTGTCATGCAACTTTATGTTATGGCCCTAACTGCATATTTTATGATAGTGTTCATTGTTGTTTCTAATTCTAGAGAGTGAAGTGTTGCTGCACAATCTCCATAAAACCAAAAATTTCTAAAAACGGGTATGGGTCCTTTAAAATCTGGGGAATTATAAAAGACGACATCTGAGAATATGGTGAGGGGTGACCTGTTCAGCCCTGCACCATAACATTCGAGAAAGTTCATCTCTCCCTGAAGATACGTAAAGGATTTAACGTGGCCATTCGAAAAGCGTCTGAGAGAGTCGTCTACATTTTCCCCGAAAAATTGAGATAGTGGCACTACTTTTCAAAAATATCAAAGTGCGTTCAGGAAAGACTTACCAAAGCACGTTTAATTCATTTTTTTTTTTAGTGGAGGAATGAATTTACTGTGTAAAAGTCAAGCTGACATTGCAGTGCAGAATACCATCAGGGCCAGATCATGTTTCACTGCAAGTGTAATCCATTCAGGATGGATAAATTTACGAATTTTTTCCAAGTTTTAGGCTTTTCAAGTTAGGCCTTGAACTGATAACTTTCAAGATAGTCATCAGACAAGATGATTTTTATCTCTTCCCTTTAAATAACACTTTCGTTCTTTTCTTAACATGTTTAATTTAATCTTTTCAACTTTTGTTTGAGAGATAACAACAGTTTCTTTTGTAGAATTCTATCATTCAGTCTAAGTTGAATCAATCTTCAACGGACAATCCTTGCATTAAATTTTAGATAACACTGCATTATTTCTTCTGGTGCATTCAATATGCTTTTCATCTATAGCGTAATTTTAGCTTCTTAATTCTTCTATCCTCAGTTGACGTTGTTTATCTTTTGCTACCTTTGAAACTTTTGTTTTGTAAAGATTGTATCTTCTTCTATTCTTCTATTTGAAAAATTTAAAATTACATTTTCAATAAAACTTTTTCCAGTTTTTCTCATATTTGATGTCTTTATCGTGTAACGATATTACAGCATTTTCACGATTAAAGTTTTTATGATATTCCTATAATTTTTGTATTTTTAAAAATTAAAAATACAAAAATTATAGGAATATCACAAAATGAAATAACTTGATAAAAAATAGCAAATTTCATAAGAATCACTAAAAGAAAATTTATATTCCAATATATATCATTTGTGACAATATTTGCTTCCCATATGATTGTCAAGCTGAAATCTATTTGTTGCTGTTACTTATGACACTTTGATCTGGAGCGGGAGGAAATTTTCTCCAGACCATTACACCCATGGTAACTGTTCAACGACCAACCACATGACTTTCTATTCCACAAATTTAATGAACTCGTATATCTCATGTACTCAGTGGCTCTTTGGTGGCATTGGGAATCAAACACCACCCTTCCGGGTGGAAGGCCGATGCTCTAACGGCTAAGGATACCACAGCCCCTTGAAATCTACCTCAGTAGTTAAGACTCATTCTCTAAACAAAATAATACACCATTGGCTCACCAAATTCTTAACATCATCAAGTTTACTGATTAAATGCTACTACATTTACTTGAAGAAAAACTACTTTATATCAAACTACGCAAGCTGTGCCTCGCTTTCTTGGTTATTTCATTTTTATTGCCCATAAAATACAGGTAATAAAATAAGTATCATTTATTTGAATCGTTTTGATAAATTATTTTCAGTCATATTCACAATTTCTCAAAGGAAAAGGTAGAACTCAACTGCAAATTTAATGAATATAACCGAGAATAATTATTTCGATTTTAAATCTCAGATGCCATTCAGAAATTTGATCTTACTATCATAACAAAATTCTACTGAATTTAAGAGTAAATAGATGGAACTCAGTTATTATAGGAAACTTCCATAAGTGCCTGGTGAATTTCAACTTCCTCAACTTTAATCCGAATGAATGTATTTTATCGGATATTTAATATATTTGCAACGACATATCATCAACATATTACGACGACATATTTGCAACGACATCAGCGGCATTTCATCGAATGAAACGTTATTGTTCTCATTATAATAAATTATTAATTGAGACTACATTCCTTTAGAAAAAAGTACATTTAATGTGAGTAAAAATAAATTGCTGCATAACTCTCACACATATCAAAATTTAGAAGTTTGCCTAGTTTACACTTTTGCAATCTCCTAATCTCATTGCGAAAATTTATTTTAGTAATAAATTTGCATTATAAAAATTTTTCCACACCTTGGACATCAAAAGGATTACGTAAAATTAAAACCAAAAAATATTCTTGATAAAATTATTAAAAACTAAAAACTATTATGAAAATTTAATAAGCTATAAAAACAGTCTTTGGTTAATAAATTTAAAAAATATATTTATGTAAATACTGAGTTTAACATTAGTTTCCTATTATTTGAAGAACTACTGAAACTATTCTATTTTGATTTTGTTGTGACTTCATACCTAAATAAAATAATAATTTTTAACAACAAAATGTTTTAATTTCTTTCGATACATTTGAAAAGCCTGAAATTTGCAGAAGTAGGATATCTCAGCCTACTCTCAAAATAAAGCATCTCCTAAGATTTCCAGCAGATCTTTTCAAATGAACTAATGATGGCGTCAGCGGTTGAATACGAGGACTAAGTCCTGGTTTGAGTAATATATTTTGAGATGCTAGAGTACCAAAGAGGTCACATTTCAAATTTATTATTGTCGAATACTAATGACGCACCATCTGTAACTGCTTAGTCAAGAATATCAACGAACCTATACCTCAATGCAGAATTGTTCAAACTCTTTGTGAAATATGACTTCAATGCTACTCAAGAAGGATCTCTAATTTTATATTTTTAAGCACAACTCAATTTTTCACTTGAATTCAGCGAGTGAATATTCTTTTCAATGATGAGAATTATTGATATAAGTTGTAAAAGAAACTAGCTAAAGACGACTCTGCGCTAGGACAGAAACCTTTTGTTGCTTTCAGAATTTATATGTTATTTGAATGGCAATTTATCAGAATTTTTTCACATATTAAAATCCATTCAATTTTTCTGAAAATGGTCGTTTTTTCTAAATATTACAATATTTTAGAGTTCACTTATTGAGTCTGTTTAAAAAAAGGCTGCGGTAAAATCTTATAATTGAAACAGCAAAGAAAACATTAAATATAAAAATAAATTATTTATGAACATTTTACATTGCGAAAATTCTTAATCGACGGAAAGATTTTTAAATTCCAATCCCTGATTCATATTTTAGATAATATTTTTTGCTAAAGATAGTTGAAATGATGTTTTCTTTTGTTTCAGAAAGGAAAATGCTCTTCAAAAATTAATTTTGAATTAAATTTGCCATTTCAATTTATATTTAATACATTTGGTTTTGAAGCATAAGTTATGTATTCAGCAATACATGGATTTATTATCTAATAATTAAAAATAAACAACAGGAATTTAAGAATGAGGAAATAGAGTAAAGGAATAAAGAAAGATATTAATACTGTATTGCTTAAATTAAACAACTACTTTTATATTAAAGGCAGTTAAATGTAGATTAAATAATAAAAATCAGAAATGTTGATATTAATGGTTTTAACAAAAAAATGAAGTAAACAATATTATTCTTTATTTTCTTAAAATAATTATACTTCCTTCTACTTCTTGTATTAAGAAAATGGTTTTCTCCCAAGGAATGGATTCACATTCTACTCAGTTGTTACTTTATAATTAATGTTAGAAGAAGGAATGAATTTTAAAAAACGAGCCAATGCATCACATTTTCTCCATCGACTTTTTGAAAGATTGAAATGAAAACATATAAATCAGAAATACATTTTTTTCGCAGAGAATAAAATCTTCGATGGTTAAAATGATTGCAGTGAATCTATGCTTTGACTTAAAATCTCTAATGCAAAATCACTAAAATATGGAATCACACTTATTTTATTAATGAGAAAAAAAGACGCAAATTATGTTAAGCGACCATAATTTAAATAAAGATTTGACAGTGTAAAAACTTCTGACAAAAAGAGATATAATTTAATCATTTTAAGAATGAAGTATGAGATAATAATGTTATGAAAAATAATTATCGTACAACTGAAATCACATTATTATAATTTTGTTAAATTCCATACATATTTTGCTGCAAAAAACATTTTCATTCTAAACACAACTTCAAAAAATATTATGTTCTGTTTCTATACATTTGTGTCAAATTTTTAATATATAAATGAATGGACAACACAATCTTATTTCAAGATTCTAAATTATTAATTAATTGTAAATGTTTAGTTAATTTAATGATAAAAAATATTATTTAACCTTAAAATAAACTCGTATCAAATTTGTGCTAAAAGCAATTGATATCTCTCCATAATTGAAGTACTCTCATAGGATGATCAAATACTTTTATATGTATAAGAAAAGAAATTATGGATTCGTTCTAAGAAAAACGAAACATAGAAGTTCAAAATTCCCTTTAATACTTGAAGTAAATTTAGATATACGATTCCGATTATAAGTAACCAATCAGTATCGGTCTTAATAATAGAATATTCAAATGTTTAGTTAAACTATTTGGCTATGATTATTTATGCTGTAACGTGTTTATAATATTTATTGTTATTAAAAGTTTATTATTATTATTATTATTACAAAAGAGAACATTTACCTTTTGAAAACTAGCAATTATTGTTTCTTACAGACTATGAAGATAGTTTAATGGAGGTTAAGTTAAATTAGAATATCTTTGCAAAAATTCAAAAACCTGTCATAATAACTGGCATTTTCTAAACTAAGCCTTCACATTGGTTGTTTCTAAAATTGTAAAAAGTGAAACAATTTAGAGATTATCAATCAAAACTTAAATGATAAAAAAACCAATAAACTTTATGTTTCTCAATGACTTTTTTGTTTTGAAATCAACGTTCTCTTTTAAGTTGTCAAAGATGTTTACCGGATTGTTTTTTTCTGATTTTTACTTTTTAATCATGTATCGTTGACTTATAAAATTTTTAAATAAATTTTACAAAACTTTTATTCGCCCTGTAATAAATATTTCTAAAAACCTTTGCTACCTAATTTTAATCGTGAAATGTTTTTATATTTTAGTTGTTTAATTAAATTTTTCTTCCTCTTTTGATAGAGAGTTAAATTTTCCCTTTTAGTTAATAAAGTTTTAAAACGTTAAATCAAAGAAAGACTTTTAATTAAAAATAAAAAGTTAATTCTATAGATTGAATAATTATAAATTGATATTAAATCAAGTTCATTCGAAATGTTCAAGTATTAAAGATAAAAGTTATCACAAAATCATTAAATCTGACATAAAGTTCATAAGAAAAGAGAGAGCAAATTATCAATGATGTGATTCTATCAACTAAAACTAAATTGCAGTTACATTAATGAACCTATTTTTCATATTCTATAATTCCAAATTAATATAAAAAATTGTATCATTAGCAGCAAACATTATTTTAAGATAGGAAAAAGACCCAATTAACAAAGTTGCCATAAGTAATAACAACCGAGTCAATAACATGAATCGGTTGTTATTTCTTATGGAATTGAACAAGGCAAACTTTTCTGCTCTTGTCTATCCGAATTTAAGTCAGAAAGGTGCGTCTTTCGCTTTTCGTTTAACCAGAGCACGACGAAAGTAAAACGACGACTTTGCTCTCAGACTCATCCGATCGATGGCACTACCAGAGGTTGGTTGGTTGGGTTTTATGGCGCAAGGTCCAAAATTGGACATACTGCGCCAAGAGTAAGTTTTTTGTAGCTTTATTTTATGTTAATTTTTTTTATTTATTTAAAAATTATTTCTGTTTTTGTTAAACCCAAACAAAAGCAACATTAAAATTTTTTTTTAAAAAACAAAAATCTGGGTATATGTTATTTTAAAATCAAATTCTAAAATATAAAAGAGAAAATGAATAATATATACAATTTTAAAATTTAAAATAAAAATTTAAATAAAATGTATAAAACCTTTTGCCCTCAAGAAAGCGAATAGGTTTCTATGGGGTGGATCACCGATTATATCAGATAGAGTTATAAAATCACTGTTAAAAAAGTGTAAACGTTGTTGGTTAAAATCATGACATGAAATTAAAATATGATAAACAGTAAATGGTTCATCACACGCTTCACACCATGGATTTAATTCGCTTAAAAACAAATGTTTGTGTGTGAAACGTGTGTGTCTGATACCAAGGCGAGTCAATCTTACATCTGCACTTCGTAACGGTAAACTGGTAATGAGATGAGAGATGAGAAAATGGTATGCAATTTGTTGCCAACCTGCAAGTTCCATGATTCCTGCCAAAGACTATATATAAAACTTTTTACATCTTTTCTAATATCTGAGAGAGGGACCGATGATAAAATTATGTCTGATGCAGCCTTTGCAGCTGCATCTGCTCTCTCATTTCCTTCAAGACCCATGTGGCTTGGTATCCAACAAAATACAATTTCTTTTCCGTTGCCAGCAAGGGAATCCAATGCTTTGAAAATTCTCGACACAACAGGATGACAGATAACACTATTGTTTTCCAAGGCTTCAATAATACTCATGCTGTCGGTTGGTTGGTTGGTTGGTTTTTATGGCGCAAGGTCCAGATAAGGACAAGCTGCGCCAAACACAAGATAGCTTACACCAGTTTTTTAAACCCATTAAAAGTATAAAATAATAATATAGTTAAAATGTACATTAAAAGTACAAAATAGAAATATAGTTAAAATGTATATTAAAGGTATAAAATAGAAATATAGTTAAAATGTATATTAAAGGTATAAATTAGAAATATAGTTAAAATGTATATTAAAAGTTTGTAAACATACAATATACACATGTATAAAATTAAAAATTTTATATTTAAGTAAAATATTTCTAAATCAGATAAAATTCATAAATCCTATGTCTTTTAAAAACGCAAATAGGTTGCAATGGGGTGGTTCCCCAAGCAGATCTTCTAATGTTAAAATGTTACTATTAAAATATCTAAAACGCTGATGGTTAAAATCTGGGCATACAATTAAAATGTGATATACTGTAAATGGTTCATCACACTTTTCACACCATGGTTGGAGATCATTCAAGATCAAATGCTTGTGGGTGAAACGCGTGTGACCAATTCGAAGGCGAGTCAGTCTGACGTCTGCGCTTCGTGGAGATAAAACAGATAATGGAATGATGTATGAAAATATGGAATGGAGTTTGTTGCTGACTTGCAGGTCCCAGGATTCCTGCCAAAGAGAATATATGAAATGTTTGAATCCTTTTCTCATGTCCATTGATGGTATTGAAGGCAAAATGGAAGTAGCTGCAGATTTAGCGGCAGCATCAACTTTCTCATTGCCATCTATTCCTATGTGGCTTGGTATCCAACAAAACAGTAGCTCAAATCCCTTGTTAGTAAGAGTATTAATTAATTTGAATATCTTAGACACAACTGGATGGCAATTATAGTTGTTATTCCTCAAAGCTTCTAATACACTCATACTGTCAGTGTACACACAAAATTTACGTTCATTTTTAGTTGTTACCAACTGAAGTGCTCGGTATATAGCCGTAGCTTCAGCAGTGAAGATGGAGCAGGATTTGTGAAGGCTATAACTGTAGGAGGTATCATCAAGATAAACTCCACAGCCAACTGATCCTGGACATTTGGATCCATCCGTAAATACTGGAGTGTACATAGTGTACTGACAGCGATGGAATGAATAAAGCTGTTGAAGAATAGCAGTACTTGTGTCTGATTTTTTATTCTTACCAAAGGGATTTAACACAGTAATTTGTGGATTGTACCAAGGTGAATGTGCGTAACGGTCAGTAGACTCGATTCGGACATCACATAGGTCAGAAAGCAAAATAATAGATTTAATACGACAGAGAAAAGGTGGAATGCTTGATGGTCTAGCATTATATAATCTCTTAAGAGCAGCACTTTGAATCGTGGAACGCAAGGGATGATGAGGTGAGGACATGATTTTTGAATAATAATAAAGAGACAGCTGTATCCGCCGCAGGTCTAATGGTAATTGTTGGCAGATTACATATAGACTCTGGACGGGTGATGTGCGAAAAGCTCCACAGCAAATCCTTAAAGCAGAGTGGTGGACGGTATCCAATCTACGTAAAATGGAAGATCTAGCCGATCCATAAGCAATACAACCATAGTCAATACGAGATAAAATGATTGATTGGTAAATTCGGAGCAATGAAGTGTGATCTGCACCCCAAAATGTATTAGACAACACTTTGAGGATATTGAGCAATCGCTCGCACTTCTTCCGCAGATATAAAGTATGCGGAAGGAAAGTTAACTTCTTATCAAAAATTACCCCGAGGAATTTTATCTCGTTGACCACAGGAATAGGTCTATTGCTTATGTGAAGCACAGGATCGGGATGAAGACTAGTTTTCCTACAGAAATGGACACAGTGACTCTTACTAGGAGATATACTAAGACCATTTCGTTCACACCAAGAAGTTAGATTATTTACAGCTGTTTGCAATTGTCTCTCAATTATATTCATGTTTGAACCCTGATATGAAATTTGTAAGTCATCAACATATAAATTCCTATGAACTGAAGATGGTAACTGATGAAGTTTGTTATTGATGAAAAGGTTAAAAAGGGTTACGCTTAAAACGCTACCTTGAGGGACACCCTCAGTTTGAGTAAAAGTATTGGAAACTGTACTTCCAATACGTACTTTAAATAGCCTAGTAGCTAGAAAATTCTGTATAAATATTGGAAGATTACCCTTAAATCCAAGGTTATGAATATTACGGAGAACGCCATAACGCCACGTACGATCGTATGCTTTCTCAATATCGAAGAAAATTGCAACAAGATGGTTTCTCCTCACGAAAGCATTTCGAATTTGGGATTCCAGATCTACTATATTATCAATAGTGGATCGTCCACTTCGAAATCCGCTTTGTTGAAGAGGTATGCAATTATTCTTCTCTAAGTTGTAAATGAGTCTAGCATTGATCATACGTTCAAAGGTTTTGCACAAGCAACTCGTGAGAGCTATTGGATGATAGCTCAGAGGGTCAGTAGAATCTTTGCCAGGTTTCAAAATTGGAATCACTATCGCTTCTCTCCATGATGTAGGATAAGCATGCTCAGTCCAGATTCTATTAAACAATGAAAATATGTTTAATAAAGAATCATGATTTAAATGACGGAGCATTTGATACGAGATTCCATCTGGTCCTGGGCTAGTGTCGTTTGCTTTAGATAAAGCAGACTTCAATTCTGACAGTTCAAAATCACAATTTTAGGGTAGAATATGTCGATCATGAAAGCTTAGAGGTGTCCGCTCAGCGATTCTTTTAATCCTTAGAAAAGTAGGATTATATGAATCAGAGCTGGAAACACTAGCAAAGGTTTCACCGATGACATTAGCAATATCTACCGCTGAGGAGTGTATTGCAGCTCCGGTTTTTAATACAGGAATGGAATAATCCTGATAGATACCATTAGCTGCTTTAACTTTCCTCCATAATTGTCTGCTTGTTGTCGATAAATTGATTGACGACACATAGCGAATCCAAGATTCTCTTTGACTCTGACGTCTAACTCTTCGAGCTTGAGCTTTGGCTTTTTTAAAAGCAACCAGATTCTCCGTAGTAGGGTATCTTCGGAATATATTCCATTGCTTCCTTTGTTTCTTATAGGAGAGTTGACACTTTTCATTCCACCAAGGTTTCCTGTGTTTATGTGGAGTGTTGGAATTTTTGGGGATAGCAACATCCGCAGCTCGGATTATTGTGTCGGTGATATATTTAACGGCATCATCTATCATATCTGTCTTAACTCTTGCCTCACTGATCACAGCCAATTGCGTGAAAAGTGTCCAATCGGCTCGACTGTACACATAATTAGGTGGTTTGTGACGCACACTATTACTTCCAGCCTGAGTCACGATTAGAGGGAAATGATCACTATTATAGAGGTCATTTCCAACAGCAAAATTCAGCAATGGCAGGAGTGATGGAGAACAAATAGCTAAGTCAAGAGAGTGAAATGTCCGTGTAGGTTCGTGAAAATAGGTTTTCTCGTCGGTATTCAGGAGACAGAGACAGTTGTCAGAAATTAATTGTTCGATCTGACGACCGCGAGAATTCGTATCATCACTACCCCACAGAGGACTATGCCCCTTAAAATCACCAAGCAATAAAAATGGAGCTGGGAGTTGATCAAGTAAGTCTTTTAGTTCCTCTTCTTGGATGACATCATTCGGTGGTAAATATAGGCTACAAATTGTAATTAGACATGCGGTGTGAATTCTCACAGCAACAGCCTGGAGAGTAGTTCTTAACTGATGTGCTGTACTGGGATAAGTGTTTGATGTAATTATACAAACTCCACCAGATACAGCTGCATCACCACCATTATCCTTTCTAAAACATTGAAACCCACGCATTTTGGTGATAACAGTGGGCTTCAGGAATGTTTCCTGGAGTGCCACACATGCGGGGTTATAGGTTGAAATAATGGATTTGATATCATCAATTCGAGGCCGAAAACCACGACAATTCCATGAAACAAAGGAAGTCATTAATGGAATACAGTCTAACCGTTGTCACTATTGCTCAGTGTCATCTCAGATGAATCTTCCAGCATGAAATCATCATCTGAAGGATGCAGTTTGACAGTGTCTGCATCCATAGACAGAAGAGCTTTTCTGGCAGTTAGCGAAGACTTTCGAACGCCTTCCTTGGCCAGTTTTAATTTTCTAGCCTTTAAAGCTGTTGATTTTGCCAAAGTTGATTTGGCAATTAGAGGTGCAGAAATTTCTGTCGTTTTTTGCTTTGGGAGCAATCTAACTGTAGGAATAGAGTTTGTGTCGGTTTGGGTGCTGCAGGATCGGGTTATTTTTTTGGTTATATGAGCGTAACTAACACCTGGAGTAGGAGTACGGGAATTAACTAATCGGCGAGCTTCTAAATAGGAAATATTGTTCTTGATTTTGATGGTAACAATTTCCTTTTCCTGCTGCCAAACGGGACAAGATCTAGAATAAGAAGTGTGGTTACCTTTACAGTTGACACACACTTCTTTGGCTTCGCAAGTGGTACTTTCATGGCCAACGTCAGAACAACGGGCACATATGAGTTTTCCTCTGCAAGCCATTTTAGAGTGTCCAAATCGTTGGCACTGGAAGCATCTTAGCGGATTAGGGATAAAAGGCCGTACTGAACATCGCATATAAGCCACTTTAATGTTTTGTGGCAAGTCTGGTGTATAGAATGTCAAAATGAGATGCTTTGTGTTTAGTACAATGCCATCTCTCTTTATCGTAATTCTTTTCACAGCGCAGACTTTTTGTGATTTCAAATTTTCCAGTATTTCTTCGGTGGGAGTATGAAACAAGTCCTCCGAAGAAATAACACCTCGTGAAAAATTTAAATTTCTATGCGGTTCCACAGTTACTGCCATGTCACCAATTGCTTTCAGGTTTTGCAGTAGTACTGATTGTTTGTCTGATGCAGTCTCTATTAATAAAACACCCGATCGTAACTTCTTAATAGATTTAACTTCTCCCAAGTAAGAAGTTATACTCTTTTCAATGAGGAAAGGTGAAACATATTCGAAGGTATTTCCAATTCTGGTTATTATAAAATACTACAATTTGACTACAATTTGATACTTCAATTTATACTACAATTTAACTACTTCGCACTACAATTTGACATTTGTTGCTCCCGAGGGAGTGAGGAGAAAGTTTTTTTATCCATATAGGATGAATATGAATTCAGGGACCAGACGGCACCACCCACCACGGAGCCCTACGAGGGGATACATGTTAACTGTACCAGTGCTAGTCAGTCCCTATACGCTCACGGTACATCCCTGAAGTGGACTCCACCCTTAACGAGTCACCCAGTAGATGTACCGATCGCTTGATCCATAAAGCCGATTGATGTGCTGAGGACCACAACACACCTCCCGTTTACCTGAAGCAGAGGCCAAAGCAATGTGTTGGTCTCAGGAGTCCTCAATTACCAGGATCCTCCTTTCCAGGGACACGGGTCTCCACGCACGGCAAACACGTGGGTGATTTAGTCCTCAAGAGTAACTAATAGCAACAGAGCGGCGAAAGCTACTCAAGGGGAGCCCTCAACCTCTTTCGAGGAAACCACAACGAGGGAGAAAAGGAAGAAATAGCAGAAGATTAGAGGAGAGAAGAAAATATAGAAGAGGAAAGATCACTAGGATACCTCGGGATTGTGACACCCGTGTTTACCTAAAGAAGGTAAACCCCCTGAGGGGATACTCATGCTGTCAGTATAAATAAAATATTTATGATAATCATCTGTATTCACGTGCTGAAGCGCGTAGCAGATAGCGATTGCTTCAGCAGTAAAGATGGAGCAGGATGAATGTAGGCTGTAGCTAAAAGACGTGTTATTGATAAAAACTCCACAGCCCACATGTCCTGCGGATTTAGATCCATCCGTGAATACAGGTTTGTAAGATTGGTACTGACAGCGATGAGAATAGTATAGCTGCTGAAAAACAATAGGTGTTGTGTCGGATCTTCTGAATTGCGCAAAGGTATTTATAAAGATATTTGTTGGTTCATACCAAGGAGGATAGAGAAACTGGTCAATAGACTCTATCCGAACATCACATAGGTCTGTGAGCCAGAGATGTGATATGGCTCTTGTGAGAAAAGGAGGGATGCTCATTGGACGAGCATCATACAGTCTTTTAAGATAGGCATCAGGAACCATAAAACGTAACGGATGATCAGGGGTCGACATAATCTTAGCATAATAACCGAGAGACTGCTGCATACGTCTCAGGTCTAACGGCAATTAATAACATACAGCGTATAGACTCTGGACGGGTGATGTGCGGAATGCACCAGAACATATCCTTAAAGCAGAGTGGTGAACTGTGTCCAGTCTTCGTAATATGGAAGATCTAGCCGATCCGTAAACAACACATCCGTAGTCAATGCGGGAAAGAATCAATGACTGATAAATTCGAAGAAGTGAAGAGCGATCTGCACCCCAAGATGTATTTGACAACACCCTGAGGATATTAAGCGATCGCTCACACTTCTTCCGCAGATATAAAACATGCGGTAGAAAGGTTAATTTTCGGTCAAAGATAATTCCCAGAAATTTTACTTCATTGACTACTTGTATCGGGATGTTATTGATATTAATAACTGGATCATTGTGAAGGCTAGTCTTTCTACAGAAGTGGACACACTTACTCTTGCTTGATGATAAAGTATGGCCATTCTCAGCACACCATGCAGCAAGTTTGTTAACTGCTGTTTGCAGTTGTCTCTCAATTAATCGCATATTAGACCCCTCACATGATATTTGCAGGTCGTCAACATATAGTGTACCATTTATGGAAGGTGGTAATTGATGAAGGTTGGTTGGTTGGTTGGGTTTTATGGCGCAAGGTCCAAAATTGGACATGCTGCGCCAAGAGTAAGACTTTTATAGTTTCATATTTATTTGTTTATTTTCTATTTATTTGTTTTCTTCCAAAACCAAGCAACTTTAAAAATTTAAAAAGTAAAATCTAGTGTATATATTATTTAAAATCTAATTATAAAACAAAGTAGAAATTGAAGAGTATATAATTTCAAAAGTTTAAAATACAAATTAAATAAAATGTATAAAATCTATGGCTCTCAAAAAAGCGAATAGGTTTCTATGGGGTGGATCCCCTATTAAATCAATCATAGTTAAAATATCAGAATTAAAATAGTGTAAACGTTGTTGATTAAAATCATGACATGAAATTAAAATATGATAAACAGTAAATGAGTTCATCACACGCTTCACACCATGGATTTAAATCATTTAGAAACAAATGTCTGTGTGTGAAACGTGTGTGCCTGATACGAAGGCGAGTTAATCTAACATCAGCACTTCGTAAAGGTAAAACAGATAATGAGGTGAGGGATGGGAAAATGGTATGGAGTTTGTTTCCGACCTGCATGTCCCATGATTCTTCCAAAAGGGAATGAACAAATCTTTTAATACCCTTTCTCACATCTGAGAGCGGAATTGATGGTAAAATTTGTTGTGTTGCAGTTTTTGCAGCTATGTCCGCTCTCTCATTTCCATCCAGACCTACGTGACTTGGTATCCAACAAAATATTATTTTGTATCCCTTGCCAGCAAGGGAATCCAATGCTCTGAAAATTCTCGACACAACTGGATGACTTGTAACACTACTGTTCTTCAAAGCTTCAATAATACTCATGCTGTCAGTGTAAATACAAAAATCGTGACAATCATCTGTATTCACGTGCTGAAGCGCATAGTAGATGGCAGTTGCTTCAGCAGTAAAGATGGAGCAGGATGAATGTAGGCTGTAACTAAATGCTGTATTATTGATAAAAACTCCACAGCCCACATGTCCTGCTGTTTTAGAGCCATCTGTGAATACAGGTTTGTATGATTGATACTGACAGCAATGAGAATAGTATAGCTGATGAAAAACAATAGGTGTTGTGTCAGATTTTCTGTAGTGAGCAAAGGTATTAATAAACGTAATTGTTGGGTTATACCAAGGCGGATGAGCGAATTGGTCAACAGATTCAATCCGAATACCACATAGGTCTGTGAGCAAAAATTGTGACTTTGCTCGTGTGAGAAATGGTGGGATGCTCATTGGACGAGCATCATATAGCCTCTTAAGGGAGGTGTTAAGAACCATGGAACGTATAGGATGATGGGGGTTTGATGTTATCTTAGCATAATAACCGAGAGACTGCTGCATTCGTCTCAGGTCTAACGGTAATTGATGACATATCACGTATAGACTCTGGACGGGTGATGTGCGGAATGCCCCAGAACAGATCCTCAAAGCAGAGTGATGAACTGTGTCCAGTCTTCGTAAAATAGAAGATCTAGCTGATCCATAAACAACACTTCCGTAGTCAATGCGGGATAGAATCAATGACTGATAAATTCGAAGAAGTGATGTGCGATCTGCACCCCAAGATGTATTTGACAACACCTTGAGGATATTAAGCGATCGTTCACACTTCTTCCGCAGATACAGAACATGCGGTAGAAAAGTTAATTTTCGGTCAAAGATTATGCCCAGAAATTTTACTTCATTGACTACTTGTATTGGAATGTTGTTGATATTAATAACTGGATCATTATGAAGGCTAGTCTTTCTACAGAAGTGGACACATCTGCTTTGCTTGGAGATAAAGTGTGGCCATTCTCAGCACACCATGTAGCTAGTTTATTTACAGCTGTTTGTAATTGTCTCTCAATTATTCGCATATTAGACCCCTCACATGATATTTGCAGGTCATCAACAAACAAAGTACCATGTACTGATGACGGAAGTTGATGAAGTATGTTACTGATGAATAAGCTAAGAAGTGTGACACTTAAAATTGAACCCTGAGGTACACCCTCAGATTGTGTAAAAGTATTGGATGTAGAATTTCCAATACGTACTTTAAAATTACGGGAGCTTAAGAAATTCTGAAGGAATATCGGAAGATTACCCCGAAAGCCAAAATCATATAATATACGGAGAATTCCATATCGCCATGTACGGTCGTAAGCCTTCTCGATGTCAAAGAAAATGGAAACCAAATGATTTCTCCGCACAAAAGCGTTGCGGATTTGAGTTTCCAAGTATGCCATGTTATCAAGAGTGGATCTTCCTTTACGAAAGCCACTCTGATTCTTATGTATATACTTATTAGTTTCTAAGACATATACGAGACGGGCATTGACCATACGTTCGAGAGTCTTACATAAGCAACTCGTAAGAGCAATTGGTCGATAATGTAAAGGCTCTGAAGAATCCTTACCAGCCTTTGGAATAGGAATCACTATTGCTTCACACCATAATGATGGGAATTTATTTTCAGTCCAGATCCTATTGAACAAATAAAGTAAATTTAACAGGAGTCTGGACATAAATGTTGAAGCATGAGATAACTGATTCCGTCAGGTCCTGGACTGGTATTATTGGCCTGTTGTAATGCTTTCTTCAATTCAAACATTCCAAATTCACAGTTGTACGGTAAGGCTTGTCGATGGTCGAAGCGAATTGGTACACGCTCAGCTCGAGTCTTAGTCCTCAAAAACGAAGGACTATAAGAATTCGAGCTTGAGACGTTAGCAAATGCTTCACCAAGGACATTAGCAATATCCGTAGGAGAAGAGTATACAGCAGCTCCGGATTTTAAAATGGGAATAGAAAATTCCTATATATTCCATTGGCTGCTTTCACTTTTCTCCACAACTGTTTACTGGATATTGGTGATGTTATTGAAGATATATAGCAGGACCAGGATTCCTTCTGGCTTCTACGACGAGTTCTACGAGCTATTGCTTTTGCTCTCTTAAATGCGATAAGATTCTCCGTTTTGGGGTACCTCCGAAATAACCCCATAATTTCCTTTGTTTTTATAAGTTTTTGACATTCGTCATTCCACCAAGGTTTGCGACGCCTATTTGGTTTAGAAGAACTCTTAGGTATTGTTAAGTCAGCTGCATTTATAATTGTTTCAGTGATTTTACTAACGGCTTCATTGATACTCTCGATCAAAACCATTTCATTATCAATAACTGCCAATTGTGTAAATAACGTCCAATCTGTCCGACTGTACGCGTAAGTAGGTAGATGTCCTACACTACTACCTCCAGTCTGGGAGATGACAAGAGGAAAATGATCGCTGTTGTGCAAATCATTTCCTACTGTTAAATTTAACAATGGCAGCAACGATGGTGAACAAATGGCAAGATCAAGAGAATGAAATGTTCTCGTGGGTACATGGAAATATGTCTTCTCGTCGGTATTAAGCAGACAGAGACTGTTATCTGAAATAAACCGCTCTATCTGCCGACCGCGAGAATTAGTATCATCACTTCCCCACAAAGAATTATGGCCGTTAAAATCACCAAGCAACAAAAATGGTATTTGCAGCTGATCAACTAAAGCATCGAGTTCCTCTTGGCGAATGACATCATGTGGTGGTAAGTACAAACTACAGACTGTCATTAAGCATGTTGTGTGAATTCTCACAGCTACAGCCTGTAGAGTAGTACTCAGTGGATGGGCAGTGCTGGGAAAATTATTTGAGGTTAATATACAAACACCTCCAGACACTGCACCATCGTCACCACAGTCTTTTCTAAAGCATCTAAACCCACGCATGGAAAGGTTTTTGCTGGGCTTCAGGAAAGTTTCCTGAAGTGCAACACATGCGGGGTTACAGGCTGAGATTATAGACTTGATGTCATCATGATGGGAACGCAAACCGTGGCAGTTCCATGAAACAAAGGAAGTTATTTGTTAGTTTGAAGAGCTCCTCTCCCGGAGCTGGAAGGCATGTCATCAGACATCTCCTCGAGCGATAAGTCTTCGTCCGAGGGATGTAAGGAAACAGCGTCAGCCTCCAGGGACAAAGGCTTTACGGGTGGATATTGAGGATCTAAAAGATCCCTCCCTTGATGATTTTAGTTTATAAGCCTTCGTAGATTTTGATCTCGCAGAAGGAGCTTTTCTTTTTGTAATGTTTGAAACGGAGGATTTTGATCTTTGAGTTGGACTTCGGGGCAAAGTTGACGAGGTAATTATCACATTATCCGTTTGTGTGCTACTGGATTTACATATTTTCCTAGCGGCAGTTGCATAACTAATTCCAGCTTGTGGTGTTCGTGATGTGACTAGTTTTCTTGCCTCAAGGTATGAAATCTTTTGATTAATCTTAACAGTGGCGATTTCTTTTTCTAGTATCCAGTGCGGACAGTTTCGAGAGTAGGAGGGTGGTCACCATGACAGTTGACACACCGCTCCTTTGCTGTACAGGTCGAACTATCATGGCCAATCACCTCGCAACGAGCGCAGGTGAGTTTACCACTGCAAGCAATCTTCGAATGTCTAAATCGCTGGCACTGAAAACATCTCAGGGTGTTTGGAATGTACGGCCTGACGGGTAGATTCATATAAGCTGCTTTGATATACTGCGGGAGGTCTGGGTTTGCAAAAGTCAGAATGAGATGCTTAGTTTTAATTAACTTACCATCCCTTCTGACTAGAATGCGTTTCACTCCACAGACCTTCTGATCTTGCAGGTTTTCAAGAATCTCAGCCGTCGGCGTGTTTAGCAAATCCCTAGCGGAGATGATGCCACGAGAGAAATTTAGATTGCCATGAGGCATAACAGTCACTTCCAAATTACCTACATATTGCATATTAGCAATGATTCTTGCTTGATTAGTTGAAGCAACCTCCACTAGTAAATCACCAGAGCGCATTTTCAGGATATTTTTCACCTCACCAACAACTCCCGATACTCCTTTTGATATTAGGAAAGGAGAGACAGTTGAAAAGTTTCCCTCCTTCCTTTTAATAATGAAAAATTTAGCATTTATTTCATTTAAAATTTGCTCCCGTGGGAGATAAGAAAAAACAGAATTCTCCATGTAAATTTATAAAATTTCGGGACCTAACCGCACCACCCACCACCGGAGTCCAACAAGGGGATGCAGACCAGCTGCACCAGTGCTAGCCAGGTCCTATACGCTCACAGTACATCCCTGAGATGGCCTCCACCCTTAACGAGTCATCCAGCAGATGTACCGATCGCTTGATCCATAAAGCCGATTGATGTGCTGAGGACCACAACACACCTCCCGTTTACCTGAAGCAGAGGCCAAAGCAATGTGTTGGTCTCAGAGGCCTCAATTACCAGGATCCTCCTTTCCAGGGACACGGGTCTCCACGCACGGCAAACACGTGGGTGATTTAGTCCTCAAGAGTAGCTAATAGCAACAGAGCAGCGAAAGCTACTCAAGGGGAGCCCTCAACCTCTTTCGAGGCAACCACAACGAGGGAGAAAAGGAAGAAAAAGCAGAAGAGTAGAGGAGAGAAGAAAAGAAAGAAGAGGAAAGATCACTAGGGTACCTCGGGATTGTGACACCCGTGTTTACCTAAAGAAGGTAAACCCCCTGAGGGGGTAATTGATGAAGGATGTTACTGATGAAAAGACTAAAAACAGTGACACTTAAAATGGAGCCTTGGGGAACACCCTCGGCTTGAATAAAAGTATTGGAAAGTACAGTTCCAATACGAACTTTAAAAACACGGGAGCTCAAAAAATTTTGCAGGAATATCGGGAGATTACCCCGAAAGCCAAAATCATATAGTAAACGGAGAATTCCATATCGCCATGTACAGTCATATGCCTTCTCGATGTTAAAGAAAATGGAGACCAGATGGTTCCTCCGCACAAAAGCAGTGCGGATTTGGGCCTCCAAGTATGTGATATTATCAAGAGTGGATCTTCCTTTTCGGAAGCCACTCTGATTAATATGTATACATTAATTTTTTTCTAAGACATATACAAGACGGGCGTTGACCATACGTTCGAGAGTCTTACAAAAGCAACTCGTCAGAGCAATTGGTCGATAATGTGAAGGGTCTGAAGGATCTTTACCATCCTTAAGAACCGGAATCACTATCGCTTCATTCCAAGCTAATGGAAATTTCTTTTCATTCCAGATCCTATTAAACAAAAGTAATATGTTCAATAGGGAGTCTGGACTTAAATTTCGAAGCATTTGATAGCTGATTCCGTCTGGTCCTGGACTGGTATCATGGGTCTGCTTTAATGCTCTCTTCAATTCCAACATACGAAACTCACAGTTGTAAGGCAAGGCTTCACCATGGTTAAAACGAATTGGTGTTCGCTCAGCACGACTCTTAGTCCTTAAGAAGGAAGGACTATAAGAGTCGTTGCTTGAGACGCTAGCAAAAGTTTCACCAAGGATATTAGCAATGTCTTCGGGAGAAGAGTATACAGCAGCTCCAGTTTTTAAAATAGGAATTGAAAAATCCTTATAAATCCCATTGGCTGCTTTCACTTTTCTCCACAACTGTTTACCAGATGTGGAAGATGTAATTGAAGATACATAGCGAGACCAGGATTCCTTCTGACTTCGACGACGAGCTCTGCGAGCTAGTGCTTTTGCTCTCTTAAATGCAAATAGATTCTCCGTTGTGGGGTATCTCCTAAATAACCCCCATAACTTCCTTTGTTTTCCATAAGTTTCTTGGCATTCTTTATTCCACCAAGGTTTGCAACGCCGTTTTGGTATAGAGGAACTTTTGGGTATTGTTACATCAGCTGCATTTATAATTGTTTTAGTGACTTCTCTAACGGCTTCATCAATACTCTCGATCAAAACCATTTCATTATCAATAACTGCCAATTGTGTAAATGACGTCCAATCTGCCCGACTGTACACGTAAGTAGGTAGACGTTGTACTACACTACTACCTCCAGTCTGGGAGATGACGAGAGGAAAATGATCGCTATTGTGCAGATCATTTCCTACATTTAAATTTAGCAATGGCAGCAATGATGGTGAACAAATAGCAAGATCGAGGGAATGAAATGTTCTTGTGAGTACGTGAAAATATGTCTTCTCGTCGGTATTAAGCAGACAGAGACTGTTGTCTGAAATAAACCGCTCTATCTGCCGACCGCGAGAATTAGTATCATCATTTCCCCACAAAGAACTATGGTCGTTAAAGTCACCTAACAACAGAAATGGTGTTGGCAGCTGATCTATTAAAGCATCGAGTTCCTCTTGGCGGATGACATCATGTGGTGGTAAATATAAACTACAGACTGTTAATAAGCATGAAGTATGAATTCTGACAGCAACAGCCTGTAGAGTATAATTCAATGGATGGGCAGTGCTGGGATAATTATTTGATGTTAATATACAAATACCTCCAGACACTGCACCATCGTCACCACAGTCTTTTCTAAAGCTTCTAAACCCACGCATGGAAAAGTTATTGCTTGACTTCAGGAAAGTTTCCTGAAGTGCAACACATGCGGGGTTATAAGCTGAGATTATAGACTTGATGTCATCATGATGTGAACGCAAACCATGGCAGTTCAAGAAACAAAGGAAGTTATTGTTTATTTTGAAAAGCTCCTTTCCCGGAGCTGGAAAGCGTATCATCTGACATCTCCTCGAGCGATAAGTCTTCGTCCGAGGGGTGTAGATAAACAGCGTCAGCCTCCAGGGACAAGGCTTTACGGGTGGATATGGAGGTTCGGTTTGAGCCCTCCTTTGCTGATTTTAATTTATAAGCCTTCGTCACTTTTGTTTTATTCATAGGAGCTTTCCTTTTATTCAAAGTTGATGTGACAGATTTTGGTCTTGATGATGAAGTTTGGGGTAATTTAATTAAGGGAAGTGAAATCGACTCGGTTTGTGTACCAGTCGATTTGTGACTCTTTTTGCAGCGGCCGCATAACTCACACCACGCTGCGGTGTACGAGAGGTAACTTGTTTTCTAGCCTCAGGGTAAGAACATTTATTTTTCACCTTATAAGTAGTAATTTCTTTTTCAAGTACCCATTGAGGGTAACTTCGAGAGTAGGAGGGATGGTCACCGTGACAGTTGACACATGTCTCCTTTGCTGTGCAGTTCGAGCTATCGTGGCCAACTGCTGCGCAACGTGCGCAAGTCAGTTTGCCTCTGCAAGCACCTCTCGAGTGCCCAAAACGCTGGCACTGAAAACAACGCAAGGGATTTGGAATGTAAGGCCGAACGGGCAAATTCATATAAGCAGCTTTAATGCTGTCTGGAAGGTCTGGAGTCGCAAAGGTCAGAATGAGATGTCTAGTATCCATAATCTTATCATCTCTTCTGACAGTAATGCGTTTAACTGCACAGACCTTCTGACTCTGCAAGTTTTCGAGTATCTCATCCGTCGGCGAGTTCAACAAATCTCTTGCGGAAATTACTCCTTGTGAAAAATTAAGATTGCCGTGAGGCGAGACAGTTACTTCAAAATTTGCAAATATCCGCATTTTGCTCAGGATAGATGCTTGTGTAGAGTTAGCAGCCTCTACCAATAAGTCACCCGATCTTAATTTATGTACATTCTTCACTTCACCAATTAATCCCGATATTCCCTTTTGTATAAGAAAGGGGGATACTTGTTGAAAGGAACCCTCCTTTCTCTTAATTACAAAAAATTTTGTTTCAATATTTTCTAAATTGTGCTCCCGTGGGAGAGTAGAATATTTTTTATTCTCCATAATATTTTGTTAAAATTTCGGGACCTGATCGCACCACCCACCACCGAGTCCAACAAGGGGATGCAGACCAGCTGCACCAGTGCTAACCAGGTCCTATACGCTCTCAGTACATCCCTGAAGTGGCCTCCACCCTTAACGAGTCACCCAGTAGATGTACCGATCGCTTGATCCATAAAGCCGATTGATGTGCTGAGGACCACAACACACCTCCCGTTTACCTGAAGCAGAGGCCAAAGTAATGTGTTGGTCTCTGGGGGCCTCAATTACCAGGACCCTCCTTTCCAGGGACACGGGTCTCCACGCACGGCAAACACGTGGGTGATTTAATCCTCAAGAGTAGCTAATAGCAACAGAGCGGCGAAAGCTACTCAAGGGGAGCCCTCAACCTCTTACGAGGCAACCACACTGAGGGAGAAAAGGAAGAAAAAGCAGAAGAGTAGTGGAGCGAGAGGAAAAGAAAGAAGAGGACAGATCAGTAGGGTACCTCGGGATTGTGACACCCGTGTTTACCTAAAGAAGGTAAACCCCCTGAGACTACCAGAGGATCAACCAGAGGAACAACATTGATCTGGAATGGAAGAAAATTTTCTCCAGATTTGTATCCATGATAAATGCTCAATGACCGACCATAGGACTTTTAATTTCACAGATTTAAGGAGCACATATATCGCAGGCTTCATTGGGAATTGAACCCTACCCTACTGGCTAATACTGCTCACCCTAACTATTAAGCTACCATGGCTCTTTTATGAATCTATATGTTATATGTTCATACGTAAATAACAAATTTCTACTGACTAATCTTGATTCTCAGGATAGTTGTTTAATAATTTTGCTGATAATTCAAGTTATATTTGTAAAATGTATATAAACAAAAAAAATTTTTCCGTTTGTCCACAGAAATTTTGCTTGGGCTTAAGTGAGAACTACTGCATATAATAGAGTAAAATTTATATCAGTATGTCGGTCTTTAACTGAAAATAAAAAGTTTACTTTTTAAATTTCGGTGATTGTGTTTGTAATTAAAAATTAAAAGGTAATAAACGAAGAGTTGAATTTCCTATAGTTTCTTACCCCACGGTATATTTAAGAGGTGTAATATTCCACTCTGGAGCTTTTCCTTTTTTAAGGAAAAATATGATTTATTTTCCTTTTTTGAAATAGTTATCTATGCTCCTTACAGTTGAGAAAATTAAAAATGTATATTCTTAAGGTCTCCACTTCTTTCTAAGTTCTCACATAATATTTTTTAACAAATAGCAATATTATTATGTTTTAAATTTTTTATTTTTTCAGTCTCTTCCCTAAATGCATTTCCGCTTTTTCCAATATATCACCACACAGAAATTTTGTGTAGTTAATTGTGAAAAGCGCGTGACAAATTAACGCCTTTCCTAATAAGCCAATATTTCATGATGCGGCATTGGAAACCAGTAGTCCCTTCGTCAATATTTAAATACTAGGTAATTACAGAGTGTTATCAATCTTAATACACCTCATTCAATTTGTAACCTATCCATTTACAAGACTTCCTTATGCGATGCAAAATACCGTTTTGAGAACCTATAGAACTCAGAATAACACGACACAACTTCACATTCTTACATTTAGATTTCTGTCAGAATTAATTTACTTCTTTGGGTTTTTATTTCTTTTGGTGTGTCATTTATTAATTTAACTAAACTCAGTGACATGACAATATATTTTGTGGGTCACACTAGGCCTGCAGTGCTCATCTCTGTTTTCGGACCGAGAGGCCCTAGGGTTTGAAGCATACGTCCTGTTAGGTGGTCAGCGTAACGCGAAACCTCCAGTGTTTAGTTCCCAAGCATGCTTTTTTCGTCATATCCATGAGAGTCGAACTGCATATGTTCGTGAATTTCGAAAATTTAATCTGCGACTTGCTTGATGTTGTCTCCATACGGATCTATCATAGTCGGCAGAACTCCAATCTTTCTCAGGCTGGCGCTCACAGCCGGACACTCATAGATGTGAGTAGGCGTAAGCTTTGTATCAGGACAATAATCACAACTTCTATAGATCTTTTTGTCCTCTCCATCAATCTTCATACCCCTCTGGTGTCCAGTTCTCAGCCTAGTTATGGTTTTAATAGTAGATGTGTTTGCAGTTATTTTAGAGCGAAGATGTTTGCTCTGAATGGATTTTTCTCTAAGTTTGTATTTAGTCACTGCATTCGCATCCCGAAGCGAAACATCATTGCAGCCAGTGTTGAGGTCTTTGCCTTCCTTGGCCAATTTATCCGCAGTTTCATTATCTTCTATGTCGACGTGTGCAGGAATCCATTGGAGGATACAGGTCTTGTTTATAATCTGAAGATCTTAGGAAGACCAGAGGTTATTTCTTGGTTGGTAGAAGAATATCCTTTTAGTATTGCCGGGAGGGCGGACTTTGAGTCGCAAAAGATTACTAGGCCTTTTGCCTGCTTGGAAATGGGAAGAGCTTTATAGATATTAAGTCCCTCCAGAATTGCCCTCAGCTCTCAGGTGAAGTTAGAGGCTATGTTTCCCGCACCGTATTTGCCTTGGTGACACGCACCATCCGAAATAGTTAAAAACACACCGGTACCTTTTGTCAGAGGAGCCATCTGTGTATGCATGTACAAAATCCTCTTTTGGAAATTGTTCTATTGCATTAAGCCCTTTTTTTCTAATGATGTCCTTTTGTTCATTTTAGTTGCATGGCTCCAAAAGGTCAACGTGAACGCTAGTGTTCATTAGAATCTTTTTAAAAGAGATGGGTTCTTGGACAATAGCCCAATTGCTGTGTTCAAGGCCAACACTTGCCCTAATATCTCTATCATATTGCATGGGTGAAGATCGTTTCAGTCTTGACTTATCATTCCACTCTCTAAAGGCAATGCGAGAAATATGTTCAGGAGGGAGACTACATATTTTGTTCGTAAATTTAATCATATTTATTTTGTAGACTTTCTAGTCCACACTCCCTTATTATTTTCCATTATTGGTGGATGAAACTGCTCTTGTTATTATCTTTGCAGATCCCGCTTGAATGCTTTCTAACTTATTTAAGGCCGTATCAAAAGCATGAGCCCATATTGGGGAAGCATATTCCATAATGGTTCTTATAAGTGAAGTATATGTGGTCTTTAGAGTTTTGACAGAAGCACCCCAGTCAGTGCCGCAGAGACTCCTGATAAATTTCAATTTCTTAAGGGCTCTTCCAGAGACTGTCTTCACATGCTCAGTGAATCTTAATTCGGCATCCAGAATTATTCCTAGATATTTGGGATTGGATGCTTTTACAACACGTTTTCCTTTGATATTTAATTTAGGATAAAAATGTTTTCTGTTCTTTCTGTCTGTTGATAAAATTTGTTTTTTCAACATTAATTTTTAGCTTTAGATCCTGTGTCCATTTGAGAATTCCAATGAGGGACTTCTGTAGTGCCTTTTCTAACCTCTCGATGTTTCTGTCCGCGTGCCATATCCCAGTATCATCGGCGTGCCATATCCCAGTATCATCACCGCGTGCCATATCCCAGTATCATCGTTTACATAAAGTAGAAAAAGTAGAGGACTCAAAACAGAGCCTTGTGGCACTCCAGAAAAGATGTTCGTACATTTGGACATAAAACCGTTTTATCGCACCTTTATCCTTCTCCTCCACAGGAAGTCATTAGTCCATGTCAGAGCACGTCCTCCAATACCAAAGTCGTGTATTAGTGTAATGAGTTTCTGGCACTATCTCTATCGAAGGCAGCAGACATGTCCAGAAAAATAGCTGCAGTCTTTTTTGGCAATCGTTCCTGCAAACCATTAATTACAGAATGGCAGAAACAGAATAACTCCTGAGTTGAATGTAATTTTCTGTAAGCTATTTGGGAGAAATTGATCACGTTTTTCTCTGTGAGGAACTCAACTATTCTTTGGTGTATTATGCATTCCATCAATTTCAAAGTATGCTGGAGAGGGCGATAGGTCTAAAGCTTTTGCTTTCCGTGGCTGACTTGCCTGGTTTCAGTATGGATACAATAATGGATGTTTTGCAAATTTTGGGAAGTCTTCCAGACTTCCATGATGTGTTGAAAATGTTCAGCAAGAGCTTCTTTGCGTTTTCACCTAGATGTTTTATCATTTCACCGAAATAAGGTCAACTCCAGGGGATTTGGTGTTTTTAATATAATTGACTGCCTCAAGAAGCTCTTCCATAGTGATTTCTTTTATGAAGTTGTCTTCATTCTTCTGTTTTCTTACATCCCTGAGTATTTTTGTGATACATCGTTTTATTTTCTTATCCCTCTTATGACATTCGATTTTACTAACGCTTGAGAAATGACTTGCCAACTCATTTCCTACTTTAACATTTGTATCTGCTGGGACCCCAGCTGAATTTAAGACATTTGAAGACTGTGAGACACAAGAGTTTAAAGTATTATTTAATGCCTTAGTAATTTTCCAAAATTTTGTATCTTTATTTATGTCTAGGGTTTCGCAGAGCTCTTCCCATTTCTGTGGTTTATTGGTGGCAATAGCCTCTTCTACTTTTTTGGTGTCTCTGAAAGGAGGTTTCTTATTCCAGGTGTATTATTTGTTTCAAGCTGCTCATTTAAGAGGTCTCTTTCTTTAATCAAGTCTTTCTTTAATCAAATGTCCTGATCTTTCCAGTATGGGACCCAATTTTGCTTTCTTTTACCTCTAGGAATGCAGTGTTTGGTAGAGACATTAATGTGATGAGAGAAGTTGTTTATTTGATTTTCAAGAGAATTCGCAAAAAATCTTCATTTTCACAAAATTTTTCAAGGTGTTCTGTGAAGCCTGGCCAGTTTGCCTTTCTAAAATTCTAAGATCTTTTTAATTGTAAAGGCTTTTCCGCACTGAAACTGTACGTTGTAATTATTGGTTTATGGTCGCTTAATGCATGGTTAATTACTTTCCAAGGCATCCATTATGTATGTGGAGGCTCATTGCAGTGGGATCAATTGCTTACTGTGTGCCTGAGGTTCTTGAAAGATAGGTGCTTTAGTATTATAAGGTCTAAGTCGGTCAGCAGGTCCTCCATCTGTTTTCCCTTTTCATCCAAAACGTCTGAGCCCCACGACGGGCTCTTGGCATTAAAATCACCTAGCATGATAACAAAGTCAAGCATGCTTGTTACTCAGTTTATCTAACCAATGAAGAGACGAAAGGCTGAGTCAACTTTGCCCAGCCCGAGGATCGAACATCGGACCTGTGCCTTGAGATCGTGAAACGCTACTTCTAAGCCACCGAGCTTGTATCATACATAAATATTTACAATATTTGTTTGGTTTCAGTTTTCATCAGTTAATTTATTATAAATTTAGAATATAGCTAGATTAGAATTTAAAGGATGTTTTGTAATAAATACACTTTTATGTAATAAAAATAATTTATGCGCTAATAAAATTCATGTTTTGAGTGTTACTTGTGTTACAACTGGTGATCCAAAAAGTTTTATGGAACAATATTTCACAGGTAAGCGAAATTTCATAATCAGTGAAAATATTGCAATTAGATGATGCTTTAGTAATCTGTTCGTAATTTGAAATGCAGTTTAGGTATCGTAAAATATGTTAACATTTGCAGGAAAATATATGAATTTTTATTTAGAAACTAAAATTATTACACTTTTAAAGTAATTTTTAGCTTAACTAAACATTGAAGTTGATTCAACACTAATTTCCGTGGGTACATTAAGAAATATGTTAATTTTCAATATGTACGAGTATATTAAAAATATATCACGTATATAATAATTATAAATATATCCACGTATAACTTTTTTCCTCAAAAAATTAAACTTCTAATATCTGTCAATGTAAATGATTATAAAGTTCTTGAAATATATTTGCTTTTTATAAACTTAAAGAAAAATATATTTTACCTTAATTAAAGTTTAGTAACAGAATAAGTTAAATTAACATTTTTCTTAGACATTCCTAATTTTGTTTTTTTGGATTGTCATACTTTAGCGATTTTTCAAACTGTTACAAAATGCTCAAAACATAAAATTTGTTTTAGAAAGTCAATTTTAAAGGTAAATAATTATAAATTCAAGCATTCATATTAATGAACTAAATTTGACCAAAAAATGCAAGAAATAGTCACTAAAATATCTTTGGAACTCTTCACAATTTCCATTAAATGTATTAACAGATGTCAACTGAAAATACGAAAGAATTTCATATTCATAAACTTTTTACAAATATCTATCTTTTTATTTTATAAATTTGCAAGAGAAAAATGAATTCATAAATCTTTAATGTAACTAGAAAGCATCTTATCTTAATTAAATGTATTAACAGATGTCAACTGAAAATACGAAAGAATTTCATATTCATAAACTTTTTACAAATATCTATCTTTTTATTTTATAAATTTGCAAGAGAAAAATGAATTCATAAATCTTTAATGTAACTAGAAAGCATCTTATCAACTTCTGCATGAATGTGCTTAACATTCAGTATAGTATATTTTATGTGAAAATATCACGATGGTGACAGTCTCTTCCTAGGTTGCTTCAATCGGATGCTTTAAATAGAGAGGCTGCGGTGGCCTGGTTGGTTAGGGCGTGGTTCTCTTTATCAAAAGGTTATGAGTTCAAACCCTGACATAAGTAAAAATCCATTGTGTTCACTAAAGGTGGTTGAGACTTATTAAAGTGGTAATGTTCACAATGTCCTCCAAGTAAAATGATACTCGAGACGTGATAGGTCAAGTCCTAGAGTCCTATGCATAAAAGCCTTTGGTCCAAGCTTTTAAATTACAAAAACTGTAAACCAGCTGCATATCTCTAACTGGTAGAGTTGAAACTATAGGTACAATGAACCACGTTGGTGCAACAACCAGCATGGTTTGAGCACACACGCACACACACACAGGGAAGCTAGTTACTCTTGTATTATTTTAACATATTAAGTTTATTGCTTCATATATTCTTTGATTTAAAATAAGGAGATTTAAGATACAGCTGTACATAAAGTTAAAATTTCTGAAATAATTACAAGATAAATTATTACAGAAGTATAATAAGACAGAATTAAACGTAAATAATTATCGATGTGAAGTAAAATTAATATAAGGATCAAAATCTATAAAAAAGGCATACTGTGACAAATTATTTTCACACACACTTTTCTACCTTCTCATTTTATTTAGTTAATATTATATGACATCTGAAAGTCATTTTAACTATGGATATACAGAAAAAATCACCATTAACAATATCTGAAATAATTTCTCGCTTTTTTAAACACATCTCCCATATTCTGGTTGAAAGCACAAACCACAATTTCACGTAACATATTATTCATATGAAATAAAATTATGGTATTTAGGACACATTTTGGAAACATCTTTCGAAAAATTAAAAAAAAACCCATTTTGATAACACCTTTTGAAAAATGAAACTCTCCCTTTTGATTATACCTTTTAAGAGAATCACTGAAATTATTTAGGTTTAATAGAGAGGTATTTGAAATGGGATGCAAATCAATCGATTTGTTTCGAAAAATGTTGCTCAACTTTAAATAAAGACTTGTATGTGACAACATTTTTTGTTTTAATTTTCTTAAAGCTGTCTCTTATTTTTAAAGGCATTTCCTATTTAATTATATAATAGTTGTTTAATATAAATATCTTTCTATATTTAAATAATCGCCAATTTCGCGTGTACCGCTTCGTTCGATCATAGGAAGATGATATTAAATTTGTACAATAGTTTAGTTTTTGTTGAGTTCAGAAAATAACTTTTTTTGTCACGCGTTTCTGTTTGGTGTACATGAGAATGAACAAGAATGAACAGAAGTGGAGAACATTTATTTACAAGGACAATGACTCCAGACTGCAACAAGATGGCTGTGCGGCTTTCTTATGAAATTGGGATCCATTACATGGAGAATATCCGACATCATCCCCAGTTTTACGTCCAAGTCAGATTCGGGGTTTGAACTCAAGCCCATTTGGTGAGAACCGAAGGACATAACCACTATACTGGCCGGACGGTTGAAAATAATTTTTAAATCAAAATTAATAAAATCATTTAAATTATGACGAAAGAAAATGTTTTATATATATATATATAATTCAATGATACCAAAATAAGATCTACTCTGATTGAAATCTTATACTACACTGGAAAAAATTAGAAGTGAAACTTAAAACAGATTGTTAGAATAGCATCAGATATAAATGTATACATAGCATTTTAGATGCAAAAAATATTGATTTCAAAAATGGTACTATTTGTATATGCAAGGAAAACAGTTTTTGCAGTTTTTAATGACCTAAAAGAACATGACGTATAGAATGTATAGCCTAATGTTAGTTCTCGAAATTATTTCTATCGGAATTAAGTACTTTCTGCCAACTTGTCTCCAATTGTGTAATCCCCCTGGGGTAAAACTCGGTCATTTTTTTTTCTCAAAAAAGTCCAGAAGTTCTTAGCACAAGTTTGCTTCATTGAGGAAGGATTTTTCACCAAGATGATTGTCCAGGGAATGGGAACAGGTGGTAATCTGATAGAGTAAGGTCAAGTGAGTGAAGAGGTTGGCACATAGTCTGCCAACCAAATTCCTGAATAATATTCCTGGCCACCCACTCGATATGTGGCCTCGTAATATCATTGGTCCGTTGGTAGCAGCTCACTGTAAACCATTTGGCAACTAGTTTGCCAAACATCAACTTCAATACAGAGGGACAAATCTCCCGACCTGAATTTATGAAATCAATGCCTTGACGTACTTTTATTCACAGATCTATCCCCAAACGTTTGACATATTCGGCGATTTGATTCAATAGCTGATAAGCCCACTTTGAAGCAAATAACACCTAAGAAGCTCCTTCGAAGCATCCCTTTCTTTTCGCTACTGTACAAGTTACGATGGATGAATATGTGTGGTAGACTTGCTTTTATAATGATAGATACTCCTGCTGTCGACTTTATAGTGTCTTAAACACGCCATACACTAATTTGTATGTTTTTTCTACTTCACTCAATGGCAACGTGAGAACATCCTGAACTTTCTTGTATTCCTTATACTAGTTTAAATATTATTTGATTGGGCGTATTTCAATGGGCAAAACGTCCGAGTTGATAGCTGAATGGTTAGCACTCTTGCCTTCGGTTCATTATAGTGAAATAAATAAATCTTAAAAAAAAATTATTATCTGTTTCGAACTCGTGTATTACTTCTTAATTACCTATTAAGTCAAAACTTAATTATTTTCTTGCCTCTTTTGCATAGAATGTACTTACTAAAATCTCCATAATTTCTGAATTAAACTTTAAAAAATTCATTAAAAAATTAGAAATCATGATCAGTGAAATTTATAAAAAATGAATTACAAATAAGGAAAATTAAATGGCATATTCCATTAAACACATTGTAAAGAAAACAAGACAATAAATGCTTACAAACAAGATTAAATCGAATTGTATGCAAAATATAATATAAGTTAATCAAATTTAATTTTAATTAGTATTTGTAAATATAAATATCTTTATGGTAATATAATTTCCAAGTATTAAGTAAAGTTAAGTTCCGAAAAAAAAAAAAAAAAAAAAAAAAAAAGTTTTGCAAGAGGTTCCATATCTGGTTTTGACCCTGACCTCCGTGCTGGAAATACCTATTAATCAGTCGTACTCTCTAAATGATGTGGTGAGCAGATTTAAAAAGAAATGAGCCAGCTCAGATGTCATCTGTATTATCATGATATTTTGAAGCTTAACCTAGTTCAAAATTATATTAATTGGATTTATTAACATTGGTCGTCAACCGGAAATATGTACGAGGAGTATTTATTGGAGTACAAGGAATATTTTCTCTTATGGTAACTCATTAAGTTAAAATATCACAATAAAATCCTATTATCTGATGCGAATTTGGAGCAATATTTAATTTCGTCACCGACCACTATACAGATTTCGCCAAGCCATAAGCAAAATCTGAAATATTGTGATTCAATCTAATTTTTCAACTTTGAATATTCTTTGTATGCCAGCTACAAAAATAAAGATTGATTTCTTTCTAATAAAACTTCTAAAAGAAAAATTTAGTGCAGAGTTTTAAAGTGAACTTTTACAATTACAAATATATATATTTTTAAAGAAATTTTAAAATAATTTACCAAAATTTAAAAAGAAAGAAAATTGATATGATTCGAAGATTACCAAAGCTCCTCCACGCACATCATACTTCGTAACATAAACTAGATAATTCATCTGCATGGAGAAATACAAAATATTACATTATACAAAATATACATTATACAAAAGAATCCATTATGGTGTAAAAATCTATAGATTTGGCCCATTTGTCAGCATCATCGCATACGAAAATTTGGTGAAAAAATGAGCGTATTAAAAAGATCTGAGTTTACAATTTTGTAATTCTTACTTGCGTCAGAAGTATCAAATCAACAAGAATCAAAATTTTTGTAACACTGATTTATAAGTTACAAACTAAATTTAAATTAATGTCCCTATTTTTATCACCGTGAGTTTAATATATAAGCAAACAATGTCCTATTTAAAGTCCTTTTTTTAATTTTTATTTTATCTTAAAACTGAAGACAATTATATTATTTGGATTCATTTTACGCGGTATCTTCTGTACTGAAATACTTTAATATATTATAAATTCTTTTCAAGACGTTGAAATGAATAACTGTTTTACAAGTATCCAAATATTTAATTAGTAACAAACGAGTATATCAAAGAAATTAAACATTTAAATTTAACATCATCTAAAAATCAAATAATACGGAAAATTGACTAGGGCACAAGAAGAAATTACCCATTTCAGATAAGGTTGAATATGTTTGAAAGTCATACGAAGCCAACAGCTCCTGGGTTACCAACTTATGTTATCATTTTTCTAAACGAAAAAAGTATAAGCGTATTTCAAAACCTCAAAGAAGATTTTGCGATGCATCTAAGAAAATATCCGTATGCTCTGTCAGTTTATATTGATCCTTACTTCACAAGAAATCTAATAACATTTATGAAAATAAAAAATATATATCTTTACTTAAAACCGCGATTCCATATCTATTATTTACTGTAAAGAATAAAATATTAAAAGAGGGAGAGATCTAAGAAAAATTGTGTGATGTGTACAAATAAGAAAATAAATGAAGAAAAACGAAATCTTTCCCAGACCCAAATCTAACATTCTTTATTTGGAAGTTTGGCGAAAGAAACCAGTTCTTTGCTTATTATTACCAGGGGAAATATTTTTTTGTCAGTGTATGATGGCCATTTTTTCTTACTCCAGAATTAGACAACGCCCTAAAATGTGCGCCTTCCCCCCTTTTCAACTCTTGTACAAATAGCGCAATGCACATCTTTAACCCACAATTACTTCAATTCCAGAAACTAAGTTTATGTCCCGTGAGTTTTCCCTAAATGCTACGTTAAGCATTCTGAAAACAAATTAAGGGTCAGAAAAATAATATTACATAATTGGATTTGAAAATTAATTCGAATTTATTGTTTCCTGACTCAGCTTACTTTGCTTGTTTTGCGCAGTTGATGTTTGAGAATGTAGAAATTAATTTGTACAAATATTTGTACTTTGGAAAAGAATTAATTAATATTTACATTGAGAATCGTCCACTAAACATAAAAATTCTTCTTCCTACGCATTCTGAAACGCATATAATTAAACTCGTATTTATTTAAATAACAGAAATTGTTTTCGAAGCATATGAATTATCGATAATTCAGTTCATTATTCTAATAAATAAGTTTTCTGGTTGTATTCCAGGAGATGAATTTGAGCTCAGTGTTTAAAGAATTGACAAAATAAATGGGGTAATATTCTGTAAAAGTTATGACTTATTTACAAATGTAAATTATGAGGCAAACGAATAATACTGTTTTTGATCCAATGAGTTTAAAATACAGTTCAACATTTTTGTAAATGCAGTAGAAATTTAATTATCCGAAACAAATGGGACCAGTCCCCATTCAGATAGGGAAAAATTTGGTTATTTGGATCTTTTCGGAAAACAATTCCCTTTTTAATTAATAATTGTATGTTAAAAAAAGAGGGGAAAATATATACTTATAAGAAAGAATTTATTGAAAAGGCAACACTTTTACATACTAAGGATTTACAAATACAGTACGTTAATACACTATGTATGTACAGTGATGTAAATGAAAGCCATTGCTTGCTGAACATCTTGGTGAAAATAAGTTTTTTAACTGCCTTCGTCTACTTTCGGATAGTTAAGTCACACAGCCGCTTCACAGTGAGAATTTGCCTTCGGTCACACTCGGGCTCCCTCCAGTTGAAAGAAATTTCGAAACCGGCCAATGCATCTTAGATAATGGTTGCTTCAACTTGGACATCTTCCCCGATATTTATAATTAATTTACCATCATTTGCAATTTGAAACTCCGTGGGTCTGAAACACAAAACTCTGAGCAACCAGGAATTTTCAAAAGGATGTTTCTGAATTTCTCAAGTGATGCGACTCAATCTCATCTTCTCTTGCCTATCTTTTCTTGAATTTTTTCTCTTTCTCATATTCACCTAATTTATTTTTCTGAAATTCTTAAAATGATTCGGATAATTGGAGTCTACTGTACTACAGCTGTATCGTATTTCATAGGTTGAATTTGAAGTTAAGTGTTTGAAGAATCGACAAAATAAATTCTATATTCTATAAACATTATGGCTTATTTAGCTTCTTTTATTAGTTCTTAAATTTTATTTGCAAATGAAACAAGCAAAAAAATTATGTTAATGACCAAAAAAGAGTTTTTGATAATTGTATAGAGCAAAATCCTGTAAAGATTCTTAAAGCATATGAAAATTGCATTTAGACAAAATATGAACAATTCATTGTTTATAAACACCTATGTCTGCTCTTTTTAATTGAACCCACATTCTTGGGAAAGTGAAAAACAAATTATTTATAATATGCATGATCAAACTATGAGGAAAGCGTTCTGAAATCTTTTTTTTTAAATATTCAGTTCTTTCTCATTTAGAAGACTAATAGCTACTGAGAAGTAAACAGTTTTTAACATTACTTTTACGAATTCCCATCATACGAGAAACGACAAATTTTGTTGTCAATAAAAATAAATAAATCATAATGAAACATGAAAAAAGGCATTATCTTCCAAATTTAAATTAGTTTAAAGTGGTAATGAGCCATCTAAATTAATGTTTCCTTCATTAAACTACAAAAAAATGCAATAATAATATTTTTAAATTTTGGTGTCGTGTTAAAAAGTAAAATATTACAATGACACTTCAAAATTTTATTTATATAAGTAATACCTTGTTGGTGTGCTTTGATTATTGTGTCGCTCAAACCTATTCTATACGTATCAACTATATTTAATGAAAATTATTTGTAAAATATTGATTTCCATCACTCTATAGTTTCATAAATCTGGAAATAAAAGCTTCTGTCATACATAAGAATAAATGAAAAATGATGTGAGTTATTGAAAGTATGAAGTGAGTTATTGAATTATATTATGTCTCATCTGGAAGTCAATAAAAGTCATAAAATCTATCAAGAATACAGCAACATGCATAATTAGAATAGTTATTAATATCTCTTTCAGGACATTTTGTTGCGAGATTAATAAAACCATACTGTTTGAAAAATATTCATGTTTGATCAAGTTGTAATACTTAGATGTCAAGACCAAAATTTCACCATATTAAGATTTGCTTTAAAAAATGACTGAAAAATATCAACTACATTTCTACTCACAAAACGAGTGTCACGAGTAATGAATTCTGTTGATGAGAGGTAATATCTTTTGAATATTTTAAATGTTTGCAGTGTATCCATAGGGAAATAGTAAAATAACTTCGCGAGATAAATAAAAACGGAAGGGAAATATTCGAAAATGAAACCTTCAATATTCTACTGTACACGAAATCAAAAAAGCATTTTTGCACCGCTTAACTAATACTACTATAGAAAGGAACGATCAGAAGATTCATAGGTTTCTTGATGACAAATATAGAGCATATCTAAAATAAAAAAGGGTAAAATATTACTTACAAGTACCCTCTGATATTCAGGGTATTTTTGACGCCAAGATAGGTGTTAAAATGTGAATAAAAAATTAAAACTTAAGAACTACTTTAATTAAAACGCTAAAAATACTAAAGTGACAAGAAATTAAATTTTATCTCTAATATTTACCACTAAAATGTTTGCAAAACTAAGGGATAACCCTATTCTACACCGAACTCAAGTCCATTATACAAAAGCCGATTTGGCAGCCGAATGGTTAGCGCTCTTGTCTTTGGCTCAACAGTTCGTGGGTTCGAATTCCAGCTTGGGCAGGGATGTTTGTAGTGGTTCGGAATCCACTTTAAACCGCTGGTTCCGGTCTAATTAGCCCTCGTATGCAAAAAATAACCGTTGAGCGACAAACAAGCCATTCTACAAAAGTATGCATTTTGTCTTCTCTTCTTTAATGTTCTTGAAAACATCTTCAAAAAAACAAAAGGGAAAGTCAGATTATTATTTACAAATAAAGAAGTAAAGAACACTAGGTTCTTAAAGGATAAAAAAAATTAAAAAATATTAACTTTTCAAATATAAAAACGCAAAAATAAAAATAACTTGCTCGTCTGATGCATAACACAATGTGGATTATCTTTCATTTCGTGGAATAATCGAAAGTTTCAATATTTATTATGTTGAAATGTTTATTAAACAATTTCGA
This sequence comes from Latrodectus elegans, assembly GCA_030067965.1. NCBI lineage: Eukaryota > Metazoa > Arthropoda > Arachnida > Araneae > Theridiidae > Latrodectus > Latrodectus elegans. Next base: position 126,614,515 of record CM057820.1, read on the forward strand.
ATTTCAAAAGTGTGCTTCAAAATTACGCGTTATACAAAAGAAAAGTTTTGGGAAAAGATTAACTTTCGATTTTTCGCGTACATTCGAAAACATTTTGGCTGAAGAGCATAACATTTCTAGTCATTATAAGCAATATTTGTAGATGGAATCTAAGATTTTTTTTTTTTTTTGAGAATGAAATTCAATATATGTATCTTTTTATTTTGCACGAATGTTGAATGAAAATTGTTTACTTTAAATGTTATAAAAAATTTTCATCGGAAAATAAGACAAGCTTGTTATTCTTGTTAAATTTCCTATATATTGGAGTAATATGATAAAAAACATTTTAGAGTATTCTTTGATTAGAAAAAATGAAATAAAACATTATTATAACTTCACCCAAATAATTACCATGAAGTATGTTATATGATACTGGGCTGTACTCAAAATTACAATGTCAAGTTTTAAATTAATTTCAGAAAAATAGAATCATAACAAATAAAACGCAAAAAACTTGTTCGCTTTTATCATCTATGAAAAAGAATATTTAAATTGACAATTATATATAATTAGAAAAATATAATATATAAAATTTATTTTTCCCTTAAAATAAAGAATTTATGTTAATTGTTTCATGATTCAGATAATAAGTAATAATAAATGGCCTTGTGAATTACAAACTTTTCATTAGAAACTCAATTAATATCAATCAACTGTTAAATAATGGGAGAAGAAATTTGTATTTCTATTTTCCCATCTGTGGATGGAGACAATCGGATTTTTTGCCACTGGGGGTCCTATATTCTGGTAGTACTCTAATAGCTATATCGAAGTTACTTAAGCTTTGTAATTTTTTTTTTCTTTTTCAAAAACGTAAAATGCCGGACCTCTCAGATTTTCAAATATACCAAATTGTACGAACCAACCAAGATGGAGCACAAGTATAAGCGAAACATCCAAACCTTTCGATGTTTCTAGAAGTAAGCTGTATAAAGTCATGACAGCAGATAAGCAGCATGGCAACAGAAGCTTGTCAAAGAAAAATAGTGGATGGAGAGAGAAGCTCAGTGAAAGAAAGCGACGAGTATTTAAATAGATTTTAATGTCTAAAAAGCAAATAACTGCCAACAAAAGTCACAGTAAAGCTCAATTAGTATCTGGTACTCCACTATCAATGATTGCAATATGAAGGCAGTTCATATGCCAAACATTTACTGCAAACACACTTGTTGTGATTGTTAATCCAAACTTCGAATGCAGAGGTGTCACTCACAAAACCTGGTAGATTGATAAGAGGAAGAAATCACTATAGCCTGTGACGAATCGTGTTTTGCACTTTCCATTTTAACAAGGCGGGTGCACTTTTGGAGAAACACCAGCACAAGCGTATGGTCGTGATTGTTTACTTCCAACATTCAAGCATAGAGTGTATTTGCCATAATATGAGCAGTCGAATCCTGATTTTCTGATGGACCAATCGTAACCCTTAAAGAAAGAATCACTGGGAGAAGTATATTGAAATTTTAGCTAATCATATCTATCCCCTGATGCTAATTTTGTTTCTTCCTGGATACAGAATTTTCAAAGCTGATAATGCACCTATCCTTCTTGAGGAATTTGTCCAATCATGGTGGTTTGATGAACACAAGAATACATTTTCCTACCTATTTTGACGCGTACAATCCTTCAACCTTAATGTAATTAAACAGTTATGGTCTATTTTAGAGCGTTCAATACAAAATCGATATCTTCCACTGGGATCTCTTCTAGAACTTTTAAAATTTCTCTAAGAAGGATAGTATAATACTCCTAAACAATATTCAGAACTTATTTGAATTGATTTACAGGCGAATCCAATATGTATAATCTGACAAAGATGGCCCTGTTCCATACCAATAAAGTATTACTTATAAACCCAAGATGTTTCTATTATTTTGAAAACCACCAGTACTTGAATAACAGTCTCTACTTTCTCTTTTGCGACAAAAAACTATGAAATATCTACTTAATAATTTTCAGCTGTTTTCAGCTGCTCTCTAAGTTGTGCTAAATTGCTGTATTACTGTTGTGATGCTTATAAGTATTCTTTTGTCATTTTTTAAAAAGGAGAAGATTTCTGATTCCACAAATATCAAGAAAATACTTTCGTTTTCAAAATGTTTTATGGAACAAAATACTCTTCCATGGAAAAAGTGTATTTTTTGGAGAAAGTATGCCATCTAACAAAATAAGCAAACATAATAATGATTTAATACTACATTGAATACTACATGAATAGATGCCTAACCATTCGAATTTTCCTTCTATGAAAAATATTTGAAAGCTGTCAGATCAATTTTCTAAATAGATAACAAATTACTTTATTGTTAATAAAAATTAAATAAGTATTATCTAAATCATAGATTAATTGTCATTTATCCCTTTTTTTGATACACTGATTACTAATATTTACTTCAAAAAATAACTGTGTTTCAAATTAGATGTTCATTGATGCAAAATTCAAAACAACTTATTTGTTTCCTCAATTCTAAATAGATAATGACATTAAAGTATTTCTGTGTTGTGTCATTATTTTATTTATTCGATACATTTAAGAACTCATAATAAAAAGAGAATACAACAAATGTGATATTATTATAATTATTTTTTATAAAAGAGGACAATTCATCGTAATAAATATTTACAGCTGTACTTTTATTTTTTATACGTTGCTTCTTTTGTCATGTATTCTGAATTAATTTCTCAGAGATATGAATCTATATAAATGTTTTTATATAGTGTTATATTCCAGAATATAAATTTAACTTTTGTAGTTATTGTAAGCATTTTGTTTCACTCATTCTACACATTTTTACATATTTTATACAACATTTATATTTTGTGAAGGAAAAAAATCATATCTTAATGGGGAAATTACTTCAAATTAAAGCATATATTTCTCTTTTAAAGTTCATTGGAAATAGTATTTGTCAATTGTTAATTATTAAAGAGATATTTTAACTACTGGAAAATGTTGAAATTGCCTAGAAAAAGCATATCATTCAAATAATATTGAACAACACTAAAGCAAGTAAGAAATGAAATACAAGTCTGTTATTGGAATGAAACTAGGAACTAAAAACGAACACAGAATTATTTAAAAAACAAAAGTGTGTAGGGATGATTAGAAAAAAAAACTTTTCTAATTATGTATAATGATTAGAAAATAGTAGCTGTAAGCAGTAGGATTTATACTGAATGGAAACTAACAGCTCTTGGAATTTTTATATCTAGTTTTATTGGTTTTTTAGTTTTATATTTGCAAAGTACGATAAATCTTTTCAATGATTACTTTAAAATAATTGCTTTCTCCTGAAGACTTGTACTTGGTGTCAGCAGAAATTAAACAATATAATCGACATTTGATTGATCGTTTCATTGGGGATTTTTGACTTTCGTAAATTTAAGCTTTTTGATTGAGTGTTTCATTGATCGATCAAAATAGTGCAGCATGATCATCAATGTGATAATGTATCATGTGGTTACCTATAATCACATGATATATTATCACATTTAGTGTAAGGAATATGCGTTATCAATCTTTCATTCTATCTTGCGACAGACGTTTTTACAAACTTTAATAAAGAGCAGAACTGAAGTTCTTTAAAGTTACCTGTAAAAATCTCTTTAATACTTATTAAACTGTAATGGAAGAGTAACGATTGTACATGAAAAACAACTATTTAAAAAGATTCCCTTTACAATTACTATAGCAAAAGTGCTTTTATTTATAACTATCTTTCTAAGGTTGACAGTTTTCTCAAGTCCCTATCATCCAGTGGAAAACATGTACATAACTTTCGGAGAGAAATTATGATTTAGAAAAATAACGATATTTATTATTTAGTTATCTTTGTTCAAAACATTATTTTGCATAGTGAAAAAAGACTTCACACATAGATCAGCTGAAATGAATTGGAATGAAGCATAGAATGGTTGTGTGTGAAAATTCTCTTCAGTTGCTAAGTTATTAAATATTGGAGTTGGGATTTTTTCATACGCGCAATTCATGTCCAATTAATTCGCATAATAAAAGTACATGTGGTGCAGGACAGGACCGTTGTTGTTGTTGCACCAGCATACTTCCCTGTACCTAGCCCTGAGATGGACTTTACCAGTTAGATAGAAGCAGCCGGATGGAGTCTTTATGATTTTGAAGCAGGGAGCAAGCCGAAGATTCCCAAGACTTGACCTGCCACCCCCAGATGCATCACCTCACCTGGAGGACATTGCGGTCAGATTTAGTGTGCCCCGACCGCCTTTAGCGAAAACAGCGGACCATTGGCTAGTCTGGGACTCAATCTCACTTCCTTCCGAAAGGGAGAATGTCTCTCTCATTAATCAGGCCCAGCGACCACAATTTTGGGATGGGATACAAAATTATATAGGAAAATGGTATACACAAAATTCATAGAATTATGAAATTACAAGAATATGTAGGATCACAAGGCTGCAAAAATATATGGAATTACACACTTACAGGAATACACAAAATTATAAAAGTATGAAAATACGAAGGATTACAATTAATGACTTTAAAATGAACAACACACTAAAAAAAATGAATTTGAAGAAGAGCTCAAAAATCAAGAACAGTCTATTGAAAAGAGTCCATTAAAGCATGTTGAATCTGCCATTCCTTTAGCAAAGTCTAAGCACTTTAGTCCAAATATTTAGGCTTGGGATATTAGCAGAAGAAGGTCAATGATGATTCTTCTTGAACCACGTGAATAAGCACTTTTGACTAATAAGAAAGTCCATTACTTGGTTTAGTTTTCGTCTAGAGGTCTTGTTAGAGAGTACGGCTCATTTCCAGTTAATGACCCACTGCTTTGCAGGCGTTGATAAGTGCCATGTGGAAGTGAGTGGGCAGACCGTGAGAGAGTGTATTGGATCTCCCTCGTTACCACAGGTACAATTTGGGGTGCCCGTTAGACCCACTCACTCTGTAGAAGTAAGTAGGGAATGGGCCATGGCCGTTCATGAAAAGGATTTCATTCCTGGTACAATTTAAAGATTTGTTGGAAACTGTAGAGATAATTTCATGTACAAGACGACCAGTAGATGAATTGAACCAATCGTCCTGCCATTTCTCCTTGATCTAGTTCTGTAGAGTGTGCTTGACTGAGCAGCGTGGTACGGGGATGTCTACATGATCAAGAGAAGAAGAGGCAGCCGCTTTTGCCTCCCTGTCAGCTGCCTCATTACCCTCTATTCCAACATCAGCCCTGACCCATCGAAGTTGGATAGAAGGAAAGTCCAGTAGGCAACTTTGAAGTGATCTGACGAGAGGACTTGATGTAGAGGGATTGTAGCTCGATTTGAGAGCTGCCTGGCTGTCAGACCAAATAATGGCAATGATGTTCTCTAGTGTGACAAATTTAACTGCTTCGCCGTTGGCCAGAACCTCGGCTTGGAAGACTGAGTTATTTTCTCTCAGCTTTGTTCTCCAGACACGCGTCTTTATTGAATTTTTATAGGCAACAAAAGCTGAGCCGACCCCTTCTTCCAACTTTGAACCATCTGTGAAAATTTGAAGGGATTCTGCAGGTGGCCATGACATCTGTGCAGTTTCTTTGACAGAGACTCTTTCACTCAGATTAAAGAGACCAGGGTGGAAGGAGTCAACGCTCATTTTATTTTCTATATCTGAAGGTGAAGGGAGTGGTGGATCGAGACACTGAATTCCGCCTCTGGTGAGTCGTATGTATTTTGACTCTGCTTCTATTATCAGGTGCAGGGGAGGAAGTCCAGTAATTACCTGGAGAGAGGAGGTAGGTGTTGAGCGGAAAGCTCCCGTGATACTAAAAAGAAATCTTCATGGAATAGATAATAATTTTAGGGCCAATTTATTTGTTAATGAGGCTCCCCATCTTGCTGCTCCGTGGCAAAGCATTCTCTCAGTGACGTTTTGGTACAGTAAAATCCTGTATTTTTTACTGTAACCCCAGTAATTTCCAGCCAGTCTGCGTAGCTTCTCTTGAAGAAGTATAGCTTTGTTTCCCTGGGTTACAATATGTTCTTTATAATTTAGATTCTTATCCAAGATGACTCCCAGGAGTTTGATGGAGTTTGCCTTCTTTAATCTGTAGTCACCCCATAGAATTTGTGGACCACATTGGAGTTTAGCGACTAACATGAACTTGGTCTTATCAAGTGAGATATTCAAGTTGTTTTTATCAGACCATGATTTGAAGTGAGTAAGAACTAATGTGGCTACTCTGCCCAGTTTCTTTTCACTACAAGCGCCTATAACAAAAGTAAAGTCATCTGCGAAGGCCTGCAGGTGGATATTGCTGCGCTGGTCGATTTTTTTTCGATTGTGGTCCAATCGATTTTCAAAGGAGTATCGGCTACAAGATTCCACAGTATCGGGCCACTGCAGGAACCTTGGGGACATCCCACTGTCTGGCTTCGAGTTGCAAGGCCTGCATTCGTCGGTAGGATAAGAAGTCTGTCATTTAGATGGTTGATTAGGAGCTTAGTGATGTTAGATGGGCTACTGGTTTGACACAATTGTTTCTTTAGTTGAAGGTGATCAATATTATCAAAGGCGCCTTTGATATCTATGGTAATTACTGCTGTGTGGAGCTTATCATTTCTATTGTTTTGTATTTTGTTGGTATGTAAGAGAAGAGCATCGTCTACAGATCAGCCTTGTCTGAAACCAAACTGGAAGTCACTGAGGAGCTTGTTGGTTTCGAGATGGAAAGTGAAACGTTTCGTCGTCAGTTTTTCTAATATCTTCCCAAGCGTGGGGAGGAGGGAAATTGGTCTGTAAGAGTCGATGCTGGATTTGTCCCTACCCTCCTTATGGTATAGGATTAAAAGACCAACCTTAAGGCAGCGAGCGAAGTAAGATAGCTCCAGGCATTTATTGAAGAGAGGAGAACATTTGGGAAAGACCTGTGGATAATTTGAATAACAATGTTATCAATTCCATCGTAACCAGGTGCTTTGCCTTTTTTTAGTGAATTGATGGTTCTTTCAACTCCATGGCAGCTGAATGGAATGTCATTGTTGGAGCTGATGGTGGGGTGGAAAGAATGGCTGGAAGTCGTCGGGAAAAGTCTTTCAAGAATATCTTGAGCTATGTTGAGTTCTGAACCCAAGGGAGTTCCATGGCTGTCAACGAAGAGATTTGCTGGTGGGGCTGTCTTTTTGAAGACAGCCTTGTAGATTTTTCCATGTGGGTCCTTGACTAAGCTACAAAATTCCTTCCATGTCTTCTTTTTTGCTAATCTGATTTGTTTGAAGTATGCGGCTCTTTTTGCTTTATATATATTGTAATATTTATCTTTTTCTGGGGAGGAAGAGGATTGAAAACGCCTTCTCAGTGCTCTTAATTGTTTCCTTTCCATTTGGAATGTTAGTGACCACCAAGTGGGAGTTCTGGTCTCATAGTTTTCTGTTTTAAATTTAAAGCAGGAGGAGCAGCAGGAGGTAATAGATTTCTGGAGAGAAATAGTTGCCCTTTCTAGATCGGCAGTGTTATTGCAAATTGAAATTGTTTGGGAGAGGTCTGGAATAAGTGGTTTCAGAAGATAACGAAACTTCGTGGCCACAGAACTTCGTTTTAAAACGCTTAAACTGGACGGTGGAAATTTTATAGTTAAGTGTAATCTTGATGTATTTGTGATCACTTAGGGTTTCATCATCGAGCACCTCCCAAGTTGTGACATTCGCCATATTAGGGTTTGTAACCAGTGTAAGATCTGGCCAACCTTGTTGGTGTTTGAAGGTCCGGACCGTAGTAGCCTAGTGGTTAGGGCATTTTCCTTCCATCCGCAAGGGCTGGGTTCAATTCCCAATGCAGCCAAAGACCCACCAAGTACGTGCGATGACTGTTATCGTTAAATCTGTAGAATTGGAAGTACTGTGGTCTGTCGTTGATCATTTACCATATGTAATGATTTGAAGAAAATTTCCTCGCCCTCCAAATCAAAGTCAAAATTTAGGGAGTGGATCCTCTGGTGATGCCATCTATCGGAAGAATCTTAGAGCAAAGACGTACTTTCACCTTCGTGGTTCTTTGAAAAGAAAGATGCACCCTTCTGACTTAATTGCCTATAGCCGTCGGTTAGCGTGCTTGGCTTATCCAAAATTGAAAACCCTTTTTCAAAAATCAATATTATCTTTTTAAGAAAAGAAAATTATGCTAGAATATAGGAGGAAAAGAATACTTTATATCATTACATTATGCCCTATATCCCCACACTATATCATAATATTGAAAAACATAATATCCTATATTTTTATTTTACAAATGCCGAACATTAGCGTTTAAGGTAGTTGACGGCCTACAGATACTTTTTTATTACGACCTCATACTGAGAAATTATAGTACAATTGTTTAAGTGTTCAAAAGCTTGGTTTATTGGAAGAACACAAAACACAGTTTGAGAAATCCACGACTCCAATTCTATAGAGATGGTCCTGCAAGCAGTCACGTCCAGTCAGTTCTCTAAACAGAGCCATCGCAATCTTTTTTGGAAAGCTGGGAACAGTTCTCTCCACCCTCAGAATCTTTCATCTCTTATCCCTTGCAAGTTGAATCATACATTGTTTAAGAGTTTTTCCAGCAATCAGGTTCATAACAGTTTAGTCATGTGAAAAGAAAGCGGATGATTTAAGTGTTGTTTAATCAAAGCTCCCTTCTTAGCCGATGCATCGTCATGACACTCAATTCAAAAATGGGCAGGAACCTTTGAAATGAAATTCTGTGCACTAATGCCTTAAGCAAGAATCTACATTCAGTAATTCGTTTGGTTATATTTTGAGTATTCAAAAAGGCTTTAAGCGCACTTTTAAGACCTAACAATGTGACTGTTCTTACAAATTAAGAGTCGCAATCCGAAAGTTATTTTCTATAGACATGACAGTAGCTTCGATTTCACTATCGAAGTCACTAGTAAGATGTCTAATTGATAAGTAAAAACTAAAAACTTACTATTGATACCTGTTTGAGCACCCTGCGTTCTCTGTAACATAGAACACCAGTGAATACAATCAACCATTCATTTTCTAAATAGCGAAACTCAATAGTCGTCTCCATTGCAAAAAAATTAGTTGTGAATTAATCATTTCGTCCTTAACAACTCTTTGTAGAAGATCAGGGCATATATTTAAATTCAAAAAGTTCAGTGGAACAAAAGAGATGAGGTAAAATTAGGCAATTTCTCTTCAAATTCAAAGAATCGGATTCCCTCTGAGTAGCTTGGATAAATCTATTTTGATTTTTAAGGTTTCTTAAAACTATATTATAGTTCCTCCAAAAAGAGTTGCCAAGCAAACGCATGAGCTTCTGATATGATAGGATAGCTTTCCTCGTAATAGAATATTGAATAAATTCTAAGGCAGTGAAAAGTTGCATTATAAGAATGTATGTAGTTATATTACCGCTTCAATAACTATTCGTATCGCTTTATTCTGTAAATTTCTAGGTTACGAGTCACATTCTCGGGAGCCGTAATGAGGATTTCACCACAGCAACCAATAATTGGTAGGACATATGATTCTTAAGTATCTACACTACTGACCATTAAAATTACTACACCAGGAAGAAATGCAGATAACAAAATGATATTTATTGGACAAATATATTATACTAGAAATAACAAGTAATTAAAATTTCAAAACATTTGGCTGGATAGATCCTGAGAAATTAGTACCCAGAACAACCATCTCTGGCAGCAATAACAGCAGTTATACGCCTGGGCATTGAGTCAAATAGAGATTGGAATTTCATGTACAGGTACAGGTGCCCATGCAGCTTCAAAACGATGCCACAATTCATCAACCGTAGTAACTGGCATTTGGTGACGAGCCAGTCGCTCAGCAACCATTGACCACACGTTTTCTATTGGTGAAAGATCTGGAGAACGTGCTGGCAGGGCAACAGCTGAACATGTTCCGTATCAAGGAAGGTCCGTACAATACCGGCAACATGCAGTCGGGCATTATCCTGCTGAAACGTAGGGTTTCGCAGAGCTCGAATAAAGGGTAGAGCCACGGGTCGTAACACACCAGAAATGTAACGTGCACTGTTCAAAGCACCGTCAATTCGAACAAGAGGTGACCGAGACGTGTATCCAGTGGCACCCCATACCATCACGCCAGGTGATGGGCCAGTATGACGATGACGAATGCACGCCAGTGTGCGTTCACCACGGTGCCGCCAAACACGGATGCGACCATCATGATGCTGTACACAGAACCTGGATTCATCTGAAAAGATGACGTCTCGCCATTCGTGTGCCAAGGTTCGTCGTTGATCACACCATTGAAGGCGCTCTTGTCTATGACGCAGCGTCAAGGGAAGCCTCAGCCATGGTCTCCGAGCTGAGAGTCCATCCTGCTGCAAACGTCGTCGAACTGTTCGTGCAGACACTTGTTGTCTTCCAAACGACCCCGTTTCTTGACTCACGGCTCGTGACGTGGTTGCACGATCCATTACGGCCATGCGGATAATATGCCTGTCTTCTCGACTGCTAGTGATAGGTGGCCGTTGAGATCCCGCATGGCGTTCCATATTACCGTTCTGAACCCATCGATTCCATATTCTGCTAACAGTCATTGGATCTCGACGGACGCGAGCAGCAATACTGCGATAAGATAAACCGCAATCCCGGTACGCTACAATTCGACCTTTATCAATGTCAGAAACGTGCTGATACGCATTTGTCCTTCTTACACGAGGCATCACAACAACTTGTCACCAGGCAAGAACGTTCAAATGCAATTTGTGTATGAGGAACCGGCTGAACAATTTCCTCATTTAAACACAATGTAGGTGTCGCTACTGACGCCTGCTTTGTCTGAATGCGCTGAAAAGCTAATCATTTGCATATTACAGCACCTTCTTCCTTTCGTATAAATTTCACGTCTGTTGCATGTCGCCTTCTTGGTGTAGCAATTTTAATGGCCAGTAGTGTATTAATGTCTCTTTATCACATCCCAATCTTGAAAACGCCAAGCCTTTTAAGACAGACTCTTTACACGGTGGTGTAGCGAGCACAATTGGCGCCCGGATACCGTACTGATTTTGGCGCCCCATTAAAAAAAATATTAACATAATATATAGAATAAACATGTAATAAGAGTATAATGCAAATAACAACATGAAGGTATCTACTTTAAAATAATCTTAAATATAGATAACTTCAAGGACTCAGATTGTACTTTTAAATTTGAAATAAAAAATCTAGTAAAAAAATCTTAACTAGAATAGGATTCGGAAATGCATCAGTAGAAATTAAACTTACGAAAATTTAAGAATTAGTCAAAGATTGTGTTAGAAAATCATTTTTCTGAGATTTGATAAATCCAAAAGTAAATCATCTGGCAAGATGTAATTCTAAATGTTATAGCAGTCTATATAATGTATGTAAATAAGTAAATTTAAATCAAGTAAATAAATAAATAAATAAATTATTTTTTCGAATATAGTTTTAATTTTTTGACATGGAATTGTTTCTATAAATTTTAATAATCTAAATTGTTCTCTTTTTCCAGATCTTTTAATTTACAAAAAATAAAAGTTATCTATAAGATCTAATTAATATTCAATTTAAACTTTTGTATGGTTTGAATATAAAAATTTATTAAATCTAGAATTCAATTTACTTTTAGTAAATTAAAGTGTGTGATCGTTTTGCGAATACCTTTTACGTCAAATATATAACTTATCTAACGTTTCGGTCTTATTTAATGAAATGAACATACAAATAAATCACAATTATTTTAAATTCTTAAACTGAGAGATTTTTGTATCTTCTATTCTTAGTCACCATGATGTTTTTCAAACTCTTCTGGAAGAATTATTTAATATAGCTTAAAAATACTTCCTCTTTGAAAATAAAATATCACTTTTCTACAAAGAGTAATCAGAATTTATGACATTTCCCATCACGCATTGGGGATTACACATACATTTACAGGATTATCCATATATTTCAATAATTTTTAACATTTGCAGAATTTAGTGGGAATTGTGTATAATCATTGGTTATTATACATAATATTGCCGAATTACTCACTTTTACCGTAACACTCTCTTATAATTTTACTCGGAGAACATTTCTCCCTGAAAATTTTCAATTTATTTTAATATGTTTAATAAGACTTTCCTATGACTTCAAATATATTTCTTAAATAAGAGCTAATTCATATTGAAAAAAGAACTTATTTTTATTCTGAATCATTTTATAACATTAAAAAATCTGTAGCTTTTTACAAAGCCTAATAATTTTGCCATATTTCATTCTATTCCTCTAAAATGATTTCTGAAGCTAAATAGGCTTTCATTCTATGAACTGAAATATAAAGTTAATTAAAGATTAATTATCAAGAAACATTTTATGTGTACACATATAAAAATTTGATCTTTTAACATTCGAAAAAAGAATTTTTCAACACAGTGTATTAATATAAAGGCAACAAAATTACAATTCAAATAAAAATTATTTTCAAAAATCTTTAAATTTTATATATTTTAATATCAAATAAATACTTTTAAATACGCAATTTGATTTTTAAATTTCAAAAGTATACATGTTTGTTAATAAATATTCGCAATGGCTAAAAAATTTGCTAAATAAGCAAAATGTAAAGAATAAGTTGTGGAGAGAAAAAAAAATGTACTCAAAAGTCAACATTCAACTAAGTTTTTAATGAAATAACACTACAGACGAAAATTTGCGAGTGTAAAATGATGTTATTCTAACCGGGTAAATAGTTAAAATAAAAGGAAATTATGAATTTTTCTAGCATTTGGAGGTAATTACTTTTCTATTTCCAATGTTATATCGCATTTCGATTCCAGGAGCACAATTCTCTTGATTGGATGTTGCGGTGCTACCTTGAGAAAAAAAAATTTTTTGGGGATCAGTCTGTTGCTCAACACAGACATTTTCGGTTCAACGAGAATTTTTTCATGAGTGTAACGCGACAGTAGACTGAGGTTACAACAAAGAGTTTGAGGTAAACACAGATTTTTTCTTTTCTTTGGGGCGATGTACTAGAATTTCTCTTAGAAGTTTTTTTTTCCTTGTGCCAGTTAGGCTGACAATATGGGGTGCGCTGCTCCACTTTTCCAACTGAACCATATTTGGTGTGGAATCCGACTGCTTCAGTACACACATGCCATAGGGCATTCAGTACTCACTCCCGTTTATAGGATAAGCAACCATTCACACATCATTCATATAAGGAAAGGACAAAGACAGGATAGATAGAGAGAGAAAGTACATCCATGCCCGAACTGGGATTCGAACCTAGGACCTCCCTATCCGCAGTCAGGCACTCTGACCACTATGGCGGTCGGCCTCTCAGAAGTTTTAAACTCAATAACATTATTTCAGTTACGTTTAATATTCCTTATATTTCCGATACATTTAATTATTTTTAGTAAATGAAATGGATATAAAAATCAATATTTTCAAGTAATTTGATTCTTTTATCATTTTTAGTTTTTTTATCCTTGTCGGGTCGCCTCTTTATTTGATAAGGACAGGGCTCAAGTGAAGTTAATTTAATCAGTAAGTGAAAAAATTTTAAATCACAAAATCATTAGAATTTTTTCATGCAGCATTAATTATTTATAATATTAGTATTATTCTTTAAAATGAAGTTTTCTACAGATTCCCTATAATATACAGATTTAGTTTCACAGATCATTTAAATCAAAAAATAAGAAATTTCGAGTGGAAATGCAATTAAAGATACTTGTTGTTTTTCGAACAAATTTATTAATTAATAATGAGTGACACTCCATTGTTTACAATTACTTCATGCATTCGATTTGGCATCGATTTCACAAGATTTTGAAGGTAATTTAATGGCAAATTTGACCATACATCACGAATTTTGTCGTTTAAGTCCATTACTGACTCAAAGTGGCTGTTTTCGTAAACTTTTTGTGTTATCAATCCCCAGATGTTTTCAATAGGATTCAGATTGGGACTTCTAGCTGGCCAGTCCATAACCTTCATGTTTCGCTTCATGAAAAAGGCTTTTCTGCTTTAGAGTTGTGAATGCTTGCATTGTCTTGTTGAAATATCCTGTAATCTTTATTCATACCTTCGGCATAATTCAACAGAACGTTATCTAGGAGTTCAATATAATCGGAGGAATTCATTTTAGGTGTGATCCAACAGATGGGGGTTGTTCCATAGCTCGAAAAAGCTCCCCACACAATGAATGAGCTTCCGCTAAAATTGCGGGCTATCTGAAATATCCTTTTTGGTTCCTATGCGATGCTAGTAATACTTGCTTCGATGTGATCCATCTAAATTAAACATTTTCTCATCACTGGACACCACATTCTTCCATTCAGAGTTTCTATTTGCATTTTTTTTTTTTTTTCAAATTTAAAACGAGCCTTCTTATGCTGAATACTTAAGAGAGGGTAGCGATGTTTCTTTCTCCATTTAACAACTCCAGATTGATTAATTATTTGTCTGATTCTTCGAGTTGTAACAGATAGGCATAAATCTCTCCTAATTTTAGTAGAATTTACGTTAGGTCTTATTGCCTCGCGAATTATCGGCCGCTTTTGACGGTCACTTAATCTACTACAATTAATTGGACGCCTTTTAACTCCATACATATCACCTAGATTTGAAAAATTGCACCTAACAATTGGAGAGCGATTAATTTTCTTTGCAATTGAACTACTTGAGTAGCCTTCTTTTATTAAAATTCGAAATTTGATCGCTCTTTATCGGAAGCCCGATGTTATATCCCATTATATAACTCCCTTTGAATAATAAATGTTTGAGCCAAAATGTTTTGAAATATTCAATATCAGACACCCTAGAGATAACAAACTACTCATTTTAAGCACTTAAGAAACAAAAATGAATTGGTAGATAGCTAACATTCTAGAGATTTAAAATAAGTGTCTTTAATTGCATTTTCACTCGAAATTTTGAATTTTTTAAACTAAATTATGTAAATACTCACGAAATTAGTTTTTTTTTAATTTTTGAGTGTCTTTAATTGCACTTCCACCAGTGTATTATTCTCAGATTTTATTGAACACAGCCATGCTAGTTTAAGGAACTTATAATTTAGGAGCTTCGAAAAAAGAATAAACTTTGAGATATGGTTTATTTACTTGACACAAAATTCTTGGTACTATAATTCTATTATCACATAATTGTTGTAAATTCAAAATTTCAGTGATTAAAATATGGCGTAACTTATATATTTATAATAATAATTGTAATTATAAAAATAAATTATTAAGAATTCAAGAATGAAGTACTTTACACTCATCCATTCATTTTATTTGAAATAAAATATATTTTGTAGGTTTTATACCTTTCTCATTGAATTTTAAAAACTGCAAATTTTAAGTGCCTTAAAAGAAAAGTTTTCGCTTGTGTTTTAATTATAGTTTGACAAGTTTTTATTAATAATATTTCAGTTTTATAAAATTTCCTTTTTAGAGAGTGATTTTTTATTTTATTTTAGTCAAAATGAGATTAAAACTTCACAATTTTTATTTATACGAGAAATTATTGTTTATTAAATAAAATGTTTTATAATAATTATAGAAAATGAATATCAAGTCAAATAATATTTTAGAGCATCAAAATTTCTACAAAATTATTTTGAATTTCAAAATGATAAGTAACATCACATGCGAGCTCCTAAGGATATATTTCTCAGTCGATGAAATATTCATGAGCTATCTGTTTTTTTTTTTTTTTTTTTTTGTACTTTGAGTATAAAATATCTATTTGCTTAATCAATGTTGCAATTTTTCACAAGTATGCAACTTGATTTAGACATCTTGTAAAAAAATTAGAATTCCAAAGAACATGGTGAATCTTGCTGCATTCACGAAGTCAAATCAGTTACAGATTAGATCATGAGCTTACCTTTTTGGAATCTCCCTAAATTATTGATTCGTAAATCAAGACATATAACATTAACACATATTATTTGATAAATAAGTTGAAACTAAAAACATCTCAAATGCATAAAAGGGAAACTAACCCATACAACTTATATTTCAGAATTTTTATCAGAAAAAATTCAACATATTTCCATCAATACATGCACACGATTTACTATACAAAATGATAAAGCACCACAAATCTTGAGCTAAGTATAAAAAACTGTAAGTAAAGATAATTGAAATTGCGATTAAAAGAACACTTTTTATTACGAATTAAACTATACTAACTTATTAATATGGAAATATAAAAATAGGAACAGTTTCATTTATGGCAAACTCTTCAAGAGAAAATTAAATTTAAAATATATTTCTCCGAATAAAATTGATATTTCAATTAAAAAGAAATAACATTTTTCTGAAAACAATTTTCGTAACTACTATTTGGCACCTTTCTTAAAGCGACGCCAGGGCACGATAGACCCCCTTGCCCCCCACCCCCTCACTACGCCACTGTCTTCACATGGCTTTATTTTTCAAACGTTCCTCATGATTTCTCCGGTTTAAACGAGGGTGGAAAATGAACTCTAAATATATATTTAGTAGAATCATTATGCTGAATAACTACACCCTTAAGAATCAAATTTTTGATGAAAAAAACTGTCTATTCATAGTGAAATATTGGCAAGTACTCTTATTCTGATTTACCATTATATCACTTTTTAAGCACTCAAAGCTATCTCAAAGCATTGTTAATGGTTATATTTAAACCATCCTGTTTCTCTTTTGAAACAATGATCCATAAAACAAAATAATCAATTAAAAAAGCAAAATCTACGCACAATGTCAAAGTGTTTGGGTAATAAAAACCTTAAGCAGAATATGGCTAACCGTTCCCTGTGGAATGTCTCAATCTGTTTAATACTAGAAAGCCATGTCTTATAGCAGAAGCACGTTATGATTGAAAATTCTTGATCCATAAAAAAACATCCTAACATTAATTCCTAAGTTCTGTAATTTCTGAACTGTACGTAGCAAAATAGTAAAGTATTATAAATATTTTAATTTTATTATATATATTTTATATATTATTGTAAATGCGAAGAAATTGCCTTAGAGAAGGAAATATTTGCTTCAGTGATTCACTAATTATATATAATAATATAATTTTATTAGACAATAAATATTTCAAGAAAGTAAGATTTTATTTACAAATGATGCTATCTTTTTAATTTAATTAGTATTCCTAAAATATTAGTTAATGTATAACTAGAAACTTCGATATTTTTTAAAGTTTGAATAGCTTTTGAAACATTCAAAGTTTGAAATATTCATTTTCTAATTATATTTTTTATAATTTTACATTTTCCTATATTTTCGTTGAAAAATGAAGACTTTGCTGAGTTAAATTCAGAATCTACAATTCAATACTCAAAAATTAACGCAATTTAATCCTATAAAAGCATGCTGTTCAAAAAATGTTGCCAAATTCTTTCCCCAGAATATTTGAAATACATGAACACACATTCTGGGGAAAGAATTTCTCTTCTTCAGGCAGAGAGATTGTTTGCTTCTATCCTGCCGGAGATAAAAACCTTGTGGTTTAGAATGTGTACTCTGACAATTCATGGTTTTTACCAGAGAAGTATATGACATTTTATGAATTGACTGCATTATTTAATGAAGTAAACAATTATAAGGAACTTTATTTGGACCATTTAACTCTCTATCAATACCAGTTATTCAATGAATAGTTCAATATTGTGGATATTTATAAAAATATGATGCAGAATCAATTTAATTTTGCAATTATGGAAATAACATTAGTTGTAATACGAATTCACGAAGTATTGCAATATTGTTTTTAGTGAAGACCATGTCTGTTTAGTGAAGAAAATCATTGTTCTTTTGTCCTGGAAGTAAATAACTCAGAAACTCCTGAATAGATTGAGTTATTTGCCACCTTAAGAGAGCCTGTAACTCCTGAAGAGATTTAGCCACTTTAAGAGATCTTTAACTCCTGAAAAGATTGAGCTATTTGCCACCTGAAGAAAGCCTATAATTCCTGAAGTGATTGAGTTATTTGCCACCTTAAGAGAGCCTATACATGTTTCTAGAAAAATGTCACGTTACTGATGGGGTGCAGACATTTTGAGATAGGAAATCTAATTTTACTGTTAACAATGGATTATGTACCAAAAGTAGCAATCAGATTATTAAGTAATCTGATAACACAAAGCAACTAAAACAATTTTCAATCATCAGAAAGAAAACAGAGTATCATTTCCAAAAACTATTTTGACAAAGAATCTTGCTTTCATTACTATTTAAAATAAAATTTAGGCTAAGAAAAACTGAAATATTTAAATCTTTCAATAATCAAACTATTAATTAGGATTTCAGAGTCTTACGAAGAAAATTTAGAAAGGAAAATTCAAATAAACATGCATTGTTTGTTATTCTAATACTACTTAGTATGCTCTGTTTATATATTTCGAAAGGATTTTAAGATTATATATAGGATTTATTCTATTTTTGAGATATAGGCAACTCTTTGGTATTGTACGGCATTTATCAAAATAATTTAATAATTTTCAAAAAATCAGTTAATTAAAAGTAATCTGTAAGTATGTTAAACATAATTAAATAATTTCATCAAGAATACACAATGAATATGTTTAGAAATTTTTTTTAATTCTATCTAATACTGTGCGAATTTAATATTTTAATTAGTTTAATTTAATACTCTCTAATATAATTAGTTTATATTTTTTCCGATTCCCTTAGTTATTGAATTATTTTAGCTCTATTTATAATTTTTTTTTACATTATTTATTTTAATTATCTCAACAAGGCATTACTAACTATTTTAAATTTCGGTTCCTTTTATTATTTAATTTCTATTTATTATTTGACGCAGTTTAAATTTAAATTTATCAAAAGAGTCTTATAAAAACTTTTTTGAAGTATCAGTATAAAAAGTCATTAAGTTGACTGTTCCGTACCCATGAAGCGCTTGTACTGCAGCGCCCTCTTTGTATGTGAGAAAAACTAAGCAAAAATCTGTGAGAGAGAAGAGAGTCGAGTTACTGCTTTCGAGAAGAGCAGATGTAAAATGAGTGAGGTGAATCACATCTATGAAAAATAAAGAATTTGTTTTATTCTCAGAGTTTTATAGTCCACTTCATTACATACCTGAGCTACACAAACATTCTGGTCCCCTTCGCAGGAGGTTTGATGAGGTATTGCCTACAACGAGTGCGAGAATGAGTAAACACCAACAACCCAACTGTCTTTGAGAGCAATATCAGTTGCTATCAGGTATATGCTTGAGCGTTTTTGGTCATTCACTCCCATGAGATAATTTATATTATTAATTTGAATTAATTGTGTTGAACTTAATAACAATTTTTATAATTTGTGTTGTTGATTAACTTAGTAATATATAAATTTAAAATTGAGTCTTTAGTTCCGTTTTCAAAATGTTTTAAAACGTGAATAAAATTGATTGGCAAGTTGCGGCTACGGAGTTAGGACAGGTCATTACGGATAAAATGACAATTGTAGAGTTAACGAACATTATAAAGAATAATGTCACGTTTAAAAATGAGCCCGAATATGTGACTGATCTTCTAAAATCTATAAAAGAGAACCATTTACTAGAGTTAGAGATAATTGAGAAAAATAAGCAAACAGAGTTGCAATTAGAGCAAATAAAATTAGAGAGAATGAAAGCTGAATTAGAATTAACACACTTGAGAGTAGACTCAAAAATTGTAGAAACTAATTAAAAAAATAAAACTCTTTAGATTTCTTAATAAAAAGCATTAAAACATTAACGATTAAAATACCGAGTAAACCAGAAGGCTGGAATCTATTTTATACTTTGGAGACAGCATTTGTAACAAAAACTGTTTCAAATAAATTTAAAGCAGAGACTCTTTTATATTTACTCGGTGAAAAAGCTTCAAATGTATTTTCTTACATAGGTGACAAGGAATTAAATAATTATGAAAAAGTTAAAGAAATTATTCTCAGAATTTATTTATTATCAGAATAAATTTAAAGCAGAGACTCTTTTATATTTACTCGGTGAAAAAGCTTCAAATGTATTTTCTTACATAGGTGACAAGGAATTAAATTATGAAAAGTTAAAGAAATTATTCTCAGAATTTATTTGAGCCCACACCACAATCGTGTTTCGAGCAATTCAGAAGAACAATACAGAAAACAATAAGACACCCAAATGAAACTAATGTCCAGTTCGCTTCGCGCTTACAAATTTTAATTACTTAAAATTGAGAAAAGTGGCTGATTTTGCGAAATTGAAACAATTACTTGTATCTGATAAATTATTTCCAACAATAGATAGAGAAACCGTGGCTCATATCAGTATTAGACAGTGAGATACTTGGTTTGAACCCATAAAATTAACAAAAGAAATTGAGTTATTTTATGTATCTCGAGGGAAACCGCTAACGGTAGAAAATAAAATAGTGAATCCGAAAACTCAACCCGCAAATCAAAGAAATATTTCTTGAGTATTTTTATCTGATTTTAAGAATTCAAAATGTCTTTGTTCAGAAAATCTTCCCTTATATAAATGCAAAAATTACATGGCTTTACCTGTTTCTGATAGATTAGAGATAGTTAAGAAAAATAATTATTGCTTTAACTGCCTTGGTAAGCCCCAAGTAAATAAGTGCAAATCGCGGTTTTCATGTTACTTATGTCAAAGAGGGGGAGTCACAAAAGGCTGCATCACTACTGTTAGCATTTTCCGAGAACTGAAGAGTTACCGCCTGCACAAAAAGAAAGCGTTAACCGACCCTTATCAGCCCCTCGTGAAGAGTCTTCACCTTCCCCACTTGCCCCGATCTTCCATTCTAACCAAAACAACCCAGTTCTTTCTACGCGAATCGTAAGTCTGTCAAAAACTGTTTTGCTCAGTACGGTAATTTGCTTGCTTTAGAGAGCATGAAGAAAATTTTTACAAAGCGCGCGCTATTTTAGATCAAGGCTCAATGAATAATAATGTAACGACTGATTGTGCAAATTGCTTAGGATTAAAACGAAATAAAACCAATTTGACAGTCTGTGGTATAGGTGATATATGCACAACAATCAAATTGGTTGCTAAAACTAAAATTTCTAATTTAGAGGGAAATTTAAAAAGAGTTAGAATTTTTAGTTGCGTCTAAAATTACTGATTTCATGCCATTAAAGATGCTTAAGGTAAATGTACCAGAGTTAAAATAAGTAAAATTAGCAGAAGGAAACTTTAATAAAAAGGTTGCATAGATTTACTTTTAGGCGCTGAAATATTTTACGAATTATTACGTCCAGATCAGATTTTTCCTGTAAATAGTGATTAAGTTCTTCAAAATACCGTTTTTGGTTACGTTGTTAGTGGGAGTTTACCCACTACAATGCAGGGAAAAGTACACTGCGGATTAATTAAGGATAATACTGCTTTACATGAAGCAATAGAGAAATTTCAAGAGATAGAAAATATTGAAACTAAAATTTCTAAAAATAAAGAAACAATAATATGTGAAGAAAACATTTCAAAACAAATGTTAAGAGAGACAGTACATGGATATATATAGTTAAAATGTCTTTAAAAGAAGACCCAAAATGTTTAGGTAAATCTAAAGAAATTGCATTAAAAAAACTAAATTCGTTATGGAATCGTTTTTTAAGAGAGCCTGACTAGTTAAATTTATATAAGGAATTTTTGAACGAGTCTGAGAAATTGGGCCACATGACAGAAATTCCAGATGGTGAGGAAGAAGTAGGAACATATTATGTACCCCATTTAGGTATTTATCGCCCTGATAAAAGTACTACAAAACTTCGCGTAGTATTTAACGCTTCTTCTCAAACAACTTTAGGAAATTCACTTAATTCCTTACAATTTAATGGTGGTACTTTACAAGAGGATCTTTTTTCAATAATGGTGATGTTTCGTAAGCACATTTATGTTTTTGTAGCAGATATTAAACAAATGTATATAAAGGTTTTAATTTATCCTAATCAAATTAAACTTTTGAGAATTTTTTGGAGAGAGGGAGGGAATGAACCAGTTAAAACTTATGAGCTCCACGAAGAGATCAGTGCTTTCTACAATAACACGAACTTTTGATCCCCTTGATCTCTTGAGTCCAGTGATTACTAAAGCAAATATCTTCTTGCAAAAACTTTGGTGTTTAAATCTAGAGTAGAGTGATGACCTTCCTGCAATGGAAGCACAGCAATGGCAGAACTTTATTGAAACTTTGCCAACGATCAACAATGTTAAATTTAAACGATACATGTTGATAGACAAATCAATGCACATTGAGGTTCATGGATTTGCGGATGCATCTGAGTTTGCGTATGAATGTGTCATCTATTGCAAATCAACATCTGAAACTGGAGATTCTGAAGTGAATTTGCTTTGCAGCAAGTCACAAGTGACACCTCTTAAGGGAGTTACGACCTCGAGGTTGGAACTGTGTGCAGCAGTTCTTATAGCGAAGCTTATTACAAAAGTTAAAGATGCCTTACAGCTTAAGGAATGCAGTAAGAATATCTATTTGTGGAGTGATTTCATGATAACTTTTTCGTGGATCCGGAAGGAGCCTAACCTGCTAAAGACTTTTGTTGTCAACCGAGTTGCTCTAATACAGAACTTGACAGAGATTCATCAGTGGCCCCAAGTGTCATCGAGGGACAATCCTGCTGACCTTATCTCGAGAGGAATGGAACCTAATAAACTTATTGAAAGTGAACTATGGCTTAACGGCCCCAGTTTCCTTGCTGAAGAAGACTATCCCAACCGATAAATTCCGTCATTAGTGATACAAGATGAGTTACGCTGAACCGAGAAATATGCCTCAAAATGACTCATCTGTGTTGATTTTAACTTAAAATTCCTTTATTTATGACTTACTCAATATTAGTAATAATTATACTAAAATACTGCATGCTTGCAAGTTATATTTACAGATTCCTATACAACTTAAAGAGCTCTACTAAAAGTGGTTAGTTGAATTGTCAACAGAAGAAATCAATGTAGCAGAAAAATTCTTAGTAAAAGAGGTTGAGACTAGAATTCCCCTTGGAAATGAAATGTTTGGGTCAACAAAAACCTGTACCTGATAAAAGTAAGATAAAATGTTCATGCCCATTTATAGATCAGAATGGATTATTAAGAGTAAATGGTAGAGAATAAAAAAATGCAAGTATAAATTTCAATAGTAAATTTCCTATTATTCTTCCAAAGGGCCATAAGCTCACAAAAATAATCATAGAAATATATCATAAGCGACGTTTTCGTTTATGTCCAATGGCTTTGCTGAATTATGTCAGACAAAAATTTTGACCTGTACAAATTAAAACAACGTGTCAAAAAATTGTGCATGATTGTATTACATGCTTTAAAGTTTAACCGATAGGAGTTGAGCAATTAATGGGTGATTTCTGTGGACCATTTAATATAAAATATAAACATCAAAGAAAAGGTTTTTTGCACAAAGTATATATATGTATCTTTATACGTTTGGTTACTAAAGCCATTCATCTTGAAATGGTAACAGATTTAACATCAGAAGCATTCATTGCATGTTTAAAGAGATTTGTTGCTCAAAGAGGTTTATGTTCAAAACAATATTCTAATATTACAACAAATTTTACATGTGCAAGTAAAGAATTGTCCAGACTGCGCCATTTAGTTTTAAAACCAGATAAGAAACTTGTGCATATAACCTGTCAATCGAGAGAATTGATTGGCATTTTCTTCCTCCTAGAGCACCCGATTTTGGTGGTTTGTGGGAGAGTGGTATAAAAACTTTTAAATTTCATTTTACTAGAGTCTCTTTCAACGCTAAGCCTAATTATGAAGAGTTTTTAACCGTCATTACTCAGATAGATGGTATTCTTAACTCCAGACCACTTATTCTTCTGTCCTCAGATACTGTTGTGTATGATGTATTAACACCTACTCACTTCCTAATTGGTAGACCTTTCAATGCTATTGCTGAACCTAATTTAATTGTCATTAATAAAAATAGAGTAACTGAAAAAAATTAACAAAACTTATTTAAATTTTTTGAAGAAATGTCAGGTGCAATATCTAAATAATTTGCAACAGAGGTCCAAATGGGGAATTAGGAAGAAAATGTTAAAACCAATGAGATAGTGTTCATCAAAGGTGAAAATCTACCTCCTCAAAAATAGTCATTAGGTAGAATAGTGTAACTCTATCTGGGCGATGGCAAACGGGTCAGAGTTGTTAAAGTAAAAACTTCAATAATTTTCAAAAGACCCATTTCAAAAATTTGAATTTTACCTGTTAGTATACAATTTGCTATTATATTTTATGTATTACTTATAATAATTTGTGCTTATATTAATTTTGCGTTTTTGTGTTTAATTCATGTTTATATTAATCATTGTGCGTAAGGTTTTTTAAGTATTTGTATGTTCATTGGTTGAATGTAACATTGCAACGTGGGGCAGGATGTTCCGTATTCATGAAACGCTTACAGCAGCGCCATCTTTGTATGTGAGAAAAACCTAACAAAAAACTGTGAAAGAGGAGGGAGTCGATTTACTGATTTTGAGAAGAGCAGATGTAAAATGAGTGAGGTGAATCAGCTACGAAAAATAATTACTTTATGTTCAGAGTTTTACAGTCCACTTCATTACATACCTGAGCTACACCAACATTGACTTCATTTCAAAGAATGCTTTAAGAAATACAGATACTTATACAAATACATATACTTAACGGAAAAAGTGTATAGATGCAAATTCAAAACAATATGTTAAAATCTTATATGGAGTTACTTTAAACGTTTTAAATTTGAAGAAGCTATTGATAGATTTTATTTTAAAGCATAAATTTTTAATAATTAAGTTTCTTGAGAAACACGAATTTACCAAATTATAAGACAAAAGAGAGAGACGAGCACAATTTCATAAATATACGTTTCTAATACTGTTCTCGTCAGCTTGCCATACAAAACTTAAGCATCAAAATTATATAAATAATTTATTATACTTAAACACAACAATATGATTTCCTTTGGGACATTTTTTCGAATGAAATTGTTAATTTAAACTGATTTTAAAATATATTGTTTATAAATAGTTTTAATTTAACTTGCATACTATTCTAACACATGGGTAAATGGTCGTTGAATTTATAATATAACCGAATAAGTTGCCCATAAATGTTATCTTTAAGTGGCGTTAGCTAATGTTTCCTCAGTTAAGTGAATATATCTGAGAAAGCAAATGCTGTTGTTAAACATAGAAAAAGCTTGTAATTGTGTTTTATATAAACTAGATTAATAAGATAATAATTAGAGTTATATATATATATATATATATATATATATATATATATATATATATATATATATATAAAATAACCATAGAAAATTTTAGGGAACTTGATTTGGACAAAAGAATATTTTATGTGTCGTTAGTATATTTGAATCTATTTAATAAATTTTTCATGTTAAAGGATAATTTTCCTGTGCTATTAATAACTGATGTACTACAACTAAAATTATATTAGTATAAAAAAGTATTATATTAAGATTAATTGTCTAATGTTATTGCTTGAACGATCAACAATTTGATAAGTATTGCTGATGGTTAATACATACTCAAAGTGATAGTTGAAAGTGATTATAATAATTTAAATAAAGGTTTATGAATTATATTTCTCTTAATAACAATGCCTTAACGGATAAATTACAATAAAGTATTCCATGAATAGACAATTTCTTTTTGTAATTTTAAAGTGGAATAAATCATTTTATTTTAATGGGATAATGTCATATTTCTAATATTCTCCAACAAAAGATAAGTTCATAAGGTTTAGTTAATTTGAAATTTCCTGTTTGTTGGCTCACTTTCAATTTAACCCAGAGCATCGAATTGGGAGCACCTTTATTCACTTCACTTTCCTCCTTCAAAATTGCGATTTTGGCTCTTTTTTTCTCCTTTTCTTTGTCTGCACCCCAAAGACATCATCCATCTTAATCGCTCACCCGACAGACGCATATAAATCTCGTCTAATTTTCAGAGAAATAGCATTCGTATTGCTGTAGGAGAAATTTATATAAGTGTTTTGTTTTTTCGTTACGAGATTTACTCGCCAAGACATATCTCTTTGATAACTTATCCGGACGCACCCTCGGCCGCTCCGTAGTTCCTTGGCGCGATTCAAATACCACCGACAAGTTCAGAGATCACGATCTGGCAACTTTGAGCTCGAGATTTATAGATGTTATTACCCTCAAACGTCAATTCTGTGTTTTGCTCTTTATTTTTTAATCGAAGTTCTTTCACAACTCCCTTGCTGAGGTATTTTCCATCAGAATAGAACTCTATCAGTTCCTGGTTTGGATAACTGCCAAAGTATAGGTAGGGTTAAATAAGAAAGAAAAAAATGCATATTGATCGCTTTTCAAAACGTAACCCCGAAGTAATTCCGAATTATAGTTTATGAAATAATTCGAGGAAATTCTTTACCCGCCGCTTTGATAAATGACTGCTGAGAATTCCTTTCATATCAGAAACGGAAAGTTTTTTACATGCGCCAAATGATAAAAGAAATTAGTCCTTGATGGATTTACTGGGAAAAGATAGACTGAAAACACGTGGAGTTAAAAACTCCATAAAACCCGGGCCGCTCGTAATTCCAGAGAATACGAAGAACTCTTTACGACGAGGCACGTCCGCGGAGGGAGCAGGTCCAACGTCAAAGGGCACTTCATTACCGAAGAGCTATTTATGCTATTATAAAAATATCATAGCTTAAAAATTGCCTCTTTGTTCCTTTGTTTGAATCTGCACTCCGATAATCTAGAAAGAATTGCTTCTGATTAATCTTCGTTTTGCAGTTTTTTGCGAATTTGCGTTTTCAATAGTTAAAAAAAGTTCAAATAAAGATATCTAAAAAAACTTATTAGCGAAATTATAAAAGGATTTTATTAATTCAATTTATTAAATTCTTTTGATTTTATAGTGTACCGGTACAAGATAATTAATGTGTCTCTTTTGTAAACAAAAGTTATGAATCCCGTTACTTAAGCAGAAGTTCATAATGTTAATCGGGTCGATTTCTATTACTAAATCACAGTTTTTATAGTCAGGAAACAACAGTTGCGCCAGAGTATACTTCCTTGCACCTAGATCAGAGTTGGACTATACCATACAATTAGAAAATTAAGAAATTAAGAAGTATTGAGTTGTCAACCTCGTCCCTTGACATTTGCTACAAACTAGATTTGTTAAAATTTCCGATCGAATTTTCTTAAAATTATAATATCAATATAATTAAATGGACTAGATAGCTTTATATAATGTATAAAGTACAAAAAGTCAAATACTATTATTTAATCACGTTTTTATATTAGATAATTATGGTGTATATAGATAGTAATTAAATAATTATAGATAGGTTTGCCATTGCATATGATTATGTCTGACATAAGATAATTAATTTGATAAGGATTCATAATTTAAAATTTATTCTGATTTACAGCTAATATGCAATACTGATTGGAAATATTATTACTTTAATAATATTTCCTCTTCTTTTTGGGGATTAATTTTTCTAGACTATACTATAAATTGGGCTTCAGACAACAGTCTGAAATGTTATCTTTGTTAAACAGTATCATGAATTGTCTCCTCATAATGACATAACTTATTTACAAAATGAAATATTATCAAAACCATTCTTTTAAATTTCCAATAGAGTTTATACTGAAGATTTTTTAATATGTTAAATCAGAAATAAATTTAAGATGTGATCTCGGAATTAAAATGCTGCTTAAATGATTACAAAACCAAAAGAAGGAATTTTTATCCAATTTTCGCTTTAATTTTTCCTAATTTGCTTAGAAATTTTAAAATCTGTAGAAATCGAGTGCACTATAATCTTCTATAATAATTATAAATTCCATATTTTGATAACTGAAATCTTACACTCTCTCATTTAGTGGCTTGACTAATTTTGATTTTCATAATCTATAACTGTAAAAATTATCATGAATTTTAAAAATTCCCACATCTAAATTATCAAGATTTAAAAAGAGAAATTATTAAAATTACAAAAATATAAAATGTTTATAAAATTTAACAATAACGATAAAAAAACATTCCAAAGTCCACACAACATTCATATTTCTATCAGTAATACAATTTGTTTTAATAATACATTTTTTATTTGCTTATATTAACATTAAATTAAAATTCAATCAAAATTTTTAAGTTTGATAATCAAATTTTCAAACCAACGCTGATGTAAAAAAATTTTGATTTCTCATCCATAAAGCTCCTTTATGAAATTAATATTTAATTATTTTACATTCTTTTCACTACTTTCTAAATAAATTTCTCTTAGGAATTATGATACTATTATTCTAAATTCAAATATCTAAACTCCATTTCAGAAGATTAGAATATTTGAAATGTAAATGTTAATCTTTTATCCACCTTAGTCGAAATTTCATCAGTGTATTTTCGTGATAATATCCTCGTTTGAGGGAGAATGTCATTTTCCTTGTCATCAAATTAAGCATCACTTAATAAAATTATCTTTGTTATACGAAAACCAAATGGTTTTTTATCACAGGTAACGATCACTAAAATATAGGATATATAAATTGAATTTATATTTTAAAGTAATAACATATTTATTTCAGTCAAAATGATTTTTAACACACTGAATAGATAATTTAACATATATATAGTTTAACTATATCCCGCAATTTATTTCCATTTTATGCTTTTCAGTAATGAAAATACTTTTAATACAAAATGATATAAAAAATCTTTTAGATGTAATTCTATACTTTATCAATTAAAATTATTCATTATTATTATTAATAATATTTTTTCTTCTAATTTTGCAGTGAGTGTGTTGAAGGTAAAATTCTTTCCTTTAATACTTTAATTCTTATCTCAATGTTTTTTATATCGATTCATAGATTTTACCTCAATAGATGTATGTGGGAAGAAAATTTGAGTTTAGAAATGAAAAATATAAATTACTAAAGAAACGGAAAATAAATATAAATTTTCATTTGTTTATTTATTATATTTAAATATTTCTGCGTTTTTTAAATATAACTTTTTAAAGCTGTTAATAAATTTCTTACAAAATTAGTTGTTTCTTAACAATGTTAATCTAAGATAAAATGACTGAAATATTGCAATGAAAATGGTAGAAATAAACGATTAAAATATTAAGGTGATCTATTTTCAGGCAGAAATAGATAAACTAATTAAAATTAATTGTCTGATAATATTTGATGCGATTTCTTTTGACAAAGATTAAAAAATATGTATTAACAAAAATCCCCAGTGAAATATTTAAATCTAACACTCAATTATTACCCTGAATATATTTCATCGGCATGTAAATTCTTTTGTTCTTTAGACCTTAAAAACTTACTCAAATTTGTAAGACATTGACAAGTTTTAGAGTGCATTTCTCTCACTCTTTCAAACTGTTTCGTTAAAAAATTTATAGTTTAAAATTCCCGAACTGTTCACATTTACTTTACAAAAAGATGAGCTGATACACTTTTAATTGCCTGTTTAACGTTTTAAATTAATTTTTTAATAGATTAATTTTAAATGATAGTAAAATATAATCTAAATTTTAAGAATCTGCAGCTGAACCATTACTGACATACAGTGGGGCCATGGTGTCCTGGTGCCCATGGTGCCTCATCATCGGAAGGTAGTGAGTTCGAGCGCCAGCTTAACCGAAAATCCGTCTTGTTCGCTAATGGCAACTAGGGCACGTTAAAACTGGGTGTAGTCGTAATGTCCTCCAAGTGTGATGATATCCCTGGGAGAGACAGGCTAAGTATTGGGTGGGTCTTCTGCATGGTCCTTGCTTCAAAATCACGAAGACTCCCCCGGCTGTTTCTATGTAACTGTTAAAGCCCAACTCTAGGATATGTACAGGGAAGCACGCTGGTGTCACAACAGCAACTCGCATACAATAACTTTATGCCGGCTCTCGTCTTATCTCAAACAACATATTTGTTTAAATAAAATTTTTTTGGAAAGAGAATTATAAGAACTCACGTATTGGATAGAGTGACAAGCTGAAAGTGTTGTAAAATATGTTTTTTAGAGCATTCATCTAATTCTGTCCACCAAATAAATTTTCATAGAAAAGATCTCATATTCACATGTATTGATTGTAAAGAAGCAAAACTAGAAAAATTTTCATGAATCTTCATAATCTGACATGCATGCGGAAAATTAAAACCTTACATGATTTTTTTGTTTCTCGACAACGACTTTTTTTGACCACAAAATTTGTTTCGTCTGATCACCGTAGTTTGACTTATAGGCCGAGGTTCCTATTACTCTTGTTTTGCTGTTATAGAAGTTCAATGAGTTTTTGACGACACTGAATAGAGTAAATGAATAGTTACTATGCATTCCAACTATCATATTACAATAAAAAATTTCACTTCATTGAACCTGAGATGTAAAGATTCATTTAAAAAAGATCTATAGGAATGCCTTCTTTAAGAGAAGTGTAAATGTCACTTTCAGCAATTAGATTTATATAGCGAGTTACGTCTTCTATGGCACTCAGTGGATACTGACGTTATCAATACCACTATGTAATAGCACTCAAGGAATGATGCGTAATACGCATGTAATGTTATCAGTATACATTCTGATAACACTCTATGCATTGTTGGTACTTCAAGAGAAAGTACAAATAGGAAAAGTTGATAGTTAAATTCAAATCAGAATTATTTATAATAAAAATATCAAATAAACATCGAACATGAATATGAGAGAAATCTAACTTGGTACTATACATTAAAAGTATCTTCATATCTCCAATTTTAAATCCTTTTGATTTCCAATTCAATAGAATGGGGTTTCGAATGCCAAATATTTGATGATTGAATATACACGTTTCTCAGGGCTGAGATAATTTCTATAGACAATTTTCAGAAATATTACAAAGCGTCTTTTAGAAATTGCAAAACTTGTTTAAGGAACACGTAAAAGTCCTCGAAAGGCCACTGTTTAGTGATAATACAGTGCGCACGAATTACTCAATGTATTTAAGTTAAGAAACTTATCATTTATATTTAGCATTTACCACTTCAGCCTAATCTTTAGTGTTTTATTAGGAGAAATTCTTTTTAAAATACATATATATTGCTTAGTTTTTATTGTAAGCATTAGTCTTCAATAAAGCTTCTATATAAAAGGACAAATTATAGTTGTATTTCATGAACTTAAAATACGAGTAACAACTATAGTATTCTATAACCAATCATATTATTGCTAAAATGTTTCAAAAGTAATTAATGTAGATATAATTTAGTTGGGAAAATTTGATAACATAATTTTTTCAAATGGCTTTTAAAATCAAGCAACAAATGGAAAATTGGTGATAACTCAAAAAATACATTATTTCTTGTAACTTAATTCCACTTGTAGCTTTAAAAATCGAAAATGGTTAGCATTTACACTTCGTCACATTAACATGTACATAAAACTTTTCGCCTTTGGACACACAAATTAAACCCAAAATTATTTCTTAATAAAGAGTACAGTCACCCAAAAAGCAATAAAGGTTTCAAGGCGATATCACATACTGCATGCGCTTATGAGGATATTAGTGTGTTATATGGGTTGCAATATCACAGAAAGCAGTTGTGTTCGCATATGAACTTTGAACTTCAAGAGAGTACTCTAAATATACTGAATAGAATCCTAAAGTTAAAACGATTGCCAGCCCTCCATTTTGAGTTCAACTTGTTCTTCATAAGATATTTGGTCATAAAAAAGGAAATGAGTGGGAAAACTTTTTGCTTGATGGCATGATGACACAATAATGGCGGTTGAATAATAGGATTCAAAATGTCGTCTATGTACAGAAGAGCATTAGCAGTACCAGGTGGAAATTGCATGTATAAATCCACATAAGAATAGTCTTCTTTTCAAAAGCATTTATCTCCTGATTGAATATCATTTTTCCTGTCTGTTGAGGAAAAATAGATTGGCGTACATCATTTTGTGTCAGCATTTATATCATTTTAAAATGAGTCAAGACAGTGGCGAAAAAAGCGTATCTTTGATATTTGGCCCAGTTTATGTGACTGAGTGCTCAAAATTGAAGCACTTTCTCCAGTAATAAGATGTAAGCGGACACCACAAAATTGCGATTACTTTTCTCATGCAAAGTTTATTGTACAGACTATCCACCATAAAGCCCTCTATGTACTGTCCTTACTTGTCTTCCTTACAGTAGATGTAACCTTAATCAAGACAGAGATGCAACTATCCTCTTTTTTACATTCCCTTAGTCATATACTCTAGGCTCTTCTCCACATAAAATCATTTTCGGGCTACTTTCAGTAAGCTTTTGAAAAACTAAAACTACACTACTGGCCATTAAAATTGCTACACCAGGAAGAAATGCAGATAACAAAATGATATTTATTGAACAAATATATTATACTAGAAGTAACAAGTGATTAAATTTTCAAAACATTTGGCTGGATAGATCCTGAGAAATCAGTACCCAGAACA
Source organism: Latrodectus elegans (assembly GCA_030067965.1). Lineage (NCBI taxonomy): Eukaryota > Metazoa > Arthropoda > Arachnida > Araneae > Theridiidae > Latrodectus > Latrodectus elegans. The sequence goes on from CM057820.1 coordinate 126,647,030, forward strand.
ACCACCTCTGGCAGTTATAACAGCAGTTATACGCCTGGGCATTGAGTCAAACAGAGATTGGATTTCCTGTACAGGTACAGATGCCCATGCAGCTTCAACACGATGCCACAATTCATCAACCGTAGTGACTGGCGTTTGGTGACGAGCCAGTCGCTCGGCAACCATTGACCAGACGTTTTCTATTGGTGAAAGATCTGGAGAACGTGCTAGCCAGGGCAACAGCAGAACATGTTCCGTATCAAGGAAGGTCCGTACAATACCGGCAACATGCGGTCGGGCATTATCCTGCTGAAACGTAGAGTTTCGCAGGGCTCGAATAAAGGGTAGAGCCACGAGTCGTAACACACCAGAAATGTAACGTGAACTGTTCAAAGCACCGCCAATGCGAAAAAGAGGTGACCGAGATGTGTATCCAATGGCACCCCATACCATCATGCCAGGTGATGGGCCAGTATGACGATGACGAATGCACGCTGCCAGTGTGCGTTCACCACGATGCCGCCAAACACGAATGTGACCATCATGATGCTGTACACAGAACCTGGATTCATCTGAAAAGATGGCGTCTCGCCATTCGCGCGCCCAGGTTCGTCGTTGATCACACCATTGAAGGCGCTCTTGTCTATGACATACCGTCAATGGAAGCCGCAGCCATGGTCTCTGAGCTGAGGGTCCATGCTGCTGCAAACGTCGTCGAACTGTTCGTGCAGACACTTGTCTTCCAAACGACCCCATTTCTTGACTCACGGCTTGTGACGTGGTTGCACGATCCGTATGATCCATTGGCCATGCGGATAATATGCCTGTCTTCTTGGCTGCTAGTGATAGGTGGCCGTTGAGATCCTGCATGGCCTGAATCCATCGATTCTGCTAACAGTCATTGGATCTCGACCGACGCGAGCAGCAATACTGTGATAAGATAAACCGCAATCCCGGTACGCTACAATTCGACCTTTATCAAAGTCAGAAACGTCTGGTACGCATTTCTACTTCTTAAACGAGGCATCACAACAACTTTTCACCAGGCAACAATGTTCAAATGCAATTTGTGTATAAGGAACCGGTTGAACAGTTTCCTCATTTAAACACAAGGTAGGTGTCGCTACTGGCCCCTGCTTTGTCTGAATGCGCTGAAAAGCTAATCATTTGCATGTCACAGCACCTTCATCCTTTCGTATAAATTTTACGTCTGTAGCATATCGCCTTCTTGATGCAGCATTTTTAATGGCCAGTAGTGTATTATCTGGAAATCAATTGCACAACTGTTGTACCACGAAGAGGATGACATTTAGTAATCTTTCAACAACCCACTGCCGTGAGTATGATTCGAAGTAACATTTTAATACAATGCAATTCTGCTGCGATATATCACCTCGAATTCGCCTTTTACAATTAAAATTCTTAAAACTATTAAACAAACCGTCATTCTCTAAATCCCAATTTTCGAAAACAGACGGTTTTAAGTTGTTTTGGGGAAATCATCATTTAGTGATCGGGTGGATTAATCAACACATTGTGGATTAACCGTTATTTCCTGGTTATATTATGCCTAGGCAGTTTATATTTTCATATACACACAATTCAGCTTTGTAATATATCAAATATATCCATGAATTTAGAACTATTTTTAGTTGTTTTATCTCAATTTTCCAAGTTTTTCTTACGCGAAGATATAAGTTTGCTTTGAAACTCGTTTTCTTGATGTAATTATTTACTTATCAATACACAATATGTTTATGAAAACTTTTATACCTCGGGTAAGGGTCTAGAAAAATCTAGTGATTATTTACATGAATATATAATTTTAGAGATTTTTGAGTTTCGGAGGCAACACTCAGACAATAATTGTTGTGTTTATTTAGTTGTTCTAAAAATGTGAAATGATGTAAAAATAAATTCATAAACCGAAAATAAAGAAGATACGTTGAAATTATTCTCACAATAACCCTTTATTTAAAGATATATTCAAATAAAGAGATTTTACAAGATAAAAGTTTCTAAAAAATAATATATTTTCAAAAGTGACAGATGAAAAAATAATAAAACTATATTTCTTTTCTATAAGATTACTGTATTTAACATTTTTATTTAATGATAGGAAAGAGAATTTTCTTTTCAAAAATACCGGATTCAAGTACAAAAAAATAAAAAAAAATGCAGGAAAACAAAAATTACTCCCTTAAAAACTACTTCAAAATATTTGGCTCTTACATTTTTATTTTTTCAAACTAACTTTATTTTTCAGTCATTACTCTTTTTTAAAACAGGGAAATAATATGAGTTTCATTTTTTATGCATATGGAAATATGAAATAAAATTATACATTTATCTTTCAATTACATGTTTTCCTTTGTATACTAAAAAATTTTCCTTTTTTAAGTAAAAATTTTTTGTTATAAGAGTTTAAAGTATATATATATATATATATATATATATATATATATATAAACTTATAACAAAAATTTTTTACTACAGCATTTCCAGTACAGATTTACATTAGTTTTAAAAAAATACAATTAGTAATTAAAATGTTCTGAAAAAATATATCATAAAGAAAAATTCATTACATGCGTTGGCATTTTTTACTAAGCTTCTTTTTACATAAATTTATGAGGCTGATAAATATAATACACATCGATACTGGATTGATTTGACTTCACTGATATGGTGTGCAGGTTAGCCTAGAAAAACTAAATTTGAAATTCTAGCACTGAAATCATATTCCGATTCATTCCCTTGAAAATAGTTTGAAATTTGTAAAAATATGAGGTAGCTTTTTAGAATATATTATATTTTGTGTTTTAATAAACATATTGTTATAAATAAGAGAAACATTTATATAAAGGCACAATTATGAGTAAAAATAAATTAATCTGAATTAAAATTAAATTTTTTCATAAAAACAAGTAAATGCCTAATATTTTTGCTCAATGAATTAGTGAAATCACACTCTGAAATTACAGCAAAGTTACGTGTTTCTAGTCTCATTTTCTTTTAGTTTTAATTCAATGTGTTAAAAATTGAGAAAAATTCCTTAATCCTATGTTGGAATTTTTTTTTTACTTTTATGTACATTACTACAATAAGCCCCTGCATGATTTTTTAAAATAAATTTCATTTGAATAAAATGATTAAAAAATGTGCGAAATTAAATTTATATTTTGCGAAGAAATAACCTAATCGACAGTGTGTGACTGAATGTAACGCTATGCTGTCAATGAATAATATAACATCAATGAAACACACAAAAAAATATGAATTAAATATCATCAAATACTACAAATCTCTATATTTGTAGTATCATAACATGAATTATCTCTGATATATGAGTTGAGGAACCTTGTCAATATTTTTTACATCTTTCTTAACTTTTGGGCATAGTTCTTTAAAAAAATTTTTAAATCTTCTAAACTATCACAAAAAGAAAACTATTAAAGTGATTTTGATACAAATCTTCCATCCCAAGCATATACAAGAAGATTTCAAGAATAAACTTCAATAAATAGGTCATTTCTAGTTTAAAACACTACTGGCATTCAGATGGTAACATCTGGAGAGAATGCTTTTGTCATCGAAAGACAGGTGAGATTTGAATACGCAAGTGATTTAGTCTTCAGCGCATTTAAATGACGCAGGAGAAAAAAATTGATTTATGAAGCCCTGATTAATAAAAAAGATGTGCACTGAATTTATCATAATATATCTCAAATAAAAATAAGAAATGTTTGCTAACTAGTGTCGGAATTCGATTGATGCTGGATAATTGCCTATCGAGAGTGAAAATTATTGTTCTATAATATCGAAATTTGTGCTGGTAAAAATCCCATCAGAGTCGTGCGAATATAAAAATGATGGTTGGATGAGATTCATTCTGAGAAGCATGTATGATCTCAATAACCTCTCAAGCCTGATGCCTGATAGAACAGATATAATTGCAAAGCTGGTCTTGCAAACTCATGCGACCTCCCTCGAAACCATTTATCAGGAGCTGGGCTTCTTTGCAATACGTCCAGTATTCTCTTGCACAGTATGATGGGGTCTCAGATTGGATTATAAGTACAGAGACCATTACTTTGACTTTCCTTGTCAATACAGTGGAGAGGCGGCAGACAGCGACTCTAGTGCACCTAATTACAAACTGAATCTGAAAAGGCATTTTATTTCAGATAAATCTGTTTTGCGTGAAGTTTTTTGATGGTCATATGAGTGTCTGAAATTATCACTTCTTCATTTGGTTATTTTCGATATTGCCATAAGACTGCATTCAGTGCGATGGTATATTCAGACATTAGATTCAGATAAAAAATAATGTGAGCTGAGATCGGTACATTTCTGACATCTTGATGACAGTGGTTGTGTCTTATTTTTTAGAATTGCCAAACTCCATCTACCAACAATAAAATGCAAGAAAACACGTTGCACGGTGTGTTCTGACCTTCCTCGATACGTGCAACAAACTATGTCTTGGCTAGCACGATCTTTGGATCTTCTGCCAAATGAAGACATTAGATCATGGGCTGTTGAGAGATTGGTCCTCCAACCCCTCTCTGATTGCTGAGATAATGAATCGTGGCATAAACTTGAAGCAGCCTGGAATAAGAAGTCCATTTCGTTCAGCCAATCCCAAATCCACTCCGTGCCTAACAGGGTAAGGTTCCTTTTAGTTGCAAGGAAGACAAACATTTTTTATAATTTGGCATCCCTTTAAACACCCAAAATTATTTAAAAATTTAATCAGTTCATTTTAATGTCATACTATTTACCTAAAAATATCTTTTCCTTATTTGATTATTACAATCTAAATGAATAGAAATTTATATTTAGAAAGAAAATTTCTCAAGAATATTAAGGTCATTATGACGAAAACAAATCACAAGAGGATTTTTAAATACTATGTCAAATATTTAAGAATAAAACTGGCATTGATTTAAAAATAACTTGCTGGAGTTCGACTACTAGAGAATATGGACTAAGTCAAATCTCACACAAGAAATTTTTGACCAAATAATACATAATTCAAGAGAAATGCGCGAATAACTTTAGCAGTTATTTGCCACAATGAAGATTTTAAATTTGAATCATAAATCTTTGTTTACAAAAAATGTGAATACTTTTTATTATTTAACTAAACATTTTCCCTTTAATGCCTAGATAAGTTACTATACTTGATGAAACCATATTATTAAATTTAAAAATAAATGATATTTTTTATGCCATTTTTAATACTTAAGATAGCATTGCGATAAAATAAATCGTGTTCCAAATTATTCTGTATCTCCAAATTATTTTTCTTCTCTTCTCAGAACTGTTACATTTGAAACAGTGCTCTGACACGTAGAAATTAGATGCAGCTGTTGTAAGGGGAAATGATACTTCCATCATCGATTATTTTCTGGTTAGACCTTTCAAAAGCTTCTAATCGTCTGTTATGGTTTTTTAGTGGCTGTGACCTCGAAACGTAACTAATTAAATGTTCTCATTGCGTCTTCCAAACTTGGTTGGCGGGAAGCTGCAGGTGTCCCGTCATCAAAAGTAGCGACAGCATACGCCCTAACAAGGTGTCTGCCATGGAAGGAAAAACAAAACAAATAAATGAAATAAATTGCAAACTGATTGAGGTTGGAAAAACGCCCACTCGCTGTCTTATTTGTCTCCCGCTTCTGACAGAGAAATGTCTCCGGGGCCTTCAGTTGCATCAAATTTAACGGTAAATTATATCAGTAATAAAAGTAAGGTTATACTGGTTAACAGCCTACCGTTTTCTATACTATTAAAAGTAAAGCATATAAAGTTCAAGTTATGGTAGCTTTGTTGTAAGCTTAGTATCATTGTAATTAATGTTCATCTTTGCGGAAACACGAGACTTATATTCAAATTTATAGAATGGATAAAAAATATGAAAATTTAAAAAATGAAATAAGTTAAAGTCTTAAATAATCTTATCTCTGCAAAATGTCTTCTCAGAATACCTCATGTCACCAAATAAATTTTCAGTTCTCAGAATATTGATGTTAAATTTTAAAAGAAAACTATTTTAAGCTTGAAGCACTCTTATTTTAACATATTCTTTTCACGCTTCAAAAATTTTAAAAACAATCTGAAAAAAGAAAATTAACACATATGTCTATTATATACATTCAAAAAAATTGTCTGATTTTTGCGTTTCTTAACAATTGATTAAAATACATTTATAATTGACTGTATGCAGAAAGTCTGATTACCCCGCAAGCAAACGGAATAAAATTCAATTTAAGAAATGAATCTCTATTCAAAGAATAAAAGAACTTTTACAACTATTTCGAAATTTTCATAGCTTTTAGCAAAATTTGAAATATATATTTAAGAGTATTGCTTTAATGTAGATCCCGAAAAATAGCTCTTTGCTACGGTACCTTACGTATATAATAGGAATATTTAAGAGATTTAATTATATATTAAGAGATCAAATTTTTTCAATTATTGCTAAACAGAATATGAAGGTATCGGCACTTAATTTGTTTTAAAAACTTTGAAACTTGGACGGAATATTAGGTTATTCTGCAAATTGAATTTTATTTGCTTAATTATGAATATAAATATATCTAATAAAATAATTATATTCATCTAAAATATAATTATTAACATATTAATATATAATCTATATGACATATTAATCTAAAAGACATGAATAAATTCATGGTAATAATAGTAAATTTTAAACTATTAAATAATAAATCTCTTAAATATCTCTACATTTAAAGTAATTTTCCCTAAATTTCTAAAAAAAAAATTAGATAACATTATTTTGACTATTTAACCATATATAGAAACACTATAGAAATCTGTAGATTTTTAAAGAATTTTACTTAGTGAAATTGTAATATTGAATAATATATTCTTAATGGATTGATTTCCCTGCACCATTTCAAATCAGTGTCTTGAAAGCCATATGAACTGAAAGTTGGCTTTTATATTCCAGCTATATATTTTCTTAATAAAATTAATTTTCCTAAAATTCATTTCATTCTTCCCTTATAACAGACTCATTCCCACTGTAATATAACCATGTGGTTAACTTGCAAATATTTCATAACTTAAAAATGAAACAAATTCGACGACTCGTATAATATGAATATTTTACGGTCAATACCATTTTTTTAAAAGCAACTAATGTGATATTTTTAATTCAATGAAATTTTGCTAACAAAATATCTCTAAAAATGCAGACAGAATAACAACTTATCGGGAAACTATTTCTTCACGCGAGGGCAATATTACAAATCATTGAACATCCACAGATTTAGGCGATGGTTACGAATTGTGACCCACTTTATTTCAGATTTCATGACGATGCCTTACTCCTGAGAACACAGTGGTCTTTGAAACCAAATAAAACAGAGTGTTTAGTTTATATAAACTCATCATTATTTTTATAAAAAGTAAAGTCTACAAACTAAAATACAAATCCAATTAGATGCCACTTATTTCATTGCTGAGTTTAGTTTATTTCATTTAGACGCACAATTTAAGTCCGAATCTAGTGTAGTAAAGTAGTGTTTTCAAAAAATTTTCATTTTATAATTGGAGGAATTCAAAAATCTTACAGGGAAGATACCTATTTGAGCATTTTAACGAATTTTAGTATATATACAATGATGTTAGTGCCATTATAAGATGTTCCCATAAGATTGCCTTAATTTCGTATTTTTTAACCGATGACTGAAAATTCAGTATACGGTGTCGCTAAAACTTTACACAGTTAATACTTAGTAATATTTTTTTTATATTCTGGCTAATTCTGTTACTACAATTATGGATAGTTAATACTGAAGTCCAAACTTTAAAACTTTATCTGTTCTAACTTGGATTAATGCTAACAATTCACTATAACCAAATTCCATTGCTCTTATTGTCAAATTATTGGTTGATATGCCCTTTTATAAAATTTTTATTTATTTTTTGATGGTTTTATTAATACTAAAAAAATGGTTTTATTATTAACAAAACCTTGGTGTGACCAGCCTCAAATACCATAATATTCATCGTTGGAAAAATATGGAATATCAAGTGCATGCAATTTAAGTTACATATTATTTTTATGTTTCTGTACCAGTACAATAAGTCTAAACTTATTCTCTGAAAATAATCCACAAAAGTGATCATTTTCAATGGTTTATTTTGATATTGAGAAAATTACTGATTTTAATAAATTTACGAAATTAATAAAGTATGCAAATTACACTTTTGCGTATTTTGAATCTGCATCACGAAATGAAAATATAATATAAACAGTGCACATCATTTTATAAAGTATACTAATATTTACATTCATGAACCAAAATTGTCTCTAGTATTATGTTCGAACATTTCCAATAGAATAATATTTCCCACATTTAAACTCAAACATCTGATATAAATTAAGAAAAGTTCTTTCCTTCTTTATATTTTTCTTTTAATTTTAAGGTAAAATTACACAGTAAGTAATCGGTTAACGAACACTTCAGACTGTGAACAAATCGTACAACGAACCCTTTCACGAAAGATTTTCGTGTTTGGATAACGAATTAAAACGAATTCTAACGATTATTTCTCGGCTCTCGGAGCATCATATGCAGGGTTCTCAAACACAACGGACCAAAATATATTGAATTATGTTGGTAGCCTATTAAACTTCAAAGTTCTATACTGGGAAAACATTTTCCAATAGAATATTTATACCTAAAGTAAACCATCAGTTTCGGTTTTGATTTCATTCAAAATAAAAACTGATTTCATTTTGAGCACTTCTCTCATTCATTCGTCGAATAACAGGTAAGAATTATTGTCTTAAAATGACACCCAAACCAAGTTGATATCAGTAAGGTTCAAAATCTTTACAACAACAATGTTGTTAATCACTTCTGGAAAATTTTAGAAAAGAGAGAAAAGCAATTGATATTGGAAATGTTCTTTAATGCCTCATAAAGAAAAAAAATGGAAAAGAATGATTAATAAGCAAGATTATACGTATGCATTATTATTTTAACAAATATACTAAGAAATTTTAAAGACTTTTTCAATTTAATTTTTAGGGTCTCCATAACGAATGAATCTATTTCACTAAGAAATCTAGGGTAAATCGATGATTGGCTAATAAACAATTTAGACAGTGAGCATAGTCTTGTAACGGATTATGTTCGTTCACCGATCTCCCATTGTATAAGCATCTTCTTCAAGGGCAATATAAATTATTACCTTGGTAACCTAGAGCGAAAAAGCTTGTTTTCGGATATGAAGGTAATAGATTATTTATTTGTCCCACCAAAGATTGTGCTCCTAAGTTATGTGTGTGATTAACTGTTTTGCCATCCTACGTAATTTTTATTGATATGATGATTATTGAGATGCACATGAAAACTTATCATTAGAGAACAATCTTTTTAAGTCAAATTTGGATCACACCAACAAATAACCACACTAATATCATAATTGGTCAAACACATTGTTGAACCGAAGAACAGAGAACTGAGCACTCAAATGCCAACTTAATATAACCATGCCAAGAAATCCTAAGAACTTCATTTAGACCCGTGATTAGCTTAATTAACAATTCTTAAGTTTGTTTACCATTTCAATCATGGATGCTTGTAATGATTCTGAATGTTATTTAAATTATACGTCTTCGCTGATTTATTCCTCATGTACCAAAAATAAGCATAGAATGACAAACAAATAAATTTCGAATATCTGTCGCCTTTTTTATAATTGTGAATGTTTGGACAGAAAATGTCGGTCTAACAAAGAATCTTATTCATTATTATTATCAAACACAGCTATTAGGATCTTTTTTTTTTTTATCTTTTCAACAGTACAAGGGGAGAAAGTGATGGCAGTTTGTCTAGTGGCACACCCAGTGGCTATGTCATGGTGGATTCCGAAAGTTAGTGGGTCGTCTTCGTAATTTAGAAGCAGGGACCATACAGACTTGGACTGCCTTCACAAAGGTATCATTTCACATGAAGGGCATTGCAACTAAGAGATATTTTACTTGACCAAGCAGCCATTAACAAACACAGCTGATCTTCGATTATGTTAAAGTCACTAACCAATGATTGAATTTCCAGTAACTGAAACTCACTTACCGATAATGAGAATGAACGATATTATGAATTAAGATCTGCTGCATCATTTTATTATTCAAATTTGGTTGTGCTTAGAATCTGTGGATGGTACATATAGGCAACCAAAAAGAAATCTATAAAAAACTACTGGTATCGTGAAAACAGTTTGAACACATGTTTGAATATTTTCGTTTGATGACATTCTGAGAAATACCGAGTGATATTACGAATAAACGATTATATGCATTAATGTAAATGTATTATAAACTATCAAAAAATGTTACAAAATATCTAAAAAATAAACCGCATGAATATCGTAATTATCTCTACCTAAATAACTATATTAAAATTATATTTTAATTACTTATTTCTTGACATAAAAACTGTGTCAAGTACACAAAAAGCTAAGTTACAAAAGTGTGAATTAAATTAGTTTCCATCCATTACTAATTTTCATCAGAAACAAAACAAATCAATTGTTCATTCAAAATATCTTTCTAAAATTGAAACTTTTGATATATGATTCATTAAAAAAGATATAGTTTGTGCGAAGTTCAACTATAATTTACTCAATTCACACAGTTGGTCATGTCGTTTTTATTGAAGAATAATTCCGATCGATTTGTTGAGCAAGCCTTTTTTCGCTTCGGAACGCTACTCCACAAAACACAACAAATGAGAGTTTAATAAGTGAAGAGACCATTTTAACTTGTTTAATTTTATTTGTTTATTGTACTTCTTTTTTTCTGTAAACGTTCAAAGTGCGAAACAAGTAGGCGCTGCTCCGACAATAAATCAAAACGTTGCTCGCAGGTGTATTTTCGCAATTTTATACGAATGGCTTTACTATAAATCGTCGCAGATTTTCTAGCATGAGATAAAAAAAGTTCCACATAATAACTCAAAAAATAATATTTTCGTGAAATATTCTAAATGTTGCAACCGGTAAGAATACTGCCCAGTTATTGACTTGCTAAAAAGATATCTGGAAAGTTCTTCATGTCTTGTTTGTACATAAAATCTAGTGTTATTTATGGCTAAGTGTCAGAAAAAGAGGATGGCCTTTAATAAAACTTTTGTTTAATATTTTTTTGCAATATAAAAATTTATTATATAGTATCTTTTCTTCTCAAATTTCATTCCATAAAATTAATTATTTCGCATTGAAGTATATAATTGCAAAGTACCAAAAAATAGTGTTCATGGATCATTTACGAAGTCTTCAGCAGATTATTCGATAAATTAAAATGTATATATTTTAGAAGTAATTTACACATGACCTATTAATTACCCTCTTTATTGATTTGCAAAACTCAAAGTTTATGTAAATCCTTTATCTGAAAGTACCACAAAATATATGTAAATCGAGGAAAAAGTGTAAAAATGTGAGTCAGTTTTAAGTACCTCATCAAATGTTTTAAAAGTATCTGAAATTTCAAACGTATTTCTGTCTTGAATATATAGGCAAGGACTTCAAACCGTAAATATTTGTTATGAGAAGATAAGAGCATAACATAATTCACGTTTTTTTTTTTTTTTTTTTTTTTTTTTTCATGAATCTCATAGAGACTATTAATAATAAACTTTCCACAAAGATTCTAAAGCTTGAACATGAACAATATCTAAGATTTATTTCTCAAGTTTGTCAAGAAACCAAATTTTCTATATTCAAGGATTGAAAGCCGAAAGCATATTTTAATTTAAATAAATTATTAAACAAAATATTATAGTATTTTCTCTGAACATTTATGGATAGAACCCGCGATAAGTAGGTAATTTCTTAATATATAAAATTATCAAAAACATTACTAGTGTGGTATAACTTTTTGACCAAAAAATAATGCGTGCTTCAATCTTGTACCCAGTCAATGGTGATATAATCTATTTATATATTTGAAATTTATAAAATGTAGTGTCTTTCTATTTGTGTGATATGTAAAATGTTTTGGGAACGAATCCAAATTGTACTGACATTGCATTTTGATTTTATTAGATGATAAAGATCAAGAAAGATCTGAATAGAAATATAAAAGATATTGTACCAACCTTTTGCGAGCTATTTATGAAAGTTCTAGAAGAGATGAAGATGAAGGTTGAAGATTTTTTGGTCTAAATTATCTAAATTAAATCCTAATGATTCCCTCTTGAAACCATTAGGATCTAATTTAGATCGTTGCACTGTATATTGAAGTGGGGTAGCAGTGATAGTGTCTTATTCACATGCTGCTCTTCGACGTTTCATTGACTTCTTCATTGAAAATTATGAATCTTTCTCCTGTTAGGTCGTAAGAACAGGCTATAAGAATACTCATTATGTGTAACATGCACTCTAATATACATAGATAAAAATCAAACAAACTGATTTTTATTTAGGAAAATCTTTCTTACGTGGCTTGATTACACATAGGTATCTTTACTTTTTTTTAAGTAATAATGGCCACTTATCTAATTTCAAGATTATAAATTTTCTAATGAATTTCTGCAACCGAGCTGGCAGCTGGATGGTTACCGCTATGATGTTCGATAAAACATCTCATGGATTCGAATCCCACCTTTGACTTAGATCTATGAAATGCTTCGGAATCCCCTTTAAAATCTAGATCTTGGTCTAAATAGGCTTCGTGTGCAAAATATAATCATTGAGTGACAAACAATCTGATGCAATTGTGTGTAGTTAGGATATCTGAAGCTTTTTAGAGAAATAGAATTCAAAATAATCCTCCCCATGAAATGTTGGACACGTATGTAATAAAAATTATTTTAAAAGTATGTATAGAAATTTAAGCAATATATTATTCTTTTTCTTTTAAAATAAAAAAGAAATATCAATATTTCGTTTACTTGCTTTTTAAACTCCATATATTTAACTTCAAAATGTTTTTACTGGAATTTATTGCAGCAAATATTGGAAAATGTCTACTAGAGCAGGCTTAGTTTTAATAAGGCGTGTTTTATTTAAAAAGTATGGTATCATTAATTATTTAATAAATTACATGCTTATAAAATAATTGAAGCAAGATTATCTGTTGATTGTAAATAAATCATCTGATAACATAAAGTTTGATGATGCTTAACTGAGCTAGCGATTGTTAAACAAATTCTTAATATAGATGTATTGTTAGGAAAAAACTGAATTAAATTTTTTATTCATGTGTTCTATCGTCTCTCATTGTTAATAAACATAAGAACACATAATTACTTGTTTCTTGAATTTATAAGTTTAAAACAACTTTAATTATTTTGAAAACTAACCCCGTTGATTAACAATTTTAGCGAATTTCCTAATTAACATTGATGAAACAAATGGAAAATTTTAGAAACTAGTGATTATGATGGTAGTCATACATGCATTATTTGGTTTTCTCATCTCTCTGTCTCTCGATCATTTCCATTCTCCCTGATTAGATTGGTTCTCTCTTACCTCTTTCATCAGGACACAGTTATCTCTTTTCTCATGGATAATAAATACCTTTCACTCTTCCAATCAATGGGTTGATTTTTTCATAAAGAAAAATAGAATTTCTATTAAATAGTTGAAATAATTTACAATTGAATACGTTTTCATTCAGTTTTCTACGTTTCAATTTTTGAAGGGAAAAACTTAAGAAAATTTTCAATGTAACTTCAGGAATGTTGAAATGAACTTGCTATTCAGATGTTAGAAATAATGGCCTCTCCTTCAAAAATCTTTCTTATCAATATCGCACAGTTAATCCGCTAACACGATACCATAATAAATCAGAATCTTGTTATCTCCTGCTTAGTTATCTTTTGAATATAATAGATTATTTTAATAATATAATCTGCATTATATACAAATCATGCTCATGATGTTTTTCAAGACAATGGCAACTTCATTTTATAAATTCTTTTTCAGAGTGAGTCTCCTATCGCGTGACATATACATGAATTTTTTTTTCAACACACAAAATATGTATATCATTATATGTATATCGAAATATGTATTGGCACACAGAAACGACATGTCCGTTATTTCCAAATTTTATTGCTTGACTGACAAAAGAACGATGTTTTGTGTTAGCGCCATCTGGAGCACAAAGAAATTAAATTTTTACATTGAGTATACAGGGTCGAAACATGCTGCCCACCTTGAAATATTATTTCAAAGAAACAGGTTATGCAACATACATATACAGAGAGATAGATAGAGATAAAGATTAGATATACAAACTAAATGAACATAAATGAAAAAGTATATAACAAACACATAAATGAAAGAAAGTTTTATATGTTAATATGCAATAGAAGTATAAAATTATACATATATAAGAAATGAAATTTTATTTAAATTGATGCATGAAATTGGCGTTACAAAGGAAGTTGTCATAATTTTGTTATGTTTCTTTTGTATACACCATCTGATGTTTTAAGCATTACTATCCTAACATTGTTGTCAAGTCCTGGGTGCAAGTGAATTATTCTACCCATTTTCCATTTTGTCGGGGGTTAATTGTCCTCTTTTAAAAGAGATAAATCATTAACTTGATAATTTTTAGTGGGCAGTAAACATTTTGGCCTTTTCTGCAACCGTGTGAGATATTTTTTATGTCAACTTTTCCAAAACTGTTGCACCATTTTTTGAATATGCTGCCATTTTGAAAGAAAAGAAATGTTTGTATCAACGTAATTTGGTTCAGGAAGGCTTGTTAATGCCCTGCCAATAATAAAATGACCAGATGTTAAGGTTGACAAGTCATTTGGATCGGTAGATAATGCAGTTAAAGGTCTGGAATTAAGACAAGTCTCTATTTGAGTTAACAATGTTTCAAATTCTTCATAAGTTAGTTTTGTCTCCTCTATAACGCGTTTTAAATTAAACTTGGTATACTTTATGCCAGCTTCCCATAGTCCACCCATATGAGGTGCACTTAAAACATTTAAATGCCAATTAATATCATTTTCAGGCATAAAATTGTTTACATTTTGATTATAATTTTTGGAGTTCCTAAGTTTCTTAATTTCTATGAGTTTGCGCTTTGCACTAATAAAGTTGGTACCGCAATCACTGTATATATCACTACATTTACCCCTACGAGAAATAAATCTCTTAAGAGATGCAATGAACGCATCTGCAGATAAGTTAATAACTAATTCTAGGTGTATAGCTCTTGTAGTAAAACAAACAAAAAGTGCTTATACCCTTTGTATAATTTGGAACCTCTACCTTTACATGTTTTAATTTGGAAAGAACCAGCATAATCTACTCCACATCGTAAGAATGCAGGAGCAGAAGAAATGCGAGAAGATGGTAAATCACTCATCATCTGATTGGTTACAGAAACTCTTATTCTACAACATTTTATACATTTTCTGATTAAGTGCCTAATTACGTTTCTAACGCCTACAATCCAATACTGTTCTACAATACATTATTGAACAAGTTGTGAACCAGCATGCAAAAGATTTTCATGAAAATGTTTAATAATGAGATCAGTTAATATATGCCTGTTGGCAGTAAAATAGGATGCTTCTGATTGTAAACTAGATTTGCATGTTTTAAGCGACCACCTACTCAAAGAATACATGAATTATCAAGAAATGGATTTAGAGATAAAATTTAACTATTACACAATATTATTTTATTTTTTTGTAATGCATTGATCTCATTATTAAACTCATTAGTTTGAACTATTTTTATTAACACGTGCACAGCATTAATTAACTCACAAGTTTGTAAAAATCCAGTTAATTTGTTCATAGGATTTCTGCAATTGTTCACAAATCTTAAACACAAAGCTGTTATACGTTTAAGTATCAAGCTGTTATACGTTTAAGTGTTTCTTTTTATCAAGCTCTTACCCTTTAAAAGAAAAATAATAATTGTATCCCAATGATCAACAGGCTGTTTCAATATTTTCAATGTATCAATACATTGCTGTGTGTTGTATAAATTATTTCCTCAAACCCGTTGCCGATTTATGTTTAAGAATAGGCTGAGAAATTAATTTATTTAATGATGCGTTTATGATTTCTGTATCGTTTTCAAAGCGCTCAGTAAGCATATCCCAAGCTAATTTGAAATTCTCATCTGTAATTTGAATAGACTGTAATAATGTAAATGCTTCTCCCTTAATGTAAAGTTGAAGATATTGCAATTCTTGACTATTACTTTAACTATCATTATTAGCAACACTTGATAAATATAAATCACGAAAAGAAATCCAATCTATGTAATCAGAAGTGAAAACTGGTAATTCTATTCTAGGAAGTTTAACATTGTTGACATTAGTTAATTCTTTATGACAATCACACACATTCGTCTTTAAGAATGATTTTTATATTATTTATTTTAGAAAGCAGTTCATGCGTTTCGCTTTCAAATGTATCGAATTCTGAATCAGAACATGCATAAAGAATATCATTATTTAATTTGTTTATTTCATTGTCTAAAGAATTTATGTTATTTTCATACACTTCAATAATAGAAAGAGAATTTGTTTGATTTTGTAAGCTATTGACTTGGGAAATTAAACGAATTAGCTTATCTTTCATTATCCTTTTGGTTTTAAGGGGAGTATCCATTCTGGTTTGTGACCTTAACTCAATCAATCGTTTTGTTGGGATTCAACAGTTGTTGGCCGCTTCTATGCATTCACCAAAATAATTTTACGTTAGTTTCATGCATTGGGTCGTTAGACCACAATATTGGCACACAGAAACGACACGTCCGTTGTTTCCAAATTTTATTGATTGACAAAAGAACGATGTTTTGTGTTAGCGCCATCTGGTGCGAAAAGAAATTAATTTTTTTTTAATTTTTACATTGAGTATACAGGGTCGGAACAATATGTTTTTCCAAGAATGTGTGTGTGTGTGTGTGTGTGTGTTTGTGTATGTGTGTGTGTGTGTGTTTGTGTATGTGTGTGTGTGTGTGTTTGTGTATGTGTGTGTGTGTGTGTTTTTGTATGTGTGTGTGTGTGTGTGTTTGTGTATGTGTGTGTGTGTGTTTGTGTATGTGTGTGTGTGTGTTTGTGTATGTGTGTGTGTGTTTGTGTGTGTGTGTGTGTTTGTGTGTGTGTGTGTGTTTGTGTGTGTGTGTGTGTGTGTTTGTGTGTGTGTGTGTGTGTGTGTGAGTAATTATTAAATTAAATGCCTGAAGAGCAACAATTACTTTTTGAATTAATTCTGTGATAATGATCAACGCGTTTTTATGGATATTTTAACTGTAAGAACTTCTGAACCTGCGCAAATAATTTGATGCGTTAATTTCTCTCTTCTCCGACAGCCTTTCAAATAGCAGATTCCCATAATTACTGGCTTTATTCCCATTTGAGACAATACTAAGGGCGCTTGTTGTTTACATTATATCACTTTTCTTAAATTAACAAGCATTTTTTAAATAATATTAAAATACTAAATCTGAAAAATTCAATTATATTAGATTAAAATGACACTGAAAAAGTATGA